>VXBJ01000066.1:310815-374535 GCA_013400055.1 Nycticryphes semicollaris | reverse complement strand
CCAAAAAAAACCCCACCCTAAAACAGTTATTATGCTGCAAAGAATAAAAGCTATATTAACTTGAAAGTGATTAGTAGCATGCTGTTCCTATAATACTACTAATAAAGACAGCATTACTGAGATGCTCTGTATGTGGTTATATTGTCATGCAATGTGTCACTGAACCTTGCTACAAAAGTATGTTAAAAATCAAAGGGGTAGATTGTTGGCTTGGTTTTTTTCCTGCTCATCAGCTCTGATTTCCACGCTGTTTTCAGTGATGTTTACAGCTTTCAGAGATGAAAATAAAATCTCTGGTTGGAAAACAGTGTTGTATTCCAGAAACTCGTCCAGAGTTTGAATACAGTTCAAAACAATAGACTGGGTATATAAACTCAAATCAGGGTTGACTTCCTAAAGCTGTGATGCTAAATGTCAATAGGGTTAACTCCGGTACTTTACTCCTGCTTAGGTCTTATGTTTACCTTGCAAAAGCTCCTCTTCCCAGCATCTTTAAATGAATAGCTACTTACCAACTGCACCCACTTCTTTTTTACCCCTTACATTCTCAGAAGAAAATTTGCCTTCCAGCACAAACCAATGCAACATGCTGATACAGCAATTCTGTAGTGATTTCCTAATTTAATTCAGTTTCTCCACCCAGTGCAACTGTTCTGCTGGATTTTGATGGAGAAACTGGAGGTTGCAAATGGTCAGGGTGGTAAGCCTAGCCAGCTTTGCACAAATTCAGTTCCTAAGAGTTTCAGGGCAAATGTACTTCAGCTGTTTTCCTTCCCTTCCTTTCCCTGTAAGATCTGCAGGCATGGAAGAATCACACCTCTATTAGGGTGTTGGTTTGGAAAAGCTAATTTTGTCATTTTCATGGACATACACAAATAAATGTATATTTTCAGTGAGCATACTAAGGCTCAAAACATATTTTGTGAAAGTCACTTAAGAAAGTAAATAAAAAGGTGAAGCTACCACAAGACTACCGCAGAGGCAGCTGGTTTTGCACAGAAAGCGGAAAATGGTCCAGATCTCCTGACATACAGATGTTCTGCCAAAGCAAAAATGTGCAGTTTCCAAAACCAGGCAGCAGGTACAACATATGCCTCCGCTCCTACCACAAATGATACAACTTGTGTCTTTCATAATTCCAGTTCACAACTCCATATTAAATTAATAGTGTTGATTTGTATTTAAGTAACAACATCAGTCTTTGAGTAATTAGAGGCCTTATGTTCTTGGCATCAACAGACCGCCTAGGAGCTGGCTTTGGCACTCAGAAAATTCTACTTAAAGATCCAAAGCCTCAAAAACATTAAATATAACTTTCTGAAAAGTATATTAATGATTGCTTTGGCAGGTAAATAGCCACAGGAGACCCAAAACACTAATGGTTTTCATTTTGAAGTGAAAAACTTAAAGCCAGAGCTACTTTGATTCAAACCTCCTAATTTAGAAGTGTTCTAAATAAAAGCTTTCAATTTGCCAACATACCACATACTGAGGTTTTGCAAAATGTTTTATTTATAATTGCCTTTCTTTCAAAACCTTGCTTGCTTGCTCAATTGTTACAAAAAAAAACAAAACAAAAAAAAAAACATACAAACAAACAACAAACAACCAAGCAACCTGATCAGGTTAACTTTAGATTCAAGTGTTTCATTTAAACAAATCTGTTGGGTTATTTTCAAACTGATTTGCAAATATATTTTCCACATTTTTTAAATGCTCACTGGAAAACAAAATACTTTCCCACCGACCTCTCTAGAAATTCCAAAGAATGCAAAGGAAATAAAGTGATTCTTATTACTGTCTTAACACTATGACATTATTGTATTAGATTAGTTTCTAAAGACCCTAATTAAGTGTCAAAACTCCATCGCTCTACACCATGGATGCACAGCCGACAAGAAGCTGCTTTTACCAATAGTTTGCATCTTTAGCATTAAATTACATTGCCATTGGACACAAAAGATAAGTAATCCAAAAATGATGAAGTAACAGGCGAATGGCAACCAGTCACACAGAGACTGACCACACTAAAAGCATGCGATTCCACTACCTCTTTAGCAATGCATAGGCAAGCTTCGTATACTTTAGTTTAAGGTATTACAGATTATGGAAGGCTGAACTGGGGCAGGGAAAGAGCCCAACATCTGTTCTTTTTCAAAGCTACCAAAATAAAAGCCTTTTCATCCTGCTTACTAGTTGAAACACTGGTGTAGCCTTTTACTCACCTTTAGACACAAATGCACTAAGTACAACAGAAAACCTGATGCTTTTCGAAATCTAAGGAAGCCTACAACATTTATCTTCATTTTCCCCTGTCAAAAAGCCTAGTTAGCATATTAATGCACACTAATGTCTTACTGTTTAGCCAGTAAGATGCTGAAGTCAGTTAGTTCAATAGGATGAATACGCCACTCCAATGGCTCTACACACTCAACAATAAAGACTTGTGTGCTTGAAGTCTGTGATGTGATACTGAGCCACCAGCTGTGATGTACTGACAACAATGTAGTCATGGAGATCATCAACCTGCTCTGTTCCCAGTGGAACAGATAAAAGAGGCTTCTCTGGGAAAATTGGTTAGCGGAAAAGTGTTTAGATTCTGCACTTCAATGATTTATTTATACTTGCAACCACATCAAAAAAAAAAAAAAAATAAAAAAAAAAAACCACCCGCCTTTATTCCCCAAGCACTCAGAAAAATTTATGCAAAATATACAACTCAGGAATATTTTCCCTGTATCCCTTCCTCCTGTACCCTAATGGGTTTGCTTCCCCAGAGCGAAATTCCCAGTTATGTTTTACAATCCCATTAAAAAGAAGAGAACTTGACCTGTAATCTATACATCATTGTTGACTGCAGCTTCATGCTAACAAACAAAGCTTCTTCTTAGGCCTCACTATCCATCACTGCCTTTATCTATCCACCACAAAAGCCTGCCAGAACAAATGAGTCTGGTACTAAGTCAGTAAATCTGGGCTGCAAAGAGAGGAGGCTATTTCCAGAACTGAGGATCCTTTACAGATAGTGTCCTGTCCCCAGCCACTTCATTTAAAACTCAATGGTACCTAGCATAAGTGATCTCCCTGGTCGCTTCCAAAGGTATATGGCAGCAGGGAGATGCTCTTGAAAGATTTTTGCAACAAATAATATTAAGTACCTAGGAAAAGAGAAAACAGGAGCATAAAAAGCTTTATTTATAAAAGTTTATTTCATAAATGCATAAAAAATTACTCTGAACACAAGAGCAGAACAGATTAATCCTACAATTTAAAAAAACCCACCAAACTTCAAACAAAAAACCCTACCCTTTTTGTGTTAATGAAAGGTTCTGTCTTCACACCCCATAAATACCACATTTAATTCCTGAACACCTCTCCCACACAATTTCATCAGCAAACCTCCATCCTGACCTGAAGGCTTCACTGTCAAGAGCAAGGACATCATTTACCCACCATTCCTGTGAGCCTTGGGCCTCTCCATTGAGAAACCCAAGGATGGATGCCAGTTACAACAGTCACCATAAAGGGTCTTCGGGCCCTTATTTTTATCACCTGACTCACACAGAAATAGGCAAGCTGGGAGAGGTCGAGACTTTCTCATCTGGACCCTGACATAGAAAAAGTGTGTCACAAAATCAGCAGATGTTACTTACCAAAAGAGGAGAGTGAAGAGTGACCAGTCACAGATCCCACTACCAGATTAAAAAAGGGTTAATGTGGCTTTAAAACCAACACAGCCAGTCCTGCATGCCAGACAGGGTCACAAAGGAAAAGGAGTTTTGCCCTTTTTCTTCCCTCCACTGACAACAGTCCCTCTTTTCCCACTTTCTACCTCTGGCATCAAACTTCTCTGATGTTTACCCTCCTCACTTTCTACCTGAGTAAGAGTCCTGTCTCCAGATCTTGCTCACCTTGTCTCTCCTCCTCTCCTTCCATAATTGTGAAGCAAGCTCCCACCAGCTCACCCACCTGTGAGAGTACTGGGTTTTTTCCCTTTCGCCACCAAACATACTAACACATCCTCAAACTCTTCCTTCCAACTTGCTCAAGTGTTTAGTACATTAAAAACTCGCGGTCCATTGCTACAATAAAAATGCTCTTAGTAAGGTGTCTCCCACTTGCCCTAACCATATTTCCCAGCTCCTATTCTCTGCAAGCTTTCTTCACTTTCAGCCACAACCTAGTTTCTGTATCTCACATGCTTTGGTTTTCACACCACTATGCTCCTACATATCTCTTCTTGTGTATACCCTTTCTCACTCACTGAGAGGACAAAATAACTCAGGGTTCTGGCACAGTCCTTGCTCCCTCTCCTGCCACTACTCTTTCTAGGCTCTCCAGCACCAACCAAGCCAACAATTTAAGTACTACTGTTACTCCAGTCACTCACGAGCCGATCACTGCACTTTTCTTTTGTTTTGCTCTGCCAAACCCAGAGCAGCAGTTTTTCTAACTGACATACTTCACAAAAGATGTTAACATCAACTTCAATCAAAATTGTGTATTTTCTCACAATCTCCCACTTTATTTATCCCAGCTGACTGCGCGATCATAGTTGTCATCCCCATTACCATCTGCAGACAATCTTTGCCGTTTTCTCCTCTGGCCCTGAGCCTTTGGTGTTACCAAACGGCAGTAAAAGGCCTAGCTCCATCATCAAAATTACCAAGTGGTCACACATATACGATCGCTCTGAGAATGCTTTTTGTTGCTGGGTTTTTTCACTATTTTTCCTTTTGCCCACCTTTCTGCAGTTGTGCATATCTCCTCCTCCAAAAGAGTAAAACACTAAAACCTAAGGAATCACAATATAACTAACCTTGTGAACCAACTACAAGCACATAACCCATGTACTGAGTTAAAACATACAAAAATAACTTCAAGCATACACAAAGACCAAGCATAAAAAATAAAATAACCTCCCACCATTCCCAGCATGCTGCTCTCAACAAAGAACCTGGGCCACTGACAGCTGTCACTGGAGCAATGCATAGGGAGGGTAAGAGAAAATGGGCAGCTGCTTGTGTCTATTGATTTTTATTGAATTATTAATGGACCTTAAGTGAAACTGGGTGAGTTGGATTATAAGTGTTAGCACTGTTGTAATTGAACTAATAAGAGGTTGTTGTATCTCAAGTAGCCTGCTAAAGCATCCATTAAAATAAAAATAAATTCTAATTATTGTATCCTCACACAAGGTGTGTTCTTTCCTCACCCACAATTAAACTAGATTAAACTAAACACATACATACATTGTACACATCTCAGTGCTTTTCCCTTCATGTTATTTTAAATCTCTGTTCTTTGCTTAAGTTCATGATTTCTCTGTCCATCTCTGTGAGGGGGCTATTAGGACAGAAAATACTCTTAAAATAAAGGCAGAGTCACTCAAGGTCTACATTTCTTGATAGAAGCTCTATACAGCTTTGAAAGGACACAATGCAACATTACAGAATCATTTCAGAAATATCATTTTTAACAGTACAAAGACTTGTTTTTATTTCAACTTGTCCCAGTTTTTGGAAGGGAAGACAGACTGTTGAGATAAAACTGTTCTTGTTAAACATGCAGTAGGAAATATTGTTCAACAGCTACCTGTGCAAATGAGACTCTGTGAAGAAAATGGAGTCTCCATCTCAGTCTCATGAAAACATCACTGGACTCCATATACATTATGCAGTTTAAAAAATATATATCATGTGAAATTTTTGAAAACTAATATTGTCTGTCATCATGTAATATTTTACTTGGCAAACCGCAACTTCTTACTTATAATTAATTCATAGGATAGTGTATACATGATAAAACAAGTAATTATATATAGTTATGTGTCAGACATGAAAGCATCCCAGGGGGGCCTTTCCTTAGGCACCAAATAACTAGTCTGATGTAGTCTGCATACTGAGAATAAAAAGGATGTTGTGTATGATTAATTAGTGAATTCCAAATATAAGAACAACTTACTGAGACTCCAGCTCATGATCCATCCCTCTTCAGCAATGCACTTGGTTAGAAATAGGTCTTTAAATTTGAATTGCAAAATTATTTTTTTTTGAAGTATGACAGCTTCTCATCATTTTGAACTGTGCAAGTCAAGAAATTAGGAATACTTGCCACTCTTAGTAGTTTTGTTTTTCCCTATTTTAAAAGGAGAATAAGGAGCATTACTATTTTTGTGCAGAAACTACAAATATATATCAGATTCTTCTCAGGAAGAGACAGCACAGATTGTACTGCGTGTGTGTATTTTAAAATTCCTCATGGGATGCCAGATGCACACGTAAGCGGATAGTACCTGTAAGCTGCATTAAGGTCCCTGTGGGTGGGTTAGTCTCTATTTGGGAATTTGACGAAGAGACAGACCAGTGGATCCATGCTCTGCCCTCCCTGGGTTAGAAACAGAAACAGCCACCAGAATATAAACAAGATCAAGGCAATACTGTCTCCTCCTCCCACCTGGCTAAAAGCAGTAGCTTGAAGGAAAGGAGTGAACAGAAGCAAGTCCGTGATTGGGGTGGCAGGAAACCTCCGCCTTGCTCATCTCACCTTTGCCAGTCTCTCTGTACAACAGGTATGAGACTTTGGAGGCCAGTCAATGGATGATCCATCTACACCAGAAGTGTTACCAAGGTCAGAAAGGCCTACCCCCAATATCACAACCACCTCCATGAGAAAGAAAAGATGGGTTATAGCTTCCCCTTCTGAGGGAAAGAGAGGGTCCAATATGCCAGACAGATCCTCCTCATAGGATAGTCTGCTGCCTCCCTTGAGCCTGGGTTAGGGACATCACCAGGAAACTGCCTAACCTGAGTATTACCCGTATTGCTCTTCCACGTGGCTGTCAATGAAGGCACAACATGTAGTCCAAGGGCTACAAAAGAGACTTCAGAGCCTTAGGACAGTTAAGGGAATCTAGACCACAGGTTCTTTTTTCCTTTCTTCTTCTAGTTGCGGGAAGTGACACTGGAAGAAACAGACAGACCCAGCCTATTAATACATGGCTCCGTCGCTGGTATCACTGCCACATCTTCGGGTTTTTCAATAATGAGATGACCTAAATAGCACCAGACCTGCTGGTATCAGACGGGATTCACTTTTCTCAAAGGGGGAAGAGGATTTCTGCTCACAAACTAGTGGGGCTCATTGACAGAGCTTTAAACTAGGCTTGAAGGGGGAGGGGGATAAATATCGGGTTTGCCCATGACAAGCTGTAGGATGACACACCAAGGCTAGAGGGATGGGCTGCTAGTGAGGGCTTTCAGTGTGTTTCTCTGCAACATGTTGGCTACACTCCAGCACTCTTGAAGTCTTAAGGAGATGAGCCAGTGGCTCCTGAGGTAATAGGTTTCCTGAGGGAAACACCAATAAAACAGCTCAAAGGAATTGAGGTGCTGCTAGAAAGCTATGACCTGGTTGTCATAACTGAAACTTGGTGGGACAAATCCCATGTCTATTAAAGGCTACAGGCTGTTCAGAAGGGACAGGTGAGGAAGGAAGAGTTGTCCTCTACATCAAGAAATGGATAGATTGTGAAGAGCTGTCTCTTAAGAATAGCCACAAGCAGGCTGAAAGCCTATGCATAAGGATAGGAGATGGAGGCAGCAAAGGATACTTTGTGGTTGGTGTCTACTGGAGGCCAGCCAATTAAGGGGAGCCTATTGACGAAGCCTTCTTATTCCAGCTATAGGAGGCATTGACCTCGCAGGCTCTCATCCAGCTGGGAGATTTCAAGCACCCCAACATCTGGTGGAAAAGTAGTATGGTGAGCTCTAGGCAATCCAGGAGATTCCTGGGGTGCATGGAGGATAACTTTTTAATCCAGGTAACAGCCTTACCAGAAGGGATGTGATAGGGATCTGTTGGTCAGCAATGTAATGAGCTAATCAGTGGCGTCATGATTGGAGGCAGCCTGAGCTGCAGTGATCTTGCACTAGTGGTGTTCACAGTCCTGAGGGATATGGGTCAGGACCCTCAATTTTAGGAAAGCAAATTTTCTCCAGGAAAGTGCCCTCATCAGGGACAAGGGAGCAGAGCAAAGCTGACACGTTCCATAGATCGCAAGTGTTCTTGATCCCCAGGTGTAAAATCAGGAAAGGAAGGCAATGGCTGAATTGAGACCTGGTGGTCAAATTGAAGGGCAGGAAGGAAATAAATACAAGTGGTGTCTCTCAGGGGCCCAACCTCAGGCTCAGCGTTTGGACCATTACTGTTTAATACCTTCATCAGCAACATAGTGGGATCGAGTGCACTCTCAGCAAGTTCGCAGATGACACCAAGATGAATGATAGGTTTGACATGCTTGAGGGATGGGATGCCATCCAGGGAAACCTGGACAAACTTGAGAAGGGGTCCTTGCGAACCTCATGAGGTTGAACAAGGCCAAGCACCAGGTCTTGCACTTGAGCTGGGACAATCTTGGGTATCAACACAGACTGGGAAATGAAGGGATTGAGAGCATCCCTACCAAGAAGGACTTGGGGGTTATTGGTGGATTAAAAGCTGGACACGAGGCTAGGCTGGGTGAGGCTTTGAGCAACCTGGTCTAGTGGGAAGTGACTGTGCCCATGACAGGGGTGTTGAAGGTCTTTAAGGTCCCTTCCAACCGAAACCATTCTAGGATTCTACAAGCTGGCAATGTGCACTCACAGCCAATCCAACTGTATCTTGCGCTGTACCAAAAGAAATATGGCCAGCACATCAAGGGAGGTGATGCTGCCCCTCTGTTCTGCTCTGGTGAGACCCCACTTGGAGTACTGTGTTCAGTCTGAAGCCTCAGCACAGGAAAGACATGGAGCTCATTGAAGGGGAGGCTGGACTAGAAGACCTTTAAAGGTCCCTTCCAACCCAAAATATTTGATGATTCTGTGTGAGCTTTGGGTAGGCTCTAGAACATGCAGGACATTCCTGCAAGCTGTCCAGTAGATTACTGCCTGTTCTACAGAAACAAGGGGCAATATCACAACTCATCTGTCTTTCAAATGATGTCACACTAGTTAAGAGTATCATAACAGATATAATCCCTGTGTCTGCTATTTCTCTCATTCTTAGAAGAATATTTATTTTAAATTCAGTTTGGTTTAGTGCCAGGCATTTCTGCATCTTTGTTACAGCTCTTGGGGATCCATTAGGATGTGTTGCACTTTTAAACGGAGGTTCTAAAAGTTACTTAAGAAAACCAACCAGCTGGCTGTGGGTAATTTATAGTACAGTGACAGCATCTAATTCTTTCAGTAGTCACCTCCCAGCTACTAGTGAAAGCTGGAGAAAAAGGAAAACAAAAACAAAATGAAGACTTTAGTTTCTATTCTCTTTTGCTTTGAGTTGGCAGTTTTAAGCAATTTGTATGAAAACTTACGCCTTAATTTGGTGGTGGAAGAGGGCTGCTCACAGTACAATAAAGCATCAGCTTTCCAGACCCTACAAACATAGAAGACTTTAAAAGAGTTTTCAAGAGGCTCCCTTTATACAATTAGTTTTAGCTGGTTTTTTAATTGCATAACATCACTGTCAGCCCTGGCTATGCGTGGATGATAGAATCAGTCTGAACATCGCTCCTGTAGATGTAATTAAAATCAGAAAATCAGGTAACACTGAATCACATCCTGCAGCTTGTGCATGTACAAACTGTTCCATTGCTAGAGGTGGTGGGGCTATCAATACCCCAGTATACACCACACTTCATGAACTGGTGTCGGGGATACTGCTTGTACACTTTAAGTTAGGAACTTGCTTTATTATCTTTCTGAGTAAGAACCATGGCAGACAAGAAGGATTTGGCCAAGTCTGACACACTGATACATTAGAACTTGCCAGATAGTTCTTCATATTTAGATTTCTCAGTAACATAATGATGGAAGTCAGATTACACAGCCTTTGCTGAGAAAAAATATTAATAATTGATAATATTTTAATACTGTTTAATATTAATATTTAATATTAATAATGTTTAATTACTTTTAAATAGAGCTTTAGAAATAACAATCTGTCCTCCTGGAGTGAAAGTTTTTCTTCCTGCTTGATTAGTTTTTCAAGCCAGCCCAAAAGGACAAGGTAATGACTCAAACACTGCCACCTGATGGAGACAGAAATCTTTGTTTCTTAGCTATATGTGATACTATTGCCACATCTCACTTGGAAAAAAAAAAAAAGTTACATACAAAGAGAAAAGCTCAGGTAACCTTCCCAGTTTTGTGAACCTGAAAGGACTGAAAAGTTCCTAAGGCCCTCACCCAAGGAACACAGTGCATACTATGAAGACGGCAAAGCTAGCAAATAGCCCAATACTGGTTATGAAAGATGCAGAGGACTTAGTATAATGTATTTTAATATGCTGGGGTTTATCTCCATTACTGAGGTCTATATAATATTTACACTTTTCTCAATATTACACTTTCCAAAAGAAAAAATATGTTGTTCATTACTGCACTTGGCCAATATGATGCAACACATATCATACTACAATTTGATTATGACTTTTTATCTTCTGTAAGATTTCTTCTCTTCACTGCAAATATCAGGCTCATTCTGATTTTACTTTATTTTTGTAATACGGTGGTTAAAAGCAAGATCAACACTAAGATTAACAACAGATTGTACAAATTAGGTGAGTGAAGAAGGGTAATGTTTTTGTTGTTGAGGAAGAGGGTTGAATAATGCATGAGTATTTTTACCCAGACACAGGGATAAATTAGTAAATATTTCCAAGCAGGATGAGAACATACAATTCTGAGCTAAGGGAAACCTGATGAGGTACAACCAAGTGTCACTTCTGATGTGCTTCAGACATCTATTCTGGAAAGAGACAATTCATCCCCCAAAGACTGCTTACTTCCCTCCACTGACAATGAACCAAATCAAGCCATCTTATTCAAAAGCAGATTTCTAAGCTGGAGACCTTCATCCCTCGAGGGACAGTCATCAGTAAAGCTGATGCAATTCTCAAACATAGACACAGTCACTCAGTCTTTGGTCTCATTTCAGCTGCTGCACTCGAAACTGGGACAAACGTGACAACCGCTGAGAAACTAGGAGACTTACTGAGGAAAAAGGATAAATTAGAATAAAAATGGAAAATGGTTTCACAAAAAATTGTTTAAAAATGTTAAATGATGCCAAATTGTTAAGATAACTTAGCTAGGTTGTGTACTGTGCAACTAGTATAATTAAATACCCAAATATCAGAACATAAACATTATTGTCCACACACCCAGAAGGTAAATTTCAAATGTGTGACGGGTTGACCCTGGTCACCAATACAACACCCACCAGTGGCTCACTCATCCCTTCCTCCCATGGAATGGGGGAGACAATCCAAAGAGCAAAAGTGAGAAAAAAATCCATGGGTTGAGATAAAGACCATTTAATAAGAGAAAGGGAAAAAGGGGAGAAAAACAGATTCAAAAGCAATCACTCTCCAGCTCCCATCAGCAGACTGAAGCCTAGCCAGTCTTTGAGCAACAGCCACTTTAGAATACCCTCATTTTTACTGCTGAGCACGATGTCATATGTTTGGGGATATCCCTTTGGTCATTTGGGCTCAGCTGTCACAGCTGTGTCCCCTCCCGATCTCTTGCCCACCCCCAACCTACTGGCTGCAGGGGAAGTGAGAAACAGAGATGGCCTTGATGCTGTGCAAGCACTAATCAGCTCAAACATCCCTGTGCTATCCACACTGTTCTAGTCACAAATCTAAAACACAGCACCATACAGGCCACTTCCTGAGCAGCCCATTCCAATGCTTAATAACCTTTTCAGCGTAAAAATTTTTCCTGATATCCTATCTGAACCTCCCCTGGTGTAACCTGAAGCTATTTCCTCTTGTCCTATCACCTGTGACTTGGGAGAAGAGACCAACTCCTGCCTCTCTACAACCTCCTTCCAGTTAGCTGTACAGATCGACAAGGTTTCCCCTCAGCTTCCTTTTCTCTAGGCTGAACAGCCCCAGCTCCCTCAGTCTCTCCTCATAAGGCTTACTCTCCAGACCCAGCTCTGTTGCCCTTCTCTGGCCCCGCTCCAGCACCTCAATGTCTTTTTTGTGGTGAGGGGTCCAAAACTGGTCACAGTACTCTTAATAAAAAAGCAAATAATCTGTTTTTCTCAGATCATGTTCAGTCCTGGTGTTTGCAAAAGATTAGCATTCTCCTGTCTTTTCTTGAGCCTACTCTTCTATTTAATCAGCAATCCCTGGCAACACTCTGAAGTGAAATCAGATTTTACACAGAGATAGTTGAGCATTCTTATTAAATCAGAAAATCGGACTCCAAGCAATCTTTCCAAGTGCAATCTCCAAATGGTACAAGTAACACTTCCTCCCCAAGTACACCCTCATCTACATAAGGACCGCCAAAGTGCATGACATGGTACACAAAAACTGCTTAGGTTCAAGGATCTGAGAAGAATACCTAAAACTGCCACTAGCAGACTATTTGCAAGCCCATTTTATTTGAAATATGGGCCTATTTCACTCCTCTAGATGCATCAGAGTATCTTGATATCTAAGAGTCACAAACTTTATTCTTGGAAACTTTTGCAACATAACTCCAGCACCACCAATGTAATGGGCACTGAACATAGTTTGAAATATATCCCAGAGGGTGCTCATCAGTTTGAAAGCACTGCAGATGTTGCTTTGGGAAAAACTAATTACACTCCATCAGAACATCTGTTTTTGTAAAACACTGATGTTGGGTAGGCTATTCACCAAGGATGATATATTCAAAAGCACTTACACCTGGGCAGCTCAGCATAATCCATACCCAACCTGCACACAAGGTATTCCAAACTGCATAATAGCTGGAGGCAGAAAATAGATTTCAGAGTACTTGGAATAAGGCTTACAGCATGTAAATGAAGAAAACCCAATTCTTTAAGTATTGCATTAAACAGTCCTCCCAGGGAAAGCTAAATGTGACATAAATATTAACAAATATTATTATTATAAAACGGAAATGTATCCACCGTTAACAGTATCTAGAGACATCACACAGCTTTGGAAAAGCACCAGTTCTTTCTAGGACAGAAGCCAAACTCTTCCATCATTCAAACGAAATTTATGCAGCTTTTCCAGACTCACACTGAAACCAGCTTTGAATATTTTATTTTTGTTCTTCTACCTTAAGGAGAAGTTCTGCCAATGGAAGGATCATTACTTCTGTTTAGTCTTTGGATTTTGACAGTGCTGAGGCACAAATCAGAATTGTATTTAGTGAAGTTTGGCTCTAACACAGAATCAATGACATCCAATTTTGCAGTATATCTGAAGTTTCTGAAATGCGAACATAGGAACAGCTAACATATCCATGGGCTCTGGCCATTACAAAAAGCCTTCTCCGAAAGGCTTTGTATTAACCCGACATTTCTACACTTGGCATTGCTCATAATTAAAGTCACAATAATAGCACAGTGAAAGGAAGATTCCAGCCTCCCTTTGGAAAGGTGTCAGCCTTTCAAGATGAGGGACAGGACTCTGAAAAGACTTGGTGTCACACTATTGCTATTGTACCGCTTGCTATTGCATTGTTTAATATTAAGGTAAAAGTCTCTTTCCAGAAATAAAAAACTCAGTGCTCAGAAACATTTGGGCTAGAAAAGGGGATACAACACGAAAAGCAAAACTCTGAAGAAACATGGGTATTTCAGTCCCCTGAGCCTCCTCTTCCACAAAATCCAGCCTGAAGTTCCAATCTGTAACCTTATTTCCCCTCCTTCCAGCATAAGACCGCAGACTCACTCAGGGACGACCAGCCAAGGCTGGACTTGTGCTAAGCGTGCACAGTCCAAGTGTGGTGCCTACACTGCAGCTACGGTACATAACTTGCAGGGAAGCCAGGCAGTTCTGCCTGCTGAGTTAGCTTCTCCCTTGGCTGGGACAACCTCATCGGGCAGGGACCCAATCTCATGAGCTTTGCTTAGAGGGGTGCATCTTCCTAATGGGACTTACTCCCACTATCTTCAACATGTTCTTGGATCAGGCCCTAAATCATACACATTTTTAAGACAGAGTTCAACACATCCAAACATAGTGATACAATTATTAAATAATGCGTCCCAACATTTTACTCACTTATGCAAGTTTTTTGAAAACACTTAAGCAGACTGACAATTACCACCCAGAAACAATGTCATTTGCCATTACAGAAACAACTGGTCTAAGAAATTTTCTCAAACAATCATTATACTGAATTCAGGTACTGCTCAAACTGGTAAATCCACTCGTAATACAAATGCATCAGTCTCACATATGATAATCTACCCTGTCCTTATCTACACATTTCACCACCAACACTGATCAAAAAGCTTTTGTTTTTTGCTTATGAAAGTTATTCCTGTCAAGTTCCACACATAGCAACAGACTCTAATTTGAGTGACGTGGAGATCACTAAGAGAGCCTAACTTGTTTTTCTGCTTTCACTCAGCAGAGTAACAAAAGGTGCTTTAAGAAGCACCTGATTTCACCATTAACTCCACTGCTCCAGTGACCTCCTCAAAAAGGAAATGGCTGATGAGTTCCTAGAAATGCAGATCCACAGCCTGAGCCTCAGCATAGTCTCCAGAGACTACGGGATAAAAAGTGGCTGATGCTGCAACACAGAACAAGTTACACAGCAGGTCCTAATGTCAGATGCCTGCTGGGACAATGCTGAGGGGGCAAGGGATTTGTTTCTGCATGATTTTTAGTTCTGCTTCTCAAAACAGGCTTCCATCAGAAGGCTTACCTTAACATTAAGCTGAGAAGTATGTGAAGCTGAATCAATTATATGCTCCTTTCCTGAAAACAGTCATGAATTCTCAAATGTAAATCTACCAATGAGCATACCCACTGTCGTTAATGCAGCTACTAACTCAGGTAAGCTGCAGGCATTAACCTTTACAGAGTTCAGCCAAAGGAACACTGTTAAAAGGCCTTGATTCATCCCATTTAATTGCGCATCGCCAGAGAACAATCCAGGTGTTAGGTGGGACTGCAGAGTACCTTACAGATGCTTAACTTTCAATTTGGCAGGATAAATCTGAACCAAACTGCTTATTAGTCAAAGGTCATCCTGCTGCCAACGCTTCAGTTTTATGGTAAGAATGGCCTGATAGTACACTAGTATCATGTGTTTGCAGAATCAGGGTTTTCATGAGGAAGAGCGACAGTTAGCACAAGAGCTAAGAGATCATACAGAGGACTCTGGGTCTCACAGCTGGAGTGGGGATGGGTTTTTTTCACAGGATTATGCTAAACTGCAAAGAAACAAATTATAGAGGCTTCTCTTCTAATTAAATAGCTTGTTGCTCCCCGATACCAAAAAAGCACCTCAAATAATAAATCATTACTCAGTATAATTAACAATACTAGTATCTAGTCTATAGTATTTACTTCCTGGGGAGAGAGAATGGGAACAGGCAGCAGTGAAAAGAAACTAAATGCTATACTAATACATTATTCCAATGGTTGACTTCCAGATTGCCTGAAGATCTGAATACCATGGAAAAAAAGGAAAAAGGGTAACTTTCCTATGGAAGCATGTTTCTAATTCAAGACCTCAGCCATACTAGCTTGCCACTTTGACACTGCGGATTTAAAAAAAAAAAAATTAAAGAACTTAATTGGCGAGATAATTATTTTAGTTTATTATTATGCTACATGGATTACATTTAATAGGCCCACCCCTTTCATAACTCATGAATCAGTACATCTATCCCACAGTAATTTATACAGCAGAGCCAAGCATCAATACGAGGTCTTACCTTCACAGTAGGCATTGTCCTCCCGGAGGGCTCGGAAGCCATCTCGGCAGCTACAGACAGCTCTGTCATCCAGGTTTCGGCAGACAGAATGCTCCATACAATTATGTCCTTCAGTGCAAAAGTCATGGCCTGAACAGAAACAAATATGATTGAGGGTTAAAAAGAATCCAGGGATTATAAAACATCCCTGTCACACACATTCCTATCTTTTTTTCTGTTAGGTCAAAGAATACCTTTCTATTGTCTGTGAGATATAGAAAAATAAATTGTCCCAAGCATGAAACAGATGAAAGGAGTAGGAAAGGCCAGAAGAACAGACTGTCTCTAAGTCCTCGATTCAATTTCAGGTTATGGCATTGATCTAAGGCAGCTGGATAGGAGGCTTGCTTAAATCCCCTTACAGTCTCCTTGCCATTGTTAAGCACTTCTACAAGACACTTCTTAATTACATATTTTTCTTCATTTTCTTTTTTGTTTTGTTTGGACATTTATAAAAGAGCTCAATAGCTTAGATATTCAGTAGCTCATTTGCTACTGATATTACTTTTTTTTCATAGTGCTTTTTGTTCCCAGGTGTCTCTAGAAAACCCTTCCACATTTAACTGAAAGTCTTTGATTAACATTGACTTGTTTTGCTTTTCTCTTCCCCTTATCTCTTCCTTTCAAGCTCCACTCACTGAATACTGTTCCCTGATTGCATCATCCTTTCCACTTGAAAGAAATTTATTTTTAAAATCTCATCTTTTAGCCATCCCTATTTCCTATTTTCCTACATTTTTCCCTTCCATTTTTTCCTGAGTGTGACTGTTTTCCATTGCATCTTAATTACAAATTTTTAAGATTCTGAAGTTCTTTTCCATGCTGGAAGATTTGGATTGAGCCTTTCAGCTCTATTGTTTTTTTTCAAATTACTTATGTTTGATCTTATGAAAACTAATACTGATATGTTGCTGAATACCATTAAATCATCCTTATTATGCTGAATTCAAGTTGCTTGTAGTAAGTGACTTGAAGTTTCCACAATGTCCACTTCTGTCTATGAAGGTGTGAAGCTTGTCTCCAGACTTTTCTCTACAACTTCAGCCAGATAAAATTTCTTTCTTTAACCAAAACATCGGAACTGCTCAAGCAGCCGTACTTCACTGTCGTTTTCCAATAACTATTTTCTTCTCTCAAAATCTCCCATAGGAGAACTGGGGAATGTGGGTCACGCTCAGGGGACCGGGACTGGTGTAACAGCAGCTACTCCAGAACGCAAGCTGAAATCAGGCTGCAACACAGGCCTCTTACCAAATAACAAACGAGCATCTGTTGGCAGTACTGATTATTCTTTTTACCACTCCACCTGGTCTCTGCTTCATATTTTGCTAATGAAGGAGCTTCTACCCTTAACTTCAAAACAGCTACATTAAATGAGCACTTCAAGCAGGACAACAGAAGACAGTCTGCTTGGAGGTCAGGTCACAGAGGTGTTTTGCACTTGGGCATTTCAGGAACCGTGTGAAGCAACACAAACCAAGCAAAGAAAAAGAGAACAGAAACAGAAGAACTCATAAAGGCAGAATATTTTCATACTGAGACCCAGAGACATGGGCATGAGACAAACATCACAGGCCACTATGATATGAGAGAGATGTTTTTCCTTTCTCTCTTTTTTTTTCTGCTGTGGATTGTCTCCCTGTAACCTGGAGATACACATAGACAACATTACTTAAATACTACAATTCACTGTAGCTACCACAGTGCTGTTATCTAACATAGGACATCAAAAAGCTGTACTTTTTCTTCAATACTCATTGATGACAGAAGTGTGTGTGTCAAGGGCAACCTCTGGCCACTGTGATGCCTACTTTTTGCCTTTTTGTCATCTTCCTCACTGAAGCCCAAGTTAATGACCAAGTAATAACTTTTTGATTTCCTGGTCTGGACTAGTTTGTATCAGATTTTGGCACTAACTACATGTTATCTAGAAAAGGTAAGGGATTTTTTCTGATTTTTTTATTTTTCTTAAGATTCTTTAAATATCAGTCTTAATAAATAAAATACATGCTGCTGAATGTGTTTAGCTGCTTCCTGTTTAAAGAATAAGCACCATATCTCACGAGAGGTCAAGCTAGCATGGTTCAGGTAGGATTGAAAATGTTCAGAAAACACTAATTTAACATATTACAATTTTCTAGCTATATCAGACAGAAAACCCAGAATTATTCTCTCTAAGCCACTGAAGATTTTATAGCAAATTATCGTTAAAAAAATCCTTTTTGACTGTGACAGACTTCAAGACTTATCAACATTTCTTAAGTTCTTTACTTTCTTATCTCTCTGCTTGATGTCGTTAATTGTATCCTTCGTGTTTGTGTCAAGTAGCACAGAAACAAGTAGAGCTGCACTTTTCACTGAAGTATACCTAGAATCAGACCAAGAGTCTAACATCATCTTTCATGCCAGGTATCAATTTATCATCATTTAGCTATAGAAGAAAAGACAAGCCACTTGAAGATGCAATTGCTCATGGCTTTGAAGATACTGTTATTAGTCCAGATCAAAACAGTGGGCTCAAGACACAGAGCACTTTGTGCCCCTCTCCCCTTTGGTAAGGATGGAGCTGGACGTAACATATAAAGGTACGTAGCATACAAAAATATTCCCCATATCTTCTGCTTCTAGACACAGACTACAACCCCAGACAGGTAAACAAGTTACTCCAGTCTTTGAACAGTTGTATAGCATGAACAGTTCTCTGCAAGAGACACCTCGAAGCATCTCAGAAAGATGCTGGGGAACATTCTCTAATCTCTGGACATTTCTCCAGCCTCATTTTGTTTGGACACGGAAGGGGGTGAAGGGTAGAAAATGAACAATTATGAAAACCATGAGTGTCAGTAAACATTTTATAGAATTTATACTATTTAAAAACAACTTTCAGATAGCACAATGCAGGTGTTTCTATTCAGCTTTACAAGATGTATAGTGATTATCATGCATAGGCATGTCCTATTTAAAATTATAAGGAAAAAGTCTATATAACCTCTAAGAATGGAAAATTACACTGAGCTTATATATATATCCAGCTATTACCTTACCTTTACAGATTTTGCAGCAACTGTGAGATAAAGGGATCTGTTGAGATTCTGGGCAGTTTAAAGCTGTACAACTGTCTTTTGGAACACGCTGCATTTTGTGGTTCTGTTGAATTGAGGTAATCGATTAATATTGTGAGAGAAGAAATAAAGATAAATGGTAAGTGGAGTTTTTTTGCATTATAATGTACAAACAACTGCTTATGCTAAATTTCAGTTACCTTCAAAAATCATTTGAAAGGACAGCACCGCACAATAAAAGCATCAGAAACTCCCCTATGCTCAAACTTTCCAAGCAAGCAAAAGTGTGGCAACAGCTCTCATTCTTCTCTTGTCTTAGCTGTCAGACAACTTGCCTCAGAAGGTTCACTTAAAATTATGCCTCAAAAGAATAAGAATTACTTCTTAAAAACTGAGGCAGCAGATTCCAGAATCAGGGGTCCTCATAATAAATAGTCTAAAGCAGCTTGTTATTTATAAAGCAAATAAAATCAAACTTGAACATTTCTGATCTCAACACTGTGGTATTAACACTCAAGAAAACTGGCACTGATTACCTAATAGGAAAAGAGAATGTTTCTCAGCTAAGTAAGATCAGGCATGTGGAAATGTCCAATGCCAAGATGGTATCTAAATATCTTCAGGCACTTAGTCCAGGTCACATGCAACCATTGCAGTATGACCACATGAAGTGCCTGCCTTAGCAATCTGGCTACCACAGATGTGCCACGTTTCGGCTCCCTCGGGCACTAATTAATGTGTCTTGCAGCACTCCAAGTCATGAAATGGCAAATACAGAAAACAAAGCAAACAAGAACACGTTCCTCAGAGGCAGCTGCCTTGAAATCAGCAATCTGGTTAAAATATGAGCTCACTGAACTCTGGACTCTGCATTTCTGAATGCAAGAAAAATGCCTCAAATCATGCATATGCCATTGCATGTAATATTATCATTATTATTATTATTAAGGGTCTAGTATTTAATTTTAATTGCATGTAATATTATCATTAGTGTTATTATTATGGGTCTAGTATTTAATTTTAAATCCTCTCTACGCATTAAATATAAAGATGAAACATGAACACAATGGTCAATATAAAAAATACTGCTCAAACTTTACCATAAACAATCTTGACAAAGAAACCGACCCTAAGCTGATAAAATAAAGCAAATGAGCCACAGATGTCTTGTACACCAGGACAAGCAAAACCCAGCAATTCCACAAAATAAAGAAAAAAAAACAATATCAATTAGAGTAGCCTGGGTTGCAATTAATTCTTTTTAAAAAATCTAGTTTCTAATAGAATTTTTCATTCACATGTTTTACGATATTCAAAAAGAAAAGCGCCTGCCTATCGCAGGCAGAACTGCAGCAGCCAAACACCACAGAAAAAGATGTTTAGAATTACATGCAGACAAAACAAAGAAATTCCCTGCACTGCCTTGATAACATCATTATAAGCCTTTAAGATTAAATCAGTACTTGTACCATTCTTACTAACTCTCTGTTGAGCTGGACTCATTAATTATATCCTTTTATGAGAAGTCTGCTTAAAAAATAAACTCTGGTTACGAAATAGTGCTCACCTATGACTTCCTACCTGACCAACACAGTTTACAGTATATGGATTTTCTGCTCTGAACTATCATTCCCAAGGCTGTTCAGCGCAAGCTGAATGTCCTTCAGTCCCTGAAAAAGTACCATTTGAATCAGCCAAAGTTGCTGCTACCAGGGCATTCAGGCAGCCCACCAGGAAACAAGTATAAACAACAAAATGCAGACTAGCACAGCCAGCAGAGGCATTTTGTTCATACAGCATCGCACTTGCCAACTGCAAGAAACACGAGGCAACATCATATAACTTTTGATGGTTGTTAATCATACCCATTGACTAATCAGAGAATTCGTGTCCCAGGTGTCACATTGAAAACACAAGCTCAGAGTCCTGAAAAGCATACAACTGAATCCAAAATTATTTTTGGTCAGCTTCTCCTTTCCTTTCTCAAATGGGTTTCAAGGGACCTACTCCAAGAATTAAGCTCAAAAAGATTAAAATCAATAGCAGTAAGACAATGGTCTCCAGTTCTACTTTGTAAAACACACTTTTTCACAACTGTATGAAAATGTTTTGAGATTTCCAGAAACTGATCCAATGATAGATAGCAGCAATGTGGCCAGAGGAATTGCTCCCCCCTCTCTCCGTCCTGGAAACATGCCCTCAGGTTTTGAACTCCATCCCAGCAGCTCGCTAACCAAAAGGAGTTTCTCCTCATCCCTCCTCCCTCCAGAGAGGCAACACAGGAGGCACTGCAGCAGTTTGTGTAATTCTCAGCCCGAAGTCATCCCTGGGGTACATTTAGCCCTCAAAGTGCATTTGTGCCCTGAGAAGCATATGTGTTCACGCGGCAGGACAAGACTGACCCAGTATCAGGTGTGTTCTGTGTCAAAACAACAACCCTACCCAATTTCCATCACTAGAAATACAACCAGTGACCTGGTACGCCAGCTCTTTTCCCTCTTTTTCATCTGTCTTTTCCACTAAGAATTATCCTGAATTGCAAATTATGCCAAATTATGCACAAAAGTGTTTGTTCATCTGTGGTACCCGAGCACATGATTCTGAACAATAACTTTGCACATGTGTCAATGGAAACATAAGGCAGTCTGCTGGTATTTTTATTACTGATGATGGGGATGATACCTATGAAGGAAAGAATGGAATTTGATTGTCAAGCTGCACAATCAAAGCTTGCAGCTATGCAAAGCAAATTTATTTGCAAAATTTGATGTGGAACTCAGTGAGACAAAATAAACACAAGACCCCTTAGATGCTTTTTGTGCTGTCACTTCCTAAGGTAGACCTCTCTGCATTTCAACAGTCTCTTTCAGTGGGACTTTGATATTTCTAACATGCAATAACTTCTTTTTCCATCAGCAATATCCTTACCTTGCACTCAAACAGAACACAGTCCCCTGAGCTTGAATACACCGTTTCTCTTTGTCCTTCAAAGTAGGTTCTGCCTTGAAATACGCACACCGCTTCAGGAGAAAATAAAAAAAAAATATTAAAAAAAAGAGAAAAAAACACAATGATTCTGTAAAAAAGTATTAGAACTCTGCTTATAGAACACACACATTTTCTTAAAGATAACTGCATTTCAAAATGAAAAGACTGAATCAGCTGCAAGGATATTCTCAACCCACCTGCAGGAGTCTGGACATCATACAGAAAAAGAAAATCATGAAAGAACAAGAAAAGCACACGTAAGTAGAAGGTGAAGGATGTTGAAGCAATATGGAGTACAGACAGCTACTGAGAGGGCAGAAGAGACATGTTTCTGGTCGTGCCAAGGGAGCCATGGCCACTTGCCCCACAGCTCAGGGGCATGGGGGGAAATGGAGAGGAGAGAGCAGTGCAAGGGGCAGGAATAGATCATCAGTGTCTTGAAGAGGAATGTTGTACGACAAAGGGTGATCACTGAAGCTGCATATTTATTTGTTACCATAGCTCTTTGATGTTTCATCACCCCATACAGGTATTCAAACATTGCCTGTCTGTATCTTGATTACACCAGTTATTTACCTGTTTATATTTATTATTTATTACCAGTTATTACTGCTGAAGTATATTAGAGTACACTAATTTGATTGTACAGGGACTGACCTTCAGTGACTGTCCTTTTTTACTTCCCCCCACCCCCCACAACAGAAGCAGGATCAAGTATGTGACAATCAAATGACAGAATAACACAAACCACATAGCATGACCCAGCCCAGTGCCACTCCTTCACCCCAGCAGTACCGGGTTTTACAGCAACACGCTGACACAGCTCACAATGGGTTGCTTACTGAAGTTCTTGTTTGATATTTAAGGGTTACATAAAATATCTTCACAGCAAACTGTCCTCCTTTTTGTTTTGGTTATTTTTTGTTTGGGTTGTTTTTTTTTTTTTCCAAATGGGTCCATTACTGCAATTACGTTGTGCAACGTACAAAGGCTAAGTAATGCAGCTGCTAGGTACATAAAATTGTATGTCTGTCTCTTGTTGCTTAGGTCACAGTCAAGGCTCATCAAGTAAGCATAATCATGAAATAACAGGAGTAGGTTACCACTTTCAAGTTCCAGATTACATGTTAGAGGTCTAATTTGCTAATCATTGATTTGGAGATGTAAATCAATTAGAGTACAGTTAATGCACAGAGAGATTTATCTAGTCTGTTTAAATAGACTACAATTTGTAGAATATTTTAAAATATCTAACAGTTCAAGTGGGGTGTTTTTGTGACCTATCTTAATTACCATTACTTCTGTCATTTTTAATTCCCCTTTTCTTTTTAACTTGTAGCTCCTTGATTTTACAAACTCATTATTTTGTCAGCGTGCAAAAAGTCAATTCTTGTAACTGATGTTGAAAAAAAAGTGATGAGCACACTGACAAAAAAGTTTCTCTAATTCCAAAATACGAGCTATCATATCTTATAAAATACAAAGTATTTTTTGTAATATAAGCCTGCATAGCACTTTCAAAAAATGGTATCACAGCGTGTTGCAACACCCCTAATCCCATGAATGGCAAGTTTGCAGTTAGACTTAATAAAAGAAGAACAGAAAAGAGCCACAGGAGAGAGTCCTAGGGCTAACAAGGAGAAAGTTTGTACAACACCCACAAAGAAAGGTCACAAACAGTCAAAGAATCTCAATACAGTGCCTCTTTCCTCTCCCAGAAAACAAGCTATTCTAGAAGGAAGTACGTGGAAAAAAAAATCTATATAAATCTATACTGGGGACTAGCAGATCTTGAATTCAGGCAATCATCCAGTCATATGTAACAGCTCCTATATATTAGAGGCCATGACACTAAACTGAAATACTCATATATTAAGCCCTCTCCCTCGCCCCACACACTTCACGCTCCAAAGAACAACTATGCGTAACAGGAAAAAATGAAGTATAGCAATGCCTGAGGACCACAGGCATCAGACCAATAACTTAACACATCCTCGTGTTTCCAACAGGCAGACTATGCCTGTTCACTGGAAAGGCAAAAGACATGAAGATCAATGTCATTCTGTCTTGGAAGAAAACATTCTCTTGAAGCCAAAATACTCTTAACGTGTGAATGACACCACCCACGCATCTTTAAAAAAAGTATCCATACTACCTCAAAGCATAGTGTACTGAATCCAGTCTCTTTATCAACAGTGACAAAACTCTTCATTCTTCAGAGAAACTTAGAAAACAACGTACATAGAAAAAACATCAAAAGAACACTTTCAGCCTACTGTGAAATCAGGAAGTTACTTTTTGATTCCACCAACAGCCATCTGAAGTTTTGGCATATGAAATTACCTTGGTGCAGTATTGCAAATACTTGCTTTCCATAAGAAAATCAACTCTTCTCCATAAAGCCTTGGAAAAAATGAAAAACTTACGAATTCTGTGGCTGTGAGAGATCACTTTGCCCAGACAGCCTCTGGCCCTTTCCCATGTCTTAAGATTGCTTCTCAAGGCTAGACAGTGGCAGCAGAGTGCATGTCTCAAGATGTTTCCATGGGTCCCAGAAATTTCAAGCACTGCTGACTTCCCTACCTCCACACTTTCTTATGTCACCACAACGCCTGGCCAACATGCCGCCACAAAATTACATTTCATTCCTTGAATCCCTCTAAATAAACATTTCTAACTATTGTATTTTGCTGTGACTTTGCCAGTAAGGCTACAGAAGCCCCAAGTATTGGAGACCTGCCTCTACAGAGTGATCAAACTATGTCTAAGGAAAGAGAGAAAAAACAACAATCAATAAACGCCCAACTTAAATTGAAAACATGGTAACCTGAATACCCGCAACACAAGCCCAAGCATGTCTTCTTATGAACTGTTGTTCTCACTGACTATGTTCAAAAGGGACATTCCTTCTTGAAATCATGAAAATCAACTCCACTTGGATTATTTCTTTCCTGGAAGGATTCCACCATGTTTGGGCAGTTCCTTCCATTAAAAAGCAGCAGGAACGAAAGTGGTCTACATTTGCCAGTGCACAGTGGCTTTTGTTCTCCAATCCTCCCACAAATGCCTCTATATCTTTCCCATTCTCTTGTCAAACCACTCTTCTTCCACTGCCCACGGAAGAGGTGTCCTGACAGACAGCAAAGGGCAGATTTTCATCAAGCTACGTGATTGGATCTAAAAACTTTACTCTAAGGTTGGCCAGTTAAGCGAGCATTGAGTACGGAAAAGCTACTAACTCTTCTCCCCCACTTTCCTCCTAAGGCAGCGGGACCCACATCCCAGGCAGAGTGGAGCAGAACATTTCTCCTGCCAGCAACTGTCATAGCTAGTACACATCCCGTAACAGTGGTGTTTCATGTCTTTATTTTCCTTCGGAAATAAAGATATTTCAACAACACGAACATCTGGAATAGAACTGTGTAATTGGAAAGTCCGACGAAGATTTAATTTCTGCTTGGCTAGATGCTTCCCAAGATAACTGTGATTAGTTTGTGATTGGTATCTCTCTGGGGAAACATATCGTCTTTCATCTTCCTAAGTCCTTTCATTTGACAGACTGAGTCACAGTCAAGAAATTACCTGATGATTAGTTGTTCCAGAACTTGATAGTTATTGCCTATGTAGGATTTCATCTACAGCTGAATTACATCAACCATTTCCTCTTGCCATCAAACATCCACATCCCCCTGGTACCTAAAACAACGTATATTATTCAAAGCATGGTTTTCTAAGAAGGTGGAACAGGAAATCTACATAACCAGCTAAGAAATTTGACTAGTCTTGATGTATTTCTATACAGAAGATGATCAAATATTACAACGATAGGAACCAGTACAAGGTCTAAAAAAATTATTAGCAAGGTCTGCTTATATCCCCACTAGTAATTTACGCAGGTGTAATGATACAACAACTATTCCCTGTATTACCATTTAACACATTGTGATAACATGGTATCTTGTCTGTATTCATCCAGCAAAAGGAATCTTTCAGGAGCCTGCTAGCTGTTGTGTTCGCTCAGTGAACTATCAACAGTTTGTCAAACCATCACTTCTCTTTCACAACTCTTTTTTTCCTTCCCACTGGCCTCCAAATGACACTTTCCTTCTGCACTTCTTAAAATGTCCATGCAAAATCCATGACCCAGCAAACTCCCGCCTTCCGTTCACTGAGTTCACAGGATGTCATTGAGTACATTTTCTCACCTCTTTATTTGTCACCTTTGCTATCTAGATTGTGTATGCCTTTCTCTGAGGAATCTATGTATGCTTCCCTGTGGTATCTAAACTGACTTTGATTCAGACTTATCATCAAGTAAAAGCAGAAAGCTTAGGATGTTGATGAGCCTCTCAAGCCACTTTATTTTCTTGTATTCCTAATTGCCCCACGAGTGGCAGATGTGACTGTGTTTTGTGAAATTTGTGAGTAATTGTAACTTTAAATCTGGCAACTCATTCTGTGTTCTGCATTCTTTGTTCACATGTACTGGGTTGGAGGCGGAGGGAGAGGGGAGGAACACCCAAAATTAGGATACAAAAAACGCCCTGTTCTGTTCATTTAATTTTGCAACCTCCTCCTTGGAATCTCCTTGATTACTTTTTCCACTGTCCAGAGATCAAGGCTTAGGCATTGCTTAAGTACCATTAATCCTACTTTACAAGCTTACATAGTGCAGAACCTCTGTGTGGCTTTATCCTTAGAAACGCACACAGAGATAATGGTCACCTTTCATGAATTTCTCTCTCCTTACTGCCCCGCCATTACTAGGCCCTGCTCTCACTCCGTCCTCATTTATCTTTGCAGGGATTCAGGTGTTATTTGCTCATTTTGTGGAGTGCACAAGTTCCTGTTACTGCAGTCAGTGAGACTGGAGACTTGCTTCACTTCATGCTGTCTCCCTCAGCAATCCAAAATGACTCCAGATTTCAAGCTGGAAAATATATTGCTAATTTTTCCAGTCAATCTCTGTTAAAAAGCTGCATGTATATGCCTCAGCTTCCTCAGCTGAAAAAAAAAAAAAGAAAATCCAATTTGAAATTTCCTGATAATAATGAATCAATTACTATTTGTATCTTATTTCTTCTTTGCTGGAAAACCTAAATGCCTCTATTACACTGAAAACGCAAAGTCCTTGTTCTACAGTAGTTTTAGGATCATTTAAGAGCATCTGCAGTGTGCGCCACCTCCAACAACACTAACAGGCTGTTTAGTCATGTTGGCAAGGAGTCAATCTAAAATGATAATAATTCTTTCACCTACTTCTCATGTTTCATGTATTTCCCTCAACTACTATGAGGAAATGACATAATTCATCTACCCCACATGCCCTTGCTGGGAAGTATTCTGTAGAATTCATCTGAGTCCTAGAATGAAAGCTCCTCGAGGCATCCTTAAAGACTAAAAAAGCCATCTGAATATTGAAAAAGCACATCAAACTGTGACTACAAATTGTTGATAGCAGTTCAGCTGAGGCAAACAGAGCTGAGAGATGAAGTAAAACTTTTAAAGCAGGGTAAAGGCCCTGGAGTCTGGGAAAGAGCTCATAACCTATCAAAGACAGTGGACATCACATTGCACAAAGAAAGCATGTGGCTGTCTCCAGTTAAGCAAAGATCCAATCTGGACAATGTGTCTGATGTCAGCTTCTCTTAAAAAATGTCATTATTGCTATCCACACTACAACCTGAGTTTGATTAAATATAGCAGCCAAAATATTTCTACTGACAGACATGTACAACTTTGGCTTTAGAGCAATGGACCACACTCTGCTGCTTCTCAAGCAGAACTGGAAATTTTGGACACTAAACATAGGATTTTGAAAACTTAGGTATGACTAATGTGATCAAAATGCCCATCCATGTTATGCAAATTAATGACATTTGCCATCCCATACTCAAATTTTTCAGCGAAATGTCAAACAATAAAATCAAATGCCAAGACAAAGCCTTAGACAGTGTCATGAGAAGAAAAGCAATTAAGGTTATTATTAATTACATTTACACTGTATGACAATTATATTTAAGGTTTATAAATAGCACAACAGTGTGCAAGACCAAAAGAACTCCAATGGAAACATTACAAGCCTGCTTAAACCTCATAAAAGTCGGATTAGATATTATCTGACAGAGTCCATATGTAAGCTATTTGCAGTAGTAGTGACATAGCTGTATCTTAGCAAAGGTGCAAATAGATATTTTATCAAATGCTGACAGCTACTAATGACAGGGAAATTTGTGCTTCAGTTCCACGTTCTCTCAGCTGGACTGCTGGGCTAACTGCAAAAGATGTTTTTCTGAAAACTTTGTTAAGGAAAACAAATGGCGCGGTGTACAAAACCAAATAGACACCCCCCTAAAACAGCTTCTGCTTCATGACACACTCGAATTTGTACACACACACCATCAGAAAGCCTCCAGTCACAGGGATCCATATGCAAGAATAAATCCAATTAATTGCTTGGGACTGAGTGTCGGGAATTTCTGAAAGTAATGAAGAACTGCTTAAGACCTGCACACTTTTGAGTCACTACTTTAAATCCAAGAGGTAAACAGTTATCACCTATCAGCGTTAAGTTACTATATAAAAAGCAGGTTGTGTTCTCCATTGTCCTGTCAAAAGTGGAGACCCACCATGGACACAATAAGGGAGCACACCTACTCCTGCAACAGACCTCACATGGGGTAAATGACTACTCTCCAGAGAAGGTTTCAAACAGGCCGGGATGAGAAATAAAGCATTTTGGGATACTACTCACATTTTTGCCCATATTTGCCATGAAAAAAAATGGTGTGCAACAATTACACGCAACTTTCAAAGATACATTTTTGCACGTGACTTGTGAGACGGCTGCCTTCTGCAGCCTTGTGGACACAGACCATGGGAGCATATTCAGTAAAAGGCAAGTACCCCTGAATGACAGCACCTTCAGAGATTTGATAGTGTCTCGTTTGACAGCAATAAAATACATCCTATGCAAACAGCAAAACTATCCAGTTCCCCGCAAAGTAATAAACCTGATGTTTCTTTGGGTGAAAATAACTTGGAAGCACTATTACCATGCTCCCAAGTTTTCAAATAGCTTCTCCTCCAAAAGTTTGCCACACTATTTAAGCACCCAGAGACTATGGCCGTACCTGAATGATGATCAGGGACCCTGCTGATGCTCCCGTTCTCAACCAGATTCTCCTCGGCCCAGAACGATTTCCGCAGATGTATTAGCTAAAAATTCTGCACCATGACTTTGTTGCAGTTGCCTCCCTGGTGGAGGCACAACTTCTTGTGACCTGGCATCACGTAGCTCCATTTCACTGTATTTACTTTCCTCGCAAAGCCAAGGGCTTGCACTTCCCCTACAAATGGCAGCCCCCTATTAACTTGCATATTACAGTAAGAACCATGTATGCTTTATTTGCATAATGGCATAGGCCAGTCTAATGTGTTTAGACATTTTCAGGAGTGGATTAGCACATACATAGAGCACTACATCTACAGTTGATGTTACATCTCAGTTCTTTCAAAGCACCTGCACCTAGGTCCATACCGGAGCTGAACAGGATTTCACACTCCCAACTCCTCCTCCACCCATTTTTGTTCCCACATAAGCAATCTGCCCATCCTCCCATCCTTCTGAGGCTCATCACCTTCCTCCCTCACTTCAGCCAGAATGACAGGATTAGTTGGCACAATCACAAACACTCCAGAGAACTCTACTTAACGTTCTCAAGCTAAGTCCTTAGCATTAGTTCAGCAAAAGGTTTTTAACACAGACAGCAAAGTAAACACATTTTTGGAAATCCTGATTAAAGTCAGTTATGCAAATCATCTTTCCAGATTTGTTATATACTCACTCTCAACATTCCAAATAGCATTTAATCAAAAACTAATCTAAAAAAATCAGGTGTTACCAATAGAGTTGGAAATTTTCAAAAGACAACTTTAAATAGAAACCTATGTACACCTAATGTTATGCCCCTGTTTCTCAAGGCTGCCAGAAGTTATGTTATCTACTGTGTAGTCCCAAACAATCCAGTACTTCATGCCTAAAGTCAGTTCAGGATTTGAAATAATTAAAAATGTAAAAGTAGCTGGAGCAGATGCTCAGTGATTCTGTTTTGTCATAGCTAATTTCTCTGGAGTGCATCTGTCGATGCTCCAGCCCAGTCCCAGAAAAACAGTAAACTGGAGTTCACAGCAACTGTTAATGGGACTATTCCTATTTTGTTTGGGAACTCCATCAATGCAGAAAAGCCTCAGAGACACTGATAACACACACACACAAAAAGTATTATATATCTATGTTAACACTCCTATCGTCTTCAGGGGGACCTTTTCAGACATGAGACTCAGATTTCATGTGGTTGTGCAACCAGCTGTGTTTGTTTATGTGGAGCTGTTGTGTATGCTAGTCTCTAGGAGAGCTGTAATACTTTCATCTTACTGATATGTCAGCTAACTCACTTTTTTCATTTTCTGTTGTCTACCAGTACCTTTGTGTGGAAACCAAGAATCAGAAAGCACAATCAAAAAAACAATTTGCCATGATTATTGTCTACTAGCATCAAACCTGCGTAAGGCAAACTACAGTACTGCAATGTCCGTGGCACAGAAAAGAAATAGGTACATCTTTAAATGTAATTGATTTCATTACCAACAATCTCAGAAATTACTGGAATGGGTTAAATAGCATTAAGACAAAATGCTTAATTAATTTTATGAAACCTGTTCTCAGTGTTTTTCATATTTTTCAAGCTCTTGAAAAACTTGAAAGAAAAACACCAGTTTGAATTGATAAATCCTTGAATTTGTTTCAATATATTATTAGCAAATACCTTGTTTTCAAGCTTCAGAGATCTAATGTGGATATTTATGAGAATTATAAAAGAGCAGTGGACTTATGATGATCAAAATGGACAGACAAAAAATTTGGGGTGTTGCCCTGGCAAGAAATCATACTGCCTTTCCTGTGGAACAATCTAGTTTTGTTAGATGGAACTTTATTGGGATTGAGAAAATGAATCAACATTGCCTATGATCATATCACAGAGAATACATAAGGGATACTTCAGCATTTCCATGAGAAATGATCATAATGCTGGAAATGTGTTTTGAAGACATAACTTCATTACAATATTGACTTATACTGAAAAATCAAATTAGTTTCTCTTTCTCCCTCCCACTAAATTTTATTGTTCTAAGAGCTAAAACAATGGGAATAAATATTTTGAGAAAAAGAAATAAATAAAAATTTTGCCCTCAAATCTTTAATAAATATCAGCAACCCAGTATGTACTCTTCCCTGCAGGACACAACCCTGACTATGAAAACAGGACATAGCCCACAGCACCAACAGCGTTCCTGGAGGTACTGAAAAGAGAGATAGACATAGTGCTTAGAGACAAGGTTTAGTGATGATTTTTATCAGAGTTCGGTTGATGGTTGGACTAGATGATCTTAAAGGTTCCTTCCAACCTAGACAATTCTATGTTCCTATGACACACCTGAGAGAGAAGAATGATTGGGACTTGCTTTAAACAGTACTGCTTAATAATAGCTTCCCAGATGATGAAAGACTCCTGCAATATAAACACACACTAGTTTTCAGAGTATAGCAGAAGCCAAGGTGAGGATCTAGATGCTGAATAATTTTAGGGATTTTAACTAAATGTCATCAATTATAAATAAAATGAAATCTGGGAAACCAGCCATAATTATACTTGAAAAAAAGTTTGCATAAACTTTTTCCAAAAACAACCAGGGGAATATCAGAATCTTCACTCCCAAGCACAAAGTTAGCAAAAATTATTTCAGCAAGTAGTACGAAAAAAATACTAATCAGCTACTTTGAGGATGTTCAACTACCCTTCCAAACAAAAGGAGACAGCTTTCTTCTGAGTGGAAACTGATACCAAATAACCATAAACACACCCCCAAAGAAAGGCAAAAATTAGTAAAAAACACTCTCTGTATTGGCAAAAATGCCAGAACAGTGACACAAAAACATGAGAATCACAGTACAAGATGCAACGCTGTGCTCAGAACAGTGAAGAAAGCAAATTGCAGAAACCCTTCAAATAAAGATGACTGCAATGATTGTTTTGAAAGGAACAGATAAAAAAAAAGTACGACAAAGGACTGTTACAATATATCTGCTGAGATTTCAGTTTTAAAGTTGTGTCTCACATGGGGCAAAGTGGCCTTTATTTGAAGCCAAATATATTTTATGAGCTGACAGATGTAGAAACAGTGATCAATAACAGCCTGGAGGTCTATACATCACACTTCAGATCTGCAGGCGATGGCTAGGAGAATTAAGCAAGCAGTAGAAGGCTTTATTCACTACACATTTCTACAGAAAAAATTTCAAACTTCTGTAGTCTGAAAGACTGAAAAGCCACTGGTTTAAATCATTACCTACACAAAAAGAGAAATAAAGGATAATAGTATATTTTATTTTATATTAATCTCACTGAAACAACTTCACTCATATTTTACCATCCTTTCCTTAGACTCCCAGGGAAATAATACCATATTATTGACGGGTTTGTGCTGGGGTTTTTTCCGGTATTTATTTGTTGAGTTTCAGCCTTCACCACCTTCCCACTTTTTCACATGACACGGGCACTGTCAGAAGACTGTACATGTGCCTTCTTTTGCACTCCCATGGCTCCTACCAGTGTCTCCCCCAGGCCAACTTTACACCCAAATGACCCTTGGTAATGTGACAATCCTATTATGAATAAAGTGTATGTCAGGTGCAAACTGGTTTTTGAAAACTGCACAGCTCTCAACAAGCCATGAATCTCATTTGGCTGGTTGGTTATTTTCCAGAATTTTGCTCTACCCAGCTCCACAAAGAGCATCCTGCCTCCAACTTGTTATTCTTCTGTGACCTTATCCAAAACTTGCAGGTTTTGGGTATTCAGCTAAAGTCAAATTCTGCTCTTTTTCAGAACACATGCCCATTAAAGATCATTGTTACTAGTACTATAGAAATTTGGAAGATCTAGAGAGGAAAAGCTCCAGGCAGAAAGCAGAACATCAGCTACAAGCTGCTGATCTGGCAATGTGCTCCTCATTAAGGGATACACACAAAAAAAAACCCAACAAAAAAAAAAAAAACATCCTGAAACAAAAAACAAATAAATAAAAAACTCTAACACTCCAGTGATGCAGGTGCAGTGACATTAGCACACCACTGGTGAGAACAAACATACTGAAATCAATGCAAAGCCATGTGAACGCCCACATACCCTACCTGATTTTGGACCTGTAAATAGAACCAGAATTTTTTCCATATTATTATTTCATAGCCACCTGACTAAGCAAATTCTGGTGAAATCAGCATTACTAGAATCAGGGTAGTAACTTATTACAGCCTGGAACACTGCCAATCTGTCCACTCTCAGCTGTCTGAAAGCCAAGATATTCATATGTATCATATGTTAATGTTTTATTTGCTCTGGAAAAAACCTAAAATATTAATATGCTGCAGGTATTTTATATTTTGTGAACTCCCTGGCAAGAACATAATGAAAAAGGAATAGAAAAGAATAGGTTCTTTTCCCAGACAGATTCGGCAAAATAGGTTATAAGAAAAGAAGGGAAGAGCAGACCATAGCACAGCCTACAGCAAAATTACCCATATAAAAAAAAAAAAATTCTCTACCAATAAAATTATCAATATTATGTTTCCAATTTCTTCTTTAGTGCAGATTGCATTGCATTCATTGTAATGCATTTTAATGACTAAGGATTTTCTTATGCTTACTTTATTTTACAACTCGTTCTTGAGGCATACAGTAGATGACTTTATCATTAACTGGAATTCTCCTCACCTACTGATATATTGCCTCCAGATCTAGAGACTTCCAGCAGAGTTCCATAACGCATGGGGTCCAGAATAACTAAAAAGCCACTCACCTAGGAGGGAACTGCACTTTGATGCATGAGAAATCTGATAGTGCACCGACTCCCCCAGTCCTCCTCTGCTAACAATGAACAATTCAATGAACAATGAAATTCAAAGGACATGGGGAAGGTGGAAAGGAAACACAGAAGCAAAATATCCTGAGAAGTCCAATTACTCTACACTGCATTTCAATTTACTGTAAAGCTGTATTTTAATTTACGCAGAACATCGGAGTTATGAGGAGTGTTTCTTGCTCAGAAGGGAACCAAGTAAAAAGACTCGGTGTTTCCCTTCTGATGGAGGTCTGCTGCCCAGCCATTGCTATGGTATATAGCAGAGACTGAGCAGCTCAGGTCAAGGGTGAGATTGGTCCCACCTGCCAAAGCCAAAGGCAGTCTTTCCACTGGCTTCAGCTGGCTTTGAGTTCAGCACAGGGAAGGCCCCAAAACATTCTGACAGTCTCAGTGCTCAGCTTCCCGAGACGTTACGTTTCCCCGAGAAGAGAAAGCTGTGAGACCTTCAATTCCATTTGAATGCAAGAACACTTTTTTTACTGTGAGGGTGACCGAGCACTGGCACAGGTTGCTCAGAGAGGTTGTGGAGTCTCCATCTGCATAGGTATTCAAAAGCCGTCTGGACACAGTGCTGGTGGCCCTGTCTGAGCAGGGGGGTTGAACCAGATGACCTCAAGAGATGCCTTCCAACCTCAGTCACTCTGTGAGATTCTGAGACTGTAGGAGCTATGCCAGATTCACAAACGATACATGGATCAATTATGCTTCTCCACTATAGCCTTGTAAATCTAAAATAGTTGCACTGATTTTATTGACTTACGTGAGTTCAAGGATACACTTTTTCCCTTCAAAAATATTTCTTTAGAAAAAATATGTGTCCTATTTCTAAATGAATATAAATACTGCCTTTTCATTTGACGACACGGTGTTGCTGAAGTAATAAAATAGTATAAACAGACAGTACAGTGTAATTCATCTCGGTAATACAAGTGTGTACATAATGCTTTTTATCTGTCATTATGTGATACTATCATTGTATGTGATTCAAAAGGCTGAGAAATAAGGTTCATGTGAATCATTTCAGCATAGAAAATCCAGAAAGCAGAGGCTGAACAGACACTATTCTGCTAAATAACATTCAGAAGTTCTGCATGCTGACTACTGGAGGTTAATACAAAGAACTAAGGTGTGCATTTTTTAAAAAAAAAAGCTATGGTAAATGACTAATCATTGCTTCGCTGCTAAAACTGCCTCATTTCTCTCAAGTACTGATGACTGTTCTGTTGCCCCAAGCCTGCTGGCTGCCCCATAACCCTGAGGCCTGCCAGCCTGCAGGAGTTGCCGTCTACTTTCCAGACCGCACCATCCTCCGATTTACTGCAAGGGTAAGATGGACTGTTCAGTCAACGCTTGCTAATCCTGTTATTCCATCATTTCTCTGAGCTGCAGCCTCTTCTCTGTGCCACAACGAATGCAGAAGAAGCCCCTGCAGCACTTGGACAAATGAGATGGGAGCTGGTGTGCCACACTGCCACTAATATACATCACCTAAGGCAAAATGGTGACGCTCCTTCAGCCCTGAAGAAAGGTGGAAATTTTGTGAAAAGATAAAATTTAGTGAGCAGCATAGGCTTAAGTCCACAATGCTTCGTCCACCTGAACAAATGATGAATTTCAGAGGAGGCTTTATCAATAATCCTTAGGTTTCTAGATAAAAATTTTCATTCTTGCTGATGGTCAGTTACTGTGCAAATGAGAAACAGACGGACTTTCAAAGCTCCTCCTCTTTGTGTCAGTAAGCTACAAGTGCTGGAGCTTGCAGGAGAAGAAAACTGTAGCTTTGAGGAAAAATCAATGCATCACAAAGAGCAAAAGGGGAAATCCCCTCAATTTTAATTATAAAATTAACAGTTTCTGTAAGCTAGCAAGACAGATCAGAAACCCATCCATGCTGTAAGAGCTACCATGTCCAGATTTATGTTTCAATTACTTTGTTCACAAATCCTTCCCAAGTTATATAACCCCATCTATATGCTCTCTCTCCAGCCTGCTAGCAACAGAAGTGTGAGCTGATCCAACACGCTTCTCACAGTTGCTTAAAATACTTGTGTTAGTATCGATCTGGCTACAATGCACCAGAAAACCAACAAATGGCCTGTTTCAGAAAAAAAAAAAACCAAGTGTATGGAAAAATCACAGCCTGTAGATTTTAGCATAACAGCTCAGACTTTAACCTCCACTGAAATCTGTTAGGATACATTTAAATAGTTTGGGAGTAGGTCCATAAGTATCTTCAATGTTACTGGAGGAAGACAGCAACAAGAAGAAAGCAATTTCTTCCTGAAGATCAGTCTTTGATGATGGGAATTATTACTGCGCTGGATACTGGTATAAATATCACTCCTGGCCTTAAAAAAAAAAAATTAAAATCAGCCATTTTTTTTAAAATACACTGGCTCCACTTAAGAAAGTACATATATCACGTAGCTATTGGAAGGGATGCTTTAGTGTTAATATACCGACTATAAAAAAGTTACCATAAAAAGATTTGCTGACCAAGTAGCAATTGTCCCAGCTACTAAGACATTGGCAATCCTTCCTCAATTCACTTAAAATAAATGAACTTGTCCTTGTACTTCTTAAGACAAGTCTGTGGTCTAAAGCAATACTTTATAGGGTCAGTAGGGGAGCTTTATCTCTCCCTGATTTGTATCAGTACCTATCACCACACAATGCATTTGTCTCTGCAGAGGAAAAAAGAATTTAATGATCTCTTGCACATACTTTCTTAGATAGGTTTAAAATAGGCATTAGGGATAGAAAAGAAAGTGGTCCTTGCTTCCCAGCTCCAAACAATTCTCCACAGGAAGGTCCCATTGATCTAAGATGTACATTCTAGTAGCTGGACTGAAGTTTGTGTTGAATAGCTTGCCTGTAGCTGACACATATATCCAGCACACTGGTCAATTTATTTGTCTTGGAAGATCGTTGCTTCTTTTAGCCCATTACAGCTAATAGAAAACACCATGATAATTTGCATGCATTGCCATTGCTTATGCTAGCAGCATCAACCTTCACACAAGACAAAGCAGAACAAGTTGTCTGAATGTTCTCAAACAAAGGTACAGAGTTAGGGGAGAAGGTCAGGGTTTGTTATTTTTGTTTTCTTTTGGCTCACAAGAAGAGCCAAAGACAAAGCAATACTGCTTAAAAACAAAAAAATGTCTATAGCATTCCTTAATAACGTGTTCTTCCCTGAATTAAACATTTAAGAAAAACATGAAGAGCCAGTTGTGCTCATATTCCTAAAGTGTTGAGAAGCTGCACTTTGTATTGCACTTAGTTCTTTGTATTAACCTCCAGTAGTCAGAGAGTGAGAGAAGCTGCACTGTTTAATGTTTAAATGATGGGCTGGGCTGAAATTCTTTTCCTAGAGCTTGGCATTGTGGTAGGCACCCAAGACTCTCTTAGCGTAACTCCTTAATGTCAGAAACCAGGCTTTTCCATGCCTATCTGACACACCTAATATTCATCATAGTAACTGATGGAAAGATTAACTGCACAGCTTCAGCTGCCTAAAAGTTTGGTATCTCTTCTAATTGTCTGAGCTCACTACACAGTCCATGGAAAGAAATGTCCACCTCCAGGAGGCAATTCATCCCACTCAAGCACCAAGAGCCCTCTGGAGGTGCCAGTCTTGATTACAGTCTGTAAGCCTCCACGTAGCTTGAGTGTTAGCACACTTCATGGCACCGTTTTGGCTTGTTCCAGCCAACATGCTCTGACACAACGCCAGGCATGGCTGGGGGGACAGCACTGATTAGAGGCCGTTGCTAGCCAGCCGTCTGGATGCAGATGGTCTTTTGAGGGGGAAGGGGAAGAGAGCTTTGCCACATAGATGTGAGCCACAATTGCCACCTAGCCTCACAGCCACTGGACTGTGACTGTCCCATTTTATTTCCTAGTATAAATACAGATTATATTCCCAAATTCTACACATCTAAAGTCACGTGGAGTGACTCCATCCTCAATAACTATTAGAAAAACAAACAAAAAAAGAAAAGAAAACCCAAAAAACCCAAAAACCTGTGAAACTCTGGTCATTGCAAAAACCTGAAGTGCTGTACATTTTCACTCTTCTATGCCAGCTGTCATTAAATCATTAAACCATTTTCAGTGATTTTGTTTGCACACCAGCAGAAGAAGAAAGGAAGAAGTACAGAGGAAAGCACTTTGCCCTGGGTAAGACACAGCAAAAAGGCAGCCACAGCTACCACTGCCTGGGCAGTTCTACTCATGCCAATTTGGCAGAAACAGCCCATCATCTGGCATATCTTGGGACCACAAATATCAGAAAGGAAACAGAGACACCCATACATGACATCAAGCCGAGTGGCACAGTTGACATGCCTGAGGGATGGGATGCCATTCAGAGGGACCTGGACAAACTAGAGGAGTGAGCCCATGTAAGCCTTTTACAAGGTTCAAGAAGGACAAGTGCAGGGTCCTGCACCTGGGTCAGGAGAACCCCCAGTATCTATACAGGTTGGGAATGAAGGAATTGAGAGGAGTTGGAAGTACTGGTGGATGAAAAGCTGCAGCTTTTGGGTTGCGCTTGCAACCCAAAAGCCAACTATATCCCGGGCTGCATCAAAAGAGATGTGGCCAGCAGGTCAAGAGAGGTGATGCTGCCCCTTTACTCTGCTCTGGTGAGACCCAGTCTGGAATGCACCATGTCCAGCCCTAGAGTCCTCAGCACAGGAAAGACATGGACATTTTGGAGCAGATCCAGAGGAGGGACACAAAAATGGTCAGAGGCAGTTGGGGTTATTCAGCCTGGAGAAGGCTCCAGGGGAGACGTTATTGCAGGCTCAGTAATTCAAGGGGGCTTATAGGAAAGATGGAGACAGACTTTTTAGCAGCATTTGTTCTGATAGGATGAGGGATAATGATTTAAAACTAATAGAGGGCAGAGTAGATACAAAGATGACACTTTTTTACAAGTGTGGTGAAACACTGCAACAGGTTGTTCAGAGAGGTGGTAGATGTGCCGTTCCTGGAAACATTCAAGGTCAGGTTGGAGGGGGCTCTGAGCAACCTCATCTACTTGAATACGTCTCTGCTCACTGCAGGGGGGGTTGGACTAGATGACCTTTAGAAGTCCTTTCCAACCCAAACTATTCTATGATTGTGTGTTCTGTCTTGAAAAAAAAAAATACTGAACTCAGCTAAAGATCACTGTACTAGGCATCACTTTTTCTAAGCTTTTATGATTGACTGTTCAATAGTAAAGATAGTGGCTCCTTGACCAACACGCCCTAATTAGCTGCTTTCCCAATTATAAGACATCCGTGTTCACTCTACATAATGTAGCCAGATGCAACACACCCTGATATTGTTCTAAGAAGTAAGAACAAAAAGTTATTCTCTGAAACTGCCCAAATGGAGGAATTCAGCTATGACCTCTCCAGCAAGAACTGTGGTCACTGAGTACACTGACCACAATAAGCTTGGACCTTGAGCTAAAGATGCCAAGAAAGCAGGACACATATACACAGGGTCCTGCAGTGTCCATTGCCTCTAACTTCCACTCTGTTGCTGCCTAGGGTCTGGCGACACCACTCTTCACATGTTTTCAATGGAATGTAACTACTTTGTCAATGGGACTCCAAATGGCTCTCCATCTTTTGGTCTGATTGTTTTTTAAAAGGCACTTTAAATAACCTAGATGAAATTAGGAATAATTTTTCAAAAGAAAATTTTTATTTTTTGGTACTTTGCCAAGAGTTATATGTGCACATGTTAGTTACAAACTGAATTATGTAATGGCATCAAATTAACAATGCCGGAAGCTGAAAAGCTTTTCATAACATTAAGAATATTTAAGAAAAGTCAAATATTAGAGTAAACTTCACAGTGTGCTGCACCAGAACTGCATGTAAATTGGAAGGAGAAATAGTAATGCTGTGTGACAAGGTCAGTGTCCGTATACTCATTCACATTTCTTGACCTTTGTCAAGACTCTCAAGAAAATCGACTTTGTAAGAAGTCTTATGGTGTGAGCACTTCCCCTTTAACATCTGTATGGAGAATTCCCAACTACATTACTAATGTACATTTTGTACATTACAAAAACATACTTCAGAGGATCAGGTTTTCAAACTCTGCCAACGTGGCCAAAGACTGAAATAGAGGCTTGAACTCCACACATCTCATATCCCTGATTTAGCAATTCCCTGAGTCATCTAATATGCATGGGAATTCTGTGTAGCTGGCTAAAAAGAAAAAAAGTATTTGAATTCTCATTTCCTCTCAATTAGAATTAATCTAGTTGAGTAAGTTAATAAGGTTTCATAAAATGGGATGGTTTGTGTAACTTCTAACACAATTAAATATTAATAAACTCCTGTGGGAATGAGATCAATGGAGTACAAAATGTCTTCCTGAATTTTATCTTACAACATGTCATTTTAACCTGTTATATACTTCTCTATACTCTGTAAGGTTTTATAAAGGAGCAGAAAAGTGATAAGAAAAATCTGCCATTTAGCACAAAGAAAAATCTCAACATTTAGAGAATAAAGAAGTGCATGCATCTCAAGCTCACTTTCAAGAATGGATTCCACCACAGTCTAAAATAAATAACAATCACACACTTGTCCGCTAACAATTTGAAATATTATATATAGTCCAACTAGATAGTGATTAACCTAAAGTTCCCCCCTGTCTGGCCCTATTTGCAATGAAACCAAAATGCTATAAAACTGATCTTAAATGACAATATTACATTACTTCTATCCAGTTTCCTTTATAATTCTGTCTGACCTTTTCTAAAGGAACATTTCTAGGTGTCTGGGTTTTGCTGGCCTCTTGGGTCTAGTATGAGCATTCTCTTCTCTTAATTAGAGAAGAACAATCATAAATCTCAACTTCCATTTCTAGCACTACAACATCAGGTTGAAAGTACATTCTTCTTGTGATACAGATGTTAGAAACACTTGGTCAAAACAAACACAAGGCAACTGCCCTCAAATTTCTAGCAGTTTGGTCTAAAAGACAGACTATGGAAGTCCATAGAAAGTTTTTTAAATAACTTCTACTTTTTCAACATTAATAAGAAATATCTATGCTTTAAAAAAAAATAGCTGCACCTGGAAAATTAAAACATTCTGGTTAACAGTTTCTCAAAATATTTTGGATAAGTCCAAGTTCCCCAAGTTTTCAGCCCAGATTTTTCATTCCCATTTGTCAGTTCTTTCACTGGCATTTTTACAGAAAGGTTCATTTTCTTTACAGATTTGAAAATATTCATTAGAAGGAAGCACCACAGTAAAACTTACATTGACATTCTTTGCAGCACTTGCCATCCACATACGCCAGGGCAGAGTTAAGCGGGCAGTCAGAGGGGGGGCAAATCAAAGCTTCACACTGCACAGTACCGTTCTAGAAGAATAAAAGGTACGTAACTGACAGTTATATTTAGCAAGAGCAGAGATGTTCTCAAACACAGGAATTTAAAAATCTATTTTTAATGCATTGAACTCTCTAATACTACCCAAAAAGACATTTTAACATGGCTCTCTTAATAACTACAAGAACCAAAACTATACCTGTAGAATATTATGTATACAGCCCTGTAGACATGTATGACAGTCTCTGAGATGATAATGATCAAAAATCTTTTTAAAGGCAAATCTATTTGGAGGTAAAACATTCTGCCAATCAGCAGGAAATTGACAGATTAGTGTGGAATAACAGCCTCACAGAACAAAACTCTGCCTTCTGATTTTTACATAAGAGACAATACATTTCTAAAAGTTACTAACACATTTGCAAGAAAAATCTGAGACAAAAATACATGATGCATTTAACACTAAATTCAATGATTTTTAAATAGCTGTCAGACAGATTTGATACCATGAACTAAGTCTTCTTTTCATCAACCACAAAACACTAAAAGCAAAACTAACATCCCTCCAGAAATATAAAGATTAAAATCATATTAAGCTTAAGAAGAACCATTTAGCAAACTACAGAAGGCACCAAATCAATCTAAGATGCAATACAGACAACGAGAGACTTTTCACCAATTTCTAATGGTCTTTGGATTAAGCATTTAATGAGTACAAGTGGAATTAATGAGTTTTACATGACTGGACAATACCAAAGATGCAAGAATACTTGCAATCACTTCTGGAGTTGTGATATGATATGTTTGGGAAAATTCCATCTACATAACAAATCTTTTTCATTTGTGATATGGCAGAGCATGCATGTGACCCTGACATTTCACTCTTTATTACTTATTGAGGTGTAACCAAAGGCAACCACAGGGAATCAGACACAATGGATCTACTAAATCACTTGCTAAGAAAAAGGCTGTATTTATAGTGACAAAAAGCAGGGAATTCATTACCCAGAGAAACCATTTGCAACTCAGTGCATGGGAATAACATGATAGCTAAGTATATTGCATAGCATTTGACTATGGTGACATGAAATACAGGAGAATTACACATACTGGCGCTGCTGGAACATTAGAAAAATGTGTTTACTAATACTATTCCTTAGATTCAGAACAGGCTTTCTAGCACTTTGTTGTTACTACCTAGAATACACCTGGAAGTTTTCTCATTATTTGCCTCAATAAAACTGAACTGTAATCAGAGGAAACACTAGAGTTCTTCAGTCTCCACTCAAATTGTAGCCATACCAGGCAAGTGCAGTTCTTACAGCCGTCTGTCCAGGATTCAAACTCTCTGTAAGTCATGCCTTTCATTGTGCAGGTCCTTTCACAGTAGCACTGATCCAACTTGTTCATCCTCTGCTCAGCTTGGGACAACTATATTCACAGTTCACAAAAAAGTGATAAACATAATTAAAACTGTCCCCCTTATTGCCAAGCGTGCAGGTGAGAGAATAAATGTAGGAAAATACAGTCAAAGACATTAAGACAATAAAACAATTATTTTCAAATAGAATATGATTAAACCATCAGTCATTCGGGGATAGAAATTAAGCAGCAAGACACAATGCATTTCATTTTTCACTAATAACATCAGCAACATCATGAAACAAAGTGAGTATATTAAGATAAGTATGGTCCCTGATTTCTTATCTCTGTATCTGTGAACTGACCGAGAACCTTCTCTACAACTACCTGCAAATGACACAAGTCTGATTAGAGGGGCAAAAGTGGAGGTAAAGCTCAAAACCAACACGTTAGCCATTGTTCCTCCACTTCAACCAAGGCATTTTATCATGGGTGTATCAAATTAGTCTGGTAATAGCATTCCTGTAGACATCTACAGAAATGACACTTAAAACCAGAAGACTAGCCTATATTCACCAGCAGACGTGGATGGTTTTGGTGTGACATTCTGTGGGGAAAAGAAGAACATTCTGCTTTGCATTCTGAATTTCTTGTCTTGCATATGTTTTGTCTGAACACACCTTCGGCAGCTGTAAGTCTAGAAAAGTCTTGGACCAGTAAGTGTTGCTGCACTAAGCACTATGAGTACAGTAACCTATTTCATTCCAGGTTTATTGACTTGTTAGCACAATAGAGCGAGCTTGAATATCTATGAGCCCTCTCCTTGCTCAGGGATTTGGATTCCATTTACTATTAAAAGATATTATTTTATAAAAACATTAAAATACAAGAAAGTCTCTCTGAACTGGGATTCTGTACATATAGACACAGGGCACAGATATACAAACTCAAACATATAAACATACCATGCAGGAATGTTCCCTGCATACCCACATGAACAACCCCACACATGAACAAATAATCTAAAAAGATGGCAAGTAAAGCCTTAGAGTCCTCATTTCTCCCATGCCATGCCTCCTAGTAAACATTACCTTAGCTGATGTTTTGGCTAAAATGTCTTGCAGTTCCATAATTTTCTGCACGAGTCCGTGGAAGTCATTACAAGTTGGGCATGCTAAAATAACAAAATATGTCTATTAACAACAAAACCATGTATAGGCTCAATCATGCCAAAGTTGACAACCAATACGCTGAAATTCAAGATTTTAAGAGGGCTTGTAGGACAGAAAGTAGGTACAAAGCACACCCCTTGTTTCATGGTATGAGAATTAATAGACTTACTGCGATTAAGATCTGGGCACTGAGAAATAAATCCTTGAGGCATGACAAGTAATTGCACATCTTGCATTATGCCCTGCATATACGTGAAAGGAAAAAAAGAAAAAGGATACGTTATTTTTACCTGTCAAAATGATGTTTTCCATTCACCACATAAAACATTAAAACCCACATAGAAAAACTGCTTGATAAAAACAATACTTATGAATACACAGCTTCTTGCTTGGACTCAATGCAGTGATAGAAGAATAAAGAGAAAGTAAAACAGATGTACAAATACAGACATACCGAACCATTTTTAAAGACAGAAGAACCGAATCATTTTTAAAGACATAAGATTAAATGTCAAGATGTAATTATGTGGCAAGAGTTTGCTTGTTTTGAATTCATTATTTTTAGTTAGCCACTGCAGAAAAGCTTGAAAATGACCTTTAAAAGTAATTTGAAAAACTGTTGCAGTTTCAGTTACTTTGAAACACTCTTCTAAATAAAATGTAAATTTTTCACTAAACAATAACTGTCAAATAGAAGTGAAGATTAAATAATCTTGAGTCAGGAAAAACACATATGCAAACCCTTTATGACTTTGGTGGGGTTCTTTCCATAAAGCATGCAGAATGCTGAGAAACCACATCTGTTAGACAGCTGCAGAGTCATATATTGGCAAAAACTTAGAGGAAGGGCAAGTTTAAGATGAAATTCAACTATGCCATCTGAAAAGGGATGCTTTCACCTAGAAGGGTTTACGTGCATCCTTAGTCATTAAGATATCATTAGTAGCCACTTTGCCGCTCTCCAAAAGCAAAGGCCAAACAGTGATTTCAAAGTGAACCACCCTATCATATTCGCTCCAGATGTCCCTTTCATCTGTGACTCCTTCCCTGCATCTCCAAAACTCCTTCTCAGGAACAAAATAATTACAGCATGCTTCAGCATGCTTGTGCAAAGAATGTTTCACGGCACTTAGAACACCACACAAACTCAATGTAAAGGGCCACATCATGTCCACGTACATGGGACATTCAATACAGAGGTTGCAAAGTCAAAGAACCAGAATTTTGACCTCAAGTGAATGACAGGGAGTGACTTAGCAACCTAAGTGACCTACAGGGAAGAGCAGGTGTCACTGGAAGTCAACTAAGAAGGTGCTTAAGTACCATGTCTGCCTCTCTCCCTTAACAACAAAGCAACAATCTAGGACAACTGGATGCTCCCCTGTGCTGCCTGCCTGAGGAGCTGCAAAGATTAGCTAATAGTGAAAAAAAAGGTGCACCTGAGACAGGTCTCCACATCAGGTACTCTCACACCACATGTTCCAGAAGTCAGGAGCAAAGACCTCTTTGGAGAGCACACCAAAAAGCTCACTGTATTTCTCCTCCCTTCCTTCCTTGCTGTCATCAACTTCAAACTCAAGTCAACCCAAGTTATGGCACTTTGATGAAAGGAGGAATGCCAAGGTCCAACCCATTCAAGTTTAAAACACTCTTCACAGAACACACAGGCGAGTATTCAAACCATTTAGCTACTAACCAACAGCAAACTTCTTCCAACTATTTGAGGAGCTTTATTAATCATACATCAGCTGTGATACAAGTTGACAAGCCACTTGCCGGGAATTCAGGTTCCTTCTCATTCTGCCAAAGTCTCAACAGGGAAATAAGACACCCAGGCTACCTGGACTCTCAAAACAAGACCCCCTAACAGTACATGAGAGCTTTTGCACAGGCTCCTAAAGAACCTAACGGTTCTACTGGAAGTAGCACAGCACCAGAAATGAAGTATCCAGAATTGTGCTCTCAGACTTCAGACTTTAAAGCAAAACAGGTACAAATATATCCCAGTGTGAATATGTCGACTGGCACATTGGTTTACTGCAGCAGTATTAGGTTCAAAATCAAATATAGCCAAATAAATCTTTTTCAGAGTGACTAATGATTTTGACCCCTCTGAACAATCCATTTAATCCACTCAAATCAGCCCAATTTTTGGAAATAGGTAAGCACCTGAACCGCTCAAGATCAGATCAGTAGTTGTTCCACAGTGAGCAGCTAAAAATAGTGGCTTTCCAAAACACTAAAAAGCACTGAAAGTCCCCATCTTCTAAACTGATATATCCCCTGTACAAAAGTGTCACTTTCCTTTTCAGGTGCAGTTTGACCACTGGCATTACATTATGCTGGAGTATATTTCGGTGATATCAATGTTCATTTACCAGGTACCCATTTCTGTATTTCTGTTAAGCTGGTTTATATTTGTAACTGAGGCAAAATGCTCTGTGTATTCTGTTTAACTTTTTTCTTTCTTGAAAAGCAAGGAGAAAAAAATTACAGAATTACAGTCCACTACAGGGGTATTTATTTTTCTCCACCTAATGAGCTTCTTTGCAGTGACTATGATTTGGTAAAAAGAAGAATATAATCAAGTAAAAAACTGAGAAGGCACACCAAAAAAAAAAAAAACGTAATGTTAAAAATTATTAATTATAAGCACATAGAATAGATGAAGTGTATCTCAGATCAGCTTAAGCAATGCATTAATATTTTCTGATTTTATTCTTGGAGTCAACTGTTTATTTAAGCCAGAGGTCTAATTTTGCAGCTTGCTTAGCAGACAGGCTCTTAGTCTTTTGGAGGAAAAAGAAACACATATTGAACAGGAAAATGAAAACAGTCATGCTTCAGTTTTCAAATCTGAGTGACCCCACTGGACCTCTGTACCTCATACACAACAAGGATATAAATTAACATTTAAGTGTAGCAAACAGTATTTCAACACCCAAAAGCTGATTTTAGCACAAAAACACAGAACTTTCTGTGAAAACCAAAGTCAAAGTGTTTTACAATGAGAAAAAGATTTAGCAGGCCATATTTTAAAAAGTGATTGGGTCTGTGATCAACATCATCAATTCTATTTTGCAGCTCAAGTAAAAAGATGCCTACTAAGAGGAAAATGGGACTGCAGTATGGAAGGCATCCACGGGGATGCCATCACTTTGTCAAAGCAGCTCCAGAGAAGACTAAGGCCAAACCACAGATAGCAGCTGTGACCAGTGAGTGCTACCTAATGGACTCAAGAGGAATCAGTATTCACTCTAGGTCAACATTACGTTCATTTTTTCCGTCTTGCTATACACAAGGTGCTTGCCACATATATATATATATATATGTTAAAGCAGAAGCAGTAAGTACATACAAATATTCTTCCTCTAAGGGAAAAAGCATTATCTTCACTGATGCTAGTCATATCTTTCATTTCTGAGCTAGAAGACATCACAATTAAATCTAAATTCTACAGAGGTAATGAAAATTGAGTTCCCTGGACAGTACTGTTCTGTGATGCCAAAAAAATGCATCTAGCTACGAAACAGACAATAATCTTGACTATTGGTTTCCCAGAATTCTGTTGTGCTCAACCATTTACCTTTCCCTGTTACAGGCTGCTGTTGGCTGTGTCAATGGTGACACTAAGACCTATGCATCTGGCTCTGCAACTTCATTTAGTGAAGTCCAGTTTGATGGAAACACAGCTCACTGCATCAGACATGCTAACACAACACACCACAGCACTAAGAACCATGTCATGATTACAGAATCACAAACTAGCTGACATTGGGAGGAACCTCCTGAGATATCTACTCCAACTCTACTGCTCAAGCAAGATCAGCTACAGCAGGTTGCCCAGGACTGTGTTCAGGTGGCTTTTGAATATCTCCATAGTAGTCTTACTCTGACCCACCTCACAACAGAACTGTTTTCGTACATTCAGATGGATTTTCAGGTGTTTCAGTTTTTGCCCATTGCTTCTTGGCCTGTTAGTAGGCACTACTGAGCAGATTCTAGATGCCTCATCTTCATTCCCCACACACATCCAGGTATTTACACACATTGATGGAACTCCCCTTGATCCTTCTCTTCTCCAGGCTGAACAATCCCAGCTATCTCAGCCTCTCTGCATATGAAAGATGCTCCCATCCCTTAATAATTTTTATTTAAGTTCGCGCTTTTCCTTTCAGGGAAGGCATACCTTAAAATAACCATGTGCATTATTCCTCTGTCCCAGCCAAAATGTTGTACCCAAAGGTAAGTCCATGAAGGGCTTTTCCACAACTCTTTCATAAATTCTGAAAAGGAAGGGAAAAAATAACATCCCAGGATGTTATTATTTCATTTACTCAGAGCTGGAATGTTTCAAATGTGACAACTTCTTATAAAACAACACTCTTTACTTACTTATTGCAGTCCACATGTAAAATCAAGTGAGAGGCACTGATTGCTAGGGAAAGCCTGTGCCATTTATCATCTGCCAAAATGTATGGGAATACTTCTGTGTGGGAGCGATGACTGCCTGAACGATAATGCAACCTGATTTCATTTCGATGACCGCTGCTTTCCAGCTCCAGGTACCTGTACCATAAATGCATCAACACGTCATGAACCATTCTTATCAGCACAGCTACATTTTACATAACACAGCTTCTCATTATCATGCAGGGATTATTTAAAAGAGGGAGAAAGACAAGCAAGGAGATACAAAGATGAAGATAGACATTTTCCAGATTTGCACTGCATCTTTCTTCTCAATAACGCGTAATAGCAGGTTCCAACTTTCAAGAAAGTATATATCGCAAACCAAATACTTTTTTTCCTCCTGCAACACTCTTTTCCATAACATGATCTGATTGGCAATATAATTACCTTATTATGAATAATTGCCTCATTTCCTGAAAACATATTTAGGATATTCTGAAGGTAGGAATACGCAAAATACAACATTGAGTTTTGTGACAGGGACATCACTAGCCATTACCAACCAGGGAAGTAAGCAAGAACTGAGACTGGACACAGCTTGCTTTAGTTTCAGAGGTACTATTAACATCTCCTTTTATTTTTCATAATGAAATTTCTCCAAAGAAGTACAAAATCAAGAACTGTTAGCTCTTCAGAACAATTTAAATATGTGTATATATTTGCTTTGTTAAATGTGTATTTGTGGTGTATGTGTATATATTTATACACATGCATGTATAAAAATGCACCTATATACGTATATTTATATACACAGTAAAAAAACAGTATTGCAGCTGTATCAAGATAAGCACGCCCCACACCAGATTTGCGGATTAGTCTAAAAGCACCCTATAACCAAACCTGAGACTAAGTCAGACAGGTCTACTTCTCACGTATCGGAACTCTTCTGGGAATAAACTTGACAAACCGTTTGCCTTCAAAGTACTAAGTTTCTCATTTTAAAGTCCTCCCCTAAAATGTTTTTAAACCAGGAAAGAAAAATAGAAATAGAGGTTCTCCAATAATCATATGCAACTTACAGCTAAAGAGCAAGGAAAATAACATAGTATGTGGCGAGATGCACATCATCTGGGAGAACAGACAATTCATTTTTGTCTATTTTTGCGGCTACATCTGCAATCAGGCATGACAGTGGTTTGTAATCTGAGTGCACACGTGGTTTAGGGTGATGTTTACTTTAACAGGCTATCTATATTAAAGAACAGACAAAGCAATGATTGCAGTTTTCAAGAGTGAAGATGAGACCAAATCAAAACCATCTTGTACAATCACTATCCCTAGGAGGAGGCTGGGCTCACTGTGCATCTCTCCTTCCTTCAGGGTATTTCATAGTGGAACATGCCTAGCAACAGCACAAAAATAATTATCCTTGTGCAAATCTGGCAAAGGGCAATTTCTACTTTCTCCTCAGTATTAACAAAGCAATTAACTAGAGTCAGCAATAAATTTTATCATCTGAGAGAATTTACCTCCTTGTGTCCCCAGAATAATTTTTGCATTGGCAAGAAGTGTAAACTAATTGAAGGCCTGGCTGGAAAAAAATTGGGCAATAGTGGCAGGACATCCGTCAACTTAATAACCTCCTTCATAACTCAAGCTTCAAGGATAAAAATAAGGTCACTCAACCTAACAGAGAAGGAGAACATTAGGGAACAGGACTCCTCCAGCAACTTTTAAGTGTCTCCACCCAGCTGCAGACGCAATCTGGAAAAAGAAAGAGCATGGATGCACTGAAACATTATCTCCTGGTCCTGCCAACATCTAGCTCCTAGTCTCCTCAAAGCCAATGGCAGAACTGAGGTCAGCTCACAGAGATGCAGGCACAGAGGGAACAAACTACAACAGCAGACAGACAGTCAGAGGGTATAAATTGAATGCTCATGTTGCCCCTTATGCAGGTGAGGTAAGGAAGTCCCTGAGAATAAAATATCGATTTCCCAATAAAAAGACATCACTGTAAAAATTTCAGGAATTAAGAACTGCTAAGAGAGGATGCTGACATTCACTGGTGCTGCAATAAGCAAAGAAAACTTCCTGCACCAAGCTGTGCAAAAATTGTGGAGACTTGGGGTTTTAACTGTGACTAAGACACTCTTTTGAGATCCACATGCAATCTCTTCTATTCTTCCATTTGGTAAACTAACAAATACGTCTACCTTCAAAAGGCTTGATGATTGTTCAGGAAAACGCCCATCAAAATGAAAAGGAAAATAATAGCCATTAGGACAATAATTTATGGTTTAATAATCTGTAGAGGCAGCAGGAAAACACAATTAGGAAAACAAGTGGAATGACAGCCAGAACAACATTCCCTTCAGCTTGAACTAATGCCATGACACCGAAACACAAGGAAGCGAAAGTTAATAATTTTCACTTCATTTTTTCACAAAATACTGTTCCTGATATTCCACTTTTCTAGATTTGTTTAACTGCTTGGAATTAAATGGCTCTGGCTCAGTCTCGTGAGGTTCAGAAGATGGAACAAGCCTCAGCACTGACAGATAGGGGTGGAAATGCAAAGTCTGCCCGCAGTGGGGCTCCTCATGCCTTCTGCAAGGCTGTAACAAAGCATTCACTTGGATACACAATTTCCAGAATTTTGGAAGTGTCTTTGAGAAAGTAAGCATTAACAAATACACTTGGATTTTAAAAACTCGTTCATAGTGACAAAAATGCTCTACACTTGTCCCTACGCTCCAGATTACTAATCTCTTGCGAGAGAAAAGAGGGTGATCTTGTTTCCTAAAGGACCTACTCCCAAATGAAACAGGAACTGCACCACACCATAGTCCTCTCCTAACCAAGAATCTCATTACTGAAAAGCTTTAGTAGAACCTCATCAGCTGAATCACTGGTTTCTTGTCCACTCCATTCCAGCCTGGACCACTCATCTCAGGGAGAGTGTCAGCTCAAGGATTCCCATTACTAACCACACTACGGCTTCCCCATACAGCTCTAAGTTGCTCATCTATGCTGTGAAAGGCAATCGGCCCTTGAAGTGAAAAATAAACAGCAATGAGAAACACAGCACAACATGAGAAGCTGCTTCCCCCTTTACTAACATCCACGATCTCTGTGGTTGTTTAATCAATACCAGCCTACTTGATTTTAGCCCCCCAAAAACCATACTCGCTTTGGGTCAAATAGATTTAACTGAGCAGGAAGACGATACGTGCTTATGTTTACTATGTTTGACACACAGAGAAGAAAATGCCAACGTGCAAAAAAAGGTTGGTACATCTCTGCAGATCACTCTGTGCATGCACAATCATTGCAAAGACAACAGCCAAGGCCACGGGAAGATCAGCTGCTCTGCTTGGAAACCAGCCATACAGCGACCCCTTATGTACTGACTAAGGCTGAGCCTATCTTCATAAGAAGAAATTTGTCTCAAATGCCCCAGAGGAATCCGAGACTGAAAACAGCGATGTTTTTCTGCTGCCCAGCAGCAGATCCATCATAACTGCCAGCTTAAGAGTGGAGAGTCAGCAGATCTGCTCAGTTGTGGAGCTGCTACTGCCTGTCCTGGCAAAGGCACACAGTCTGCACAAGCTTGCGCAAGACTTGCTCTTTAGGCTGCAACAGAGCACTGTGGGGGCAAGACTGTGGAAAGCAGAAGTCAGGATGAAAAGCAAAAAGCTAGAGATTTGGGAGGTGAAACACCAGGTGGTATGGTGTCCACAGCAGAAGTCTTTAAGAAGAGGGAGGTATGGCCGTTCCAGCTAACAGCCGGTGCTGGTAACTCCCAGTCTTTAATGGCTCACTCGCTCATTTGGGATCCCTGCTCACACAGCAAACCCACACCATAGCTGCCCACTCTTACTTCAGGCTACTTATAATTTCAACTTCAATATACAGCATGTAGACAAATATTTTAGAAGCTAAAGGCAAGATATGATGTCTGCTGCTTATGAATTTCTTACAGGGTAGTGGTTCTGTTTAAAGTTTTACTACCAACATTTATCGTTCTTTACAGCCCTTTGATCTTCACTAGTAAGAAAAGGAAAACCAATAAAATTTAAAAAGGAAAAAAACCAAAATCCTTATCTCCATTACTTAAAAAAAAATCTTAATCTGAAGATTTTATTATATAAAATTTCTAGGGTTTTTTTTAGGCATAATTACATAAAACATTAAAAAAAGAACCAGTGCAAACTATGGCTACAACAGCAGTAAGTAGTTCTGCTGCACGTAGATTACAAAGATGTAAAAGCAATTCATGCCACACAGCTATCACATTCAGCAAGGCGTTATTTGCTATTTTCCATGGCACGATGAGTGTGCAGTCTGGAGTGTGAATCCTATTTTTCCATTTGGAAGTAAGACTTAAAAGTGTTCCAAAACATTAACTGGGACTTTCTACTGCTTGGTGCATCCTTTAGAACAATATTGGCACCTAAATACCCCCAGATGAATTCTAAGTGGCACCTGTACTACAGCTGTGAAAACCTAGTCCCTGCCTCTCCCGCTATTGCTTGGCCTTATTGGCTTTGCCCTTTTCCCTGACTATTGAGAGCTCTACCTAGGCAAGAGATGTCTGGCAGTTTAGCCATGGAGTGATAAATAAATACTGGTCTTCACTTCCCTGGGTAAGTTGGTAGCACTTAGTGCAAGTGCACGGTGAGCAGGAAACCAACCAGTTCAGTTTCTGTCCCTTTCTTTGCTGAATACAGTTTTAGAGCTAGACAAGAATTTTCTGTATAGGGTATTTTTGTTTGAAAATGCTGATCCATTCATTAAAACCACATTTTCTGATAGAAACAAACATTCGCACAGCAAGGTTTGTGGAGTCCACAATGAAATGCTTGTTAAAATGAGAGAAAGAGAGAGAGCAAATCTAAAACTCTCTGAAAGACTTTCTCAAATACTCTTTAATGCCACAGTTATTACTTATTTGAAAGCAGAGATCACAAGCGATGAGAAGTTGAAATCAAGAGAGGCTATTTCCCATATCAAAACAGAGTGCGTAAACAACAGGACAGTAAAATGAGTCTCTCGGGTCAACCTGATGAGACTCACCCATTATGCAGAATTCATCAATCAAAAACAGTAAGTCAAGTAGAAGACCAACTTAAATTCAGTAAGTTGACTCAGTTCTATGCCTACGCTAACAAATCAAGCCAGCAAGGCTCATTCCCTGGCACTGAAGACAAATATTAACAATGGTTTTCCACTACAACTCACATCCATATGGGTGTTCTTTCCCACTTTTGCCCTGAAATGGGTGGGGTTTTTCCACACTGCCTGTTGGTAACAGTCTCTGACGAACACTGCTCCACAAAACATGCCTTGGCATCATCTGCAAGGGTGCTAATTGCAGGAGACAAAACCATGGATGCTAGCAATTATGCAGAATGGACAACAGCAGGCCAGTGCTCCAGCCTGGGCTGGGGCACCATTTGGTTTACTAGCCTAATCCTGGGCAGGAACTGCCAAAAAAGCTTTTTACTGCACTGCGGGAAAAAACAAGAATGACACTCCTCAGGACACTTGTCTCAGATGGAAAAGAACCAAGTTCAAGTCCCTGCTCCAAATCAGGCAGAGCAAAGAGTAATGGTGTGAGGAAAATGCCTCTGAAGTACCCCAGCCAGCAAGCTATTGACCACTCTGGCATTTATATCTCTTCTGCTGTTTATTTTCTTCTACCACAAAAAAAGGTCAACCATTTCAGCTTTGTTCCAGCATGACGCTACTCATCGAAGCTAGCTATGGAGGACAGCTGGGGAGGAGGAAAGTACACTCCTGATGTGCACAGGAGATGAAGCCTCATGCTGGGACATGCAGTGAGGAACATCCTCCACGTCAGGATGTTCATGGGAGAGAACAGCCAGGCAAGAGGTCACTGAAAGGGCAGAGACACATTAGTGCAGCCTCTCAGTAATTAAATGAGAAAGATGGAGACAGATTTTTTAGCAGGGCCTGTTACGATAGGACAGGGGGTAATGGTGTTAAACTAAAAGTAGGCAGATTCAGGCTAAATATAAGGACAAAATTTTTTATGATGAGGGTGGTGAAACACTGGAACAGGTTGCCCAGAGAGGTGATAGGTGCCCCATCCCTGGAAATTATCAAGTTCAGGTTGGACAGGGCTCTGAGAAACCTCATCTAGTTGCAGATGCCCCTGCTCATTGCAGGGGAGTTGGACTAGATGAGCTTTAGCCCACTATATGATTCTGTAAATAAGATCTTGTTTCTACCAACATCTTGCAGCCCCTCAACTGACTTTGGTGGGGCTGCTGTGACCTGGAAGCTGTTGCTGTCTTTGAAGCCTTTGCTTCTAACCTCAGAGATCTCTCCACTCACTCCCTAGACTTTGAGCTCAGCTATGCCCCTAAATCAGGGAGGAAAAATCTTGCCTTCCCCACCTGCAAAGTTAGCATAGCTTCTGCTGCGTTTAGTACTATCCAAGGGCCCCTGGTCATCACAGATGCATGATATCCTGGACCCTCTAAAGTCACTGTTGGTCACAAGGAAAGGCTCCCAAACAAGTCTTCACACAGCACTTGCACGTGCTCAACAGGAGCTAGAAGTGGAAGTGAGGTTCCACCAAGATCCACAAACCACTTCCAGAAGAGCTATTCTCTCAGAAAGTGCTAGCTTTGGTCTTGCCAAAATTCCAATCTGGTGTTACAGCACGTTGCCCATGCCGTCATTGATCAAGCTGTGAATATGAAATCAAATTCTCAAACTGAGAAATACTTCTTGAAACACAATTCTTGCCTTTGAGCAATTGGTCTCATGCCTTCCATCTCTCTCACTAACCCCATTTATCAATTATTTAGTCCCATTTTGTTCTCACTGTCGCACAGCTCTGCAAATATCAATCTTGCCTATCTGAAGCTTCCTTTTCTCCTAAAAATCAAGGAGGGAAGAAACTTCCCCAGATCAAACACTGTGAAAACAAATGGTATAAACCATTCCTCTCACTCTTTTTCTTGACAAAGTTTCTCCAGGGAGAGAAGGAGGACTGCAAGTACAACAACATTCTGATATATATATGTCAAAAACAAAAGCCAGTTTCAACCTAACTCTTCCCGTTTCCTACTCAGGCAGAATACAGATTTCTTTGTTACTTATTTGTTAATAGAAACCCTTTCAAACAACAGTAGAAGAGTAACAACATCTGCCAAAACTCATCTCACAACTACTTCAGTGGTTTTCAGTGTCATAGGCTGGGACAAATCTTCTGTCTCTTATTCAAGTAAGTCTGTCACTAGTCTCAATTAAAACTCCAGGCTCATATAAGAATTTTGTAACAAGTTTTCAACCAAATCACCCTGGATTATTTGGCACTGCAATGATTTACATCAGCAGACAGGCTCACCTGACTTAACAGAGGTCACAGGAAGGTAGATTTAAGATAGGTGCATTATAAGAATTTACATCCTATTGGCAATTTTTTTTCTCTTTTTTGGTCATGAAGTGTAAACTAAACTGAAGAAAAAAATCCAGGCAATAGTGACAAGGCATCAATCAATTTAATAACATCCCTTATAACCAACACTTAAAGAACCAGGTCATTCCCAATGTTATGAAGACATTAAACTGAGTATAACACAAAATTGCTTCTTTTACAAATATTTCCCTCTAATGACACACTCAGGGATAGAAGTTAATCTCTCAAACCAACAGAAACAAGGAACCTTTCTCTTTTGTGGTACAGGCAAGAGCCCAGCCAAACTTTCAGTGACTACATAGAGAGCTCTTTGTCCCACAGAATCTTCCCAGGCACCAGAAAAGCAGTGAATGAATGAAAGAAAATACCTTTTTTTTTTTTTTGACACCTTTGATGAAACATGCAAACTGCATCAAAAGAAAAGGCAGCTGACACCAGAGGAGTTTTAAATTGCTAGAGGAAGTCAATTCAAGAGCAATGGATTGTTATGAATGAATTTAAGAGGATTCATAATTATTGCCAAAAGAGTAAGAAACAGCAACTAAGATTTGCTACTAAAAAAATATAAAATACGGAACACTACAACCCTCCACTCTTCTGGCAAAGAGCACTAATACATCACCATGAAGCAGTTTAAAAGCAGAAATAAGTTACTACTACTTTAAGAACAGGAACAGCCGCATACAGCTTTAATGTTTGAAAATGAGCCCCATGTTATTCTCACCTAATGTCTGTTCTGCAAGTTACTGACGGAGGGGAGAAAAGTCCCCCCTGAAACAAAACCAACATATCTCCATAGTATTAGTCTAAGTGGGAAATATTGAAAGTTTTCTGAGGGTGTTTCCTGAAGACTTAGTGATGTTGGAGAGAAGAACAGACTTCACACTGCAGTCCAGAAATATGGACACTCATATATCAAAACCAGAGAACATACAGTTCCACCTCTATTTTAATACAATGGTCAAATGACAGAACAAAATTCATGCATCAGGAGTTCACCTCTGGCAACTTATCTCCTTGTACAGCTAAATCTGTAAGAGAGAGAAATTGTCACAGACAATTTCCTCCTAGACACTGAAAGAGGTCTGAAACTGCTGTACAGCACAGCCCATTTGACAGCAGATAAACACAAGACACCAACAGCTGTGAAAACAAATGCTAAGGCAGAAATTAAATAAATTAATAGAGATACACAATTAAGTGTAGGGAATGCCTGTCCACAATATTAATTTGATTTTACTTCTCTGTTCCAAGATATAAAAAGCATTAACCAAAAGCAAGACTGGTTAAACTACAATCACAGTATCACAGAATGACTGAGGTTGGAAGGGACCTCTGGAGTTATCTGGTCTGACCCTGATGGGTCGTACATGGACCTTAAACCTCCGAGCCTGCCAAGCATAATCCAGCCGACTGCTGAAGGCCAGAACATGTTGGAACTTGCGGGCAGTAAGCCATGGGAGAATGATAAGCAAGTCAAGGAGCCTTGATCATGTGGGCAGTGAGCCATGGGAGAATGACAAAATAAGTCGAGAAGCCTTGGTTGGACTCTTGAGTTATACCAAAGGACGTAGTAATTAAAAACAGAATGTTCAGATAATGGAACAAACCGCACAAAGTAAAAATATTCTCAGGCCAGGTAGTTACCAATCACATGACAAAAGCCTGTTGCTGAGCACTGCACGATACAGAGAGCACTCTGCACCTTCCAAGAGCCAATTGAAGCGGTTACGTGAAATGCATATAACCAATCATAATCATTGATTAAGCACATGCACAGCTCATGCACAAAGCCTGTAACCAATCAAATAATAGATCGATGCGTGTATGGAAGTTTTTATCATATAAATGTAACCCACTTCAGGCAATAAATCAACACTCTGCTTGCATCAAGCTGTGTCCCGTCTCTCATTCGCGGCACAACCCCTCTGACTCAGGCAGGACCACCTAGAGCCAGTTGCCCAAATGAATCCAATGATTTCATCCTTTAAGGGTCCTAATACACAGTATCTCAAGAGATATGAATTAAATTAGTTGCATAAAGCCATCTAACCATGAAGGGAGCAAAACATTTTATTACATCACTCCACTGTTGCCAATTAAATGAAAATATACGATGGAATAGTCAGACAACATATATTACAAGCCCATTGCAGATTAAAATCATCTCTCTGTTGATTCTTCCATCAAGAAGAAGCTGAGACAAATTCAGAAGTGAAATGAGGAGGATAATACAGTTTAAACTGAAGGCTGAGAACAAGCACACAGCAATCAGCATTTAAGAGTGCTTCCACTCTGACTTAAGTCACTTCATTAACATAATTCAAAATATTTATCTTGTTATTGTAAAGCACAATGCATTTTAAGCAGGGCACTCTATGTGGTCAAGGTGATGCTTTGGAGTTTAGAAAACATTTGTAACTTTTTCAGATATATGCCATACATAAATTTGCCCAGAAATATGCATTCAGCTGCCTGAAACTCATCTGAACAATTACTGAGGTGCAATTTGGATTCCCTGACACCACAGGAGTTTTCTTGAAAGTTGTCACCTCCAAGCTGTACCCGAAACTATCACTGCCTGAACTCCTCAGCTGCTTTAGTCAGTGGGGGAAAAAAGTAATCTCTGTGGAAGAACATGAGCACATTACAAAGGGATAGTTACAGGTACCCTTTCAGGTTCTTTCACTTAAAGATTAATTTTAAAATATTTTAGTATATTAAATACTAGATAAAAGCACAATCATTATAAAAGGGGGAGAGAGCTTTGATACTCAACTAGGAAAAGAAAACTAAAAGCATTTAATAGAGTGGGAAAGGTGACTACACCTGCAGAAAATCCTTTCAGGAGCTACTTTTTGTGGTGACAGCAACAGCCAAGTCTCAGCAAATGTCCACGCTTTAGGTTTACATGGAGAATTTCTGCATCTTTCTGATAACCCACAGACACCATTCACCATGTGACAATAGAGGGGAAACTTTGGGAGGCAGTCCTGAAAACTTCTTAAGACTCAAAGCCTTAAGCAGTTGCATGACCATACCTCATGGAAGTAGTCATTTTTTATGTTCCTCAAAATAAAACTAGCAAAAAAGAAACACCCTCATAAAACTAGACAACACAGGCTGAATCAGTAAACTCCGAACCACAGAATCATAGAATCATTCAGGTTGGAAGAAACCCTTGGGATCATCAAGTCCAACCATCAGCCGTACTCTACAAATTCCTCCCCTACACCAAATCTCCCAACACCACATCTAAACGACTCTTAAATACATTCAGGGATGGGGACTCAACCACCTCCTTGGGCAGCCTATTCCAGTGTCTGACCACCATGTAAATTATTTTAAGTATATAGTTTTAAAGAAACTTATAAAAATAAAATGTAACTGCAATTTAGGAAGTGTCCTCAATTCTAAATTAGCCTATTTGCACCAAAGTCCCTAGGCCCATGAAGACAGAGGATGTTTTTACTCTGATTTATTTTCAAAAAAAGCATAAAACACTTCCCGAGCCACTGAATAAGTGAACATCCCTTTTTCCACTTTTTAAACAAACATTTTGATTTTCTTTTACCCTAGAACCATTAGTCTGTATGAAACCTCTGTAAAATAAAACATATGAAAAGTTACTTGTGTGATGATTTGATTATATCCTTCAGTTACTGCCACCTCCAGCCTTCCTCACCACCATTCCACTCCCTCACTGCAGAAAAGCAGGAGCTAGTACTGACTGCTGTAAATTAAGAATATGGCCAGGTGTGATTCTAGCCCACAAGGCAGCAGTTCGATATTAGAGCAACACTTTTGACATCAGAGGAACTATACAAGGCTAAAGCTGGCACAAAGGAGCAGAGTCGGGTCTGGTGTTGCTAATTTCTCCTGCCAACTATGATGACTGCTGCAACAGAAAGTTCACAGGAAGTTGTTTAAGAACTAGAAGACTCTTACAGACAAGTCCCTGGTCAGAAGCCAGCAGGGTCAGAGAGATGGAAATCCAGCACTGAAGAAGCAGTTATTTAATGTAACCCATCCAAATGCTGCCTTTTTACTTCTACATTCTCTTGTCCTTATTGTCATTCATCATAAAAGAAAATTAAAAGCATAAGAGGTACTACAGGAGAGTCAGAGATGCTTAATTCCAGTACCATCCACACCTAAGTCAGATCCCATTTTAGCACAATTAAATTGAACAAACACTACTATGGCACACAGTATCTTTCTGTACATCCTAGCACAGAATAGACTAGAACATGTTTATTAAAAGCTTACAGGCACATCTAATTTAATATCCACAAGTTCTTTCTGGTCAGACTTCTGTTGAGATTGATTTTACAGCTGCTGAAGTAAATCAAGATTTTCCCTGACTGTAAGGGCATCAGATTAGGCTTCACATCTTGAAAACAAATTCCTCAAGTTTCTTTTCAAACAGATTATCTAATATTCTCCCAAAGAAAGCAATGAAATATTCACAAGTAGATTGTTCTTTAGCTGCTTCATCCAAAGCTGACCTGATGAGTGACTATTTGCCTAAATAACCTAGAAGGCTTTTTCTTCCTCTTTGATTGTCCAAAGGCTGACAAGAAGAAATCAAAAAAACCACAAAGCATACATCCCTATAGAAAAATTCTAAACACTAGTCATCACTCAAGGTAACATAATAAGATAAAAAGGTCACACTGGCTAAAACAGTGGTAGGAGATTTTTTCGGCAAGGTATGAACTGGGTATTATCTTCCGTTTTCAAACCTCTAATATTATAACATTGGAATAAGAGTACTAAAAGATTCCACTGTTAAGAGAAATGTGCTCAGCAATGGCACTAAATTATGCATTCAGTGTTAAGATACCTGGACACACAATGCAGACCACCTGATTTCAGTTAGAAACCTCGACAAGTGTTCTCCCTTGCAGCTAGACAGTTCAGATTCCAATACACAGAAAAACAGAAGAGGGTGAAAATATAACAGTAAAACATTTAATTGCAAATATGTAAAAATGTAAGTATTTAAGGTCAGCGAGAAATTTATTGAAAAAGTAAAGATGTTATCAATAAATCGTTAAAAATCTAATCCCTTGTCTCTGAAAATATACCAATATAAAACAACTGGCTTTTCAAAGTTACGTCTGTCACCCTTTAATGACTATATTCTACACAGGCATAGGCAGATGACAGGGACAAACCAGATTCAAATGAGATAAGTAGCAATGTCAGTCCAACCACAAGACCAGGACACCAGCATTGCTCTAAACTTTCCTCGTCTTTGCTATGGCTGGATAGAATCAATTTCATGCATTCTTGTTTGCCTAGGACCAGCAGCATGGCTATTTGCCCAGCCTTACTCACTTCAAGAATTAGTATCTCAGTAATCCAACCAATCTATGTCATTCCTACAAACGGAGAAACAAGCTCTGTCAGGGCAGCTGGCCCTGCAGACCTACTCTCTCTCATTCAAGACAGAACAAACTTTTCCATCTGGGATGATTTTGCACATATGGTGGTACAGTGGGAGTTAGAAACTCAATAATCACAGCTGCCTGGTTCTGTCCCTTGCTCACTCCCATAGATGAGAAGTAGGTAACAGTTAACAGAAGCCCCTTGGCTCTTCTACGATACAACATCAGTAAGCATCACCCAGGAGGCATTCAAACACCTCATTGCAAGTAGAGAGATGCTTTTATAAACTTGGCATAATGGCCCTTGGGAATGTGTTTCCCTTTTATTCTTCTTCTTTGGTTTACTGTGGTTATTTGGTTATTTGTTGGTTGTTGGTTTGGGTTGGGTTTTTCTTTGATTTTTTGTTTTTTTGGGTTTTTTAAGGTGAATTGCAGAGGATGGGGCCTCTAGGAAATAGAATAAAAGAAGAATTGAACCATCTTTCAGCACAAAATAATTTATGTCATGCCTGCTATTGAAAACTTGTACACTCATGAAAAAAAACAGGTATTTTGCTTTGCTTGAACATCTCTCTGTATATTTTAGGTGTTTGGTTGGTTGGTTTTTTCTATTTTGTAGTGAGACTATCAAGAATGAATTATGAGATTGTGCACAGGAAAATAAAGAACACTGTGAACCTAAAGCAGAGATCATCTGTTGCTTGTGCTAATGACTGCTTAGAAAGCGTACATTTTAAAACTCCTTTTTATTCTGTCACAGAATCATAGGGTGGTTATCTTTAATAGCCATTATTCAGACAGATATATAAAGAATACCTTATTTCTCTAGCAGTCCTTATCCTATCAAAGGAATAATCCTTTAATGCTCTGTGTCATTCACTTCAGTTTTTTAAGGCTGACAACATTTTGAGTAAAGCCCATAACTGGAGGGGTTTTTTTCCTTTTTTTTTAAACGACTCGCAGTGTTAAAAAGCAACTGGGAAGAGGTGGACGTACAGGGCCAGGCTTTGTGAGTGAGTGTAGCTATACACACATGACAGTTTTATGCCAGCTGGGCATCTGGTCCTTACAATTATGAACAAAAAGACAGAACTGGCTTTTCATGCCCTTGGTGGCAAGAGAGATTTAAAGAGTAACAGCTGTTCCACTTTCCCTTGGCTGATTTAGACTTGTGATTTTTTTATGAATCTGCACAATATGCCTACCCAAACACTATAAATATTTGCAAATGACCTGCTACACAACAATTTTCCCCTAATTTATGTTCAATTTTTGACTGCATAAATACATATACTTTTATTAACTAGCATACAGGTGGCTGTACTTACCTGTGATCTAAATGATGAATAGAGAGAATAACCCCTGAATTCAAATGGGCTTGTTTTAAGGTCACCAGGATTGTGAATTCATTTTTATTTCTTAGCTTCTGAAAAAAGAGTTCAGCTGTTTCTGGAGATGCCTTAACACTTCTTGAAGTATCTAAAAAGAAAAACAACCAGATAACAGAAAAGCACTCAGTATAAAATCATATTTTACTTTATATCCTCAATTCAAAGAACACAAAATCACAACACCTTCTGAAGAGCACAGTTGAACAGACAAGGAAAAGCAGGGGCAAAAGTATTTTTAAACCCCCATTTTACATGCAATGGGAACCACTTCAATGAAAAAGAACACATTTTCTAGGATACCTATTCTAATGGAGAGGGGGTGGGGTGGAAGGGTGGTGTTTTTCACACAAGCCCATAACTCTTTTACTTTCTGCATGGATGGCCAGATGGTACCTTTAATATCTCATTCAAAATATGGACTGAGTAGCAGCGAAGTACAGAGTGACAATGCTAGATATGAGCCTACACTGTGAAGCACAACCTGAGCAACTTTTTAATGACTTCTAGAAAAATGTTATGCTTAATAGCTATGCAATTAATTTTTAAAATAATGAAAAAGGAAAAAACAAAAACACAAAGAGCAGCATCTCTTTAGGGACATTTTACTCAGCTTTAAGTAATAGTTCTAAATTAATTTAAAAACTTGCCATCTTTCAAAATATATTGTTGCTAATTAATCACTATATACTCCAGTTGTGCAGTATGTTGCTGCTGCTTCTTGCACAGGATGTCATGAACATTTCTTAGAGTAATTGCACACACACAATAAAGATTTTGCTTTTGAAAACCTACACACAACCAAGACTGAAGCAATGTTTCTGCTGAATTTGCATGGAACATACACAGAAAATATGAAGACCCAACCTTCAGTCCTCTGGAGAGGTAAACTACAAAATAATATGTCAAATGCTAGAAAAGCAATTCCCAAGGTTTTCTATAATAATTACAAAAAAATTAATACATATTTTTAATGCACAAAATCAATTCATTAGCATGCGTAATCAACTGTGTAAGAACTCAATCAATTCACAAGCTTCTTTCATTGCAATTTGACCATCCTGCTCTAACTCAGGGACAGCAAGAGCAGCAGAAAGCTAACTGCAACAGAAACAGTGATTTTCTTTGGGCAGCACTGGAGCTGAGCTCTTAAGTACACTTACATCGCTGTTCAGAAAAACAGGTTTATTTTTTAATCTGTCCCTCTGAAGATGTGACTCTGTATTAACATGGTTTATTGTGGTTTAAGGACCAGGAATATTTTTTAATATGTGTTTAAGAAATGCAACAACTTGCACAGTCCTGAAGTCCTAACTAAGCTCCTGCACAGTGTCACGCCACGCTGAATTTGATTCACTTTTTTTACAAAGGGGCATACGAAA
>VXBJ01000066.1:291241-310765 GCA_013400055.1 Nycticryphes semicollaris | reverse complement strand
ATATCCTTTAACACTTTTTTATGAAACGTCACATCTTTTCTACTGTGGATTGTGTAACTCTCACTGTAGCAGACATCCATGGTATTTTAATGGAATTGTTAATAAATCATAAAGCAACTCAAATACAATTACATCAACACATTCATTTGTAGCCAAGGGACACTAACAGAGTGGAATGACATCGGTTTGCATGCTGGAAGATAGTTTAACTGCATTAACAATTTCTAGCAATATAAGCAATCTACTCCCAAGAGACAGAGCAGTGGAAGGACACACAAGGAACATATTCTCTAATCAAGATCACAGGATCTTTAGGCACTGCAGCATCCGGCAGCAGCTTTCCTACCAAAATACATAAGAATACAGGAAAATACGTATGTGGAACCCACTTAAAAGCCACTTTGGGGGCAGGGGGCGCATGTGAGGAACTGGGTTTCTCAACATAGAAAGCCCAGCCAACATCCTCTTCTACTGCAGGTTCATTATCATTAGAGTCTCATGTATAGGGTCTGCTTTTGTGTCCACAAACATATTACATACCTACACTGAAACAAAAGCAATCTCACTCTGATTAATGACAGAAGACCTGATAAGTATAACCAAACTATATTTTCCTGCCTGTGTGCATAGTCAAAAGAGTGTCTGTCTTGAGGGGCCGAGCTCCCCTGCTTGAAGGGCTTGCAATCCCAGAGGTCTCAGTCAGGATGAACAGGCAACTTTAAATAAGAGAACAAAACCCAGAGCAAGCTGAGACCACTGGAATGTGGGTAGTCACACATAAATAATTATCTCACCCTTCCTACTTGCACTTTTATTCTAATTGTAGCTATTGGGATGCAAACACTGTGCTCAGCCAGCCTGTGCCTTAGCAAGGAACCAAACCCTGGCTGTCCCATGGAGCTCCCCAGAGTCCTCCGAGTCCACCTTGCTATGCTGAGACAGGGAGGGGAAACACAGAGCTGCCTTTTTTGAGGTTTACTCTACCCCTGTGAATTACTAACCAATCACTAGATTGGAGGAGAGATTTCCACCCTTTTATCTATAAAACCTTAAAATCATTCATCATGGCCTAAGGCCATCTTCTAGAATACAGATGACAGTATCAAGACCTGATTAGATCACACTAGAAGCCTATAAATTAAGATTATTGTCACATTAACTGCTAGAGTATTAAATTACCAAAACACACGGTCATTCAGTTTTGATATTGCAAACAGGTCAGTTCATATTTGCCTTACCAAAGAGCTAAGTGGCCTTTTGAATTATTACTACTCCAATGAAGCACAGCACCCTTTGCTTAGGGCAGGCATCAGGAGGATTTCCTAAAGATAGGCCACTGAAATTCGGTCCTTGATCCATTAGATCTATTCTTTTTACACCAACATAACAGTGCAAAACCCTCATTCCAACTGCATTTGAACACTAGCAGTAGGTGCTTGATAGATCACCAGCCGTTCTCAATAAATACCGATTCAGGCTTGTTCTTGACATTTGGTTTCTAGTAATTGTTTTAAGGCCCAAGGAAAATACTTTACTGGAACTGGACTGCTTCCATAATAGCTTAGAAAATCAAACTGGTATATCTCAGATAATAATTTGTGGTTTCTCAACAGTTATATAAAAACCTCATACTGTGAACATTTCTAATACACAAAACCAAAGGCATAAATCTTTTTATATTAGAATGTAAAAATAAGGAGAGAACTATTCATTTCAATTAGAAACTTGTCTCTAGCCACGATACACATATATTGGTTTTACTTTCCTAGAATACTGCATGTGTTCGCTTTGACCACGCCAGAAAAACTCAGAGCCCCATAGTGTTAACAGTCTGTTTTTATTTTACAGATGATCAAAGTTCTAAGTGACAGTGAAAGAAACAAAAATGCAGACTCCAACCATGTCACACTCTGTGTTCAAGTCAAAGGTTATAGCATGGAAACGCCTTTAGAAGGAATAATAACACTAATGTAGTAACATACACAGCTGGTTTGAGGTATGCAAGTTCACAAAAGTATTGAAAACAACACAACAGACTGGGGGAAGGAGGCTGGAGGAAGGGAGAATTGCCTCGTACCATGGCTGGCAACGACAATGACTTACAAGGCCATAAATTAATGGCAGGTGGTGGTCAACCTTCAGCTACAACATCAATATCTAGTTATGAGGTGACCAGGTGGCCACAGGTGCGGAAACCCAAGCCTTTTAAAATCTAAGATTGCAAAACAGTCTGAAAACCCAGCAAAGAAGTCCACTGACCACAAGGCCTGGAGGAACTCAGCCCTTCAGAAGACCAATTTAGCGGCTGCCTCTACCCCCTGCTTGCAACAGCCCTCACAACTAGGACACATCTTCCCCTCTCAGAGACAAGCTGCAGTCAGCATTTTGCAGCAAACACCAAAGCCAAATAAGTGTTTCTTGGAGGTATCAAGTGCAGACACTGTCATTTCAGTCACGCTCATGAGATGATAATTACTGCACTTCAACANTATAATGGCTGGAAGCAGCCATGAGCAAGTGACTAGAGGTAAGCAAGAAAACCCTCACACAGCACCAGCAGCATACTAAATTGCACAGTGGAAATGCTACATGCAAATACAGTGTAGGACAAGCCATTCATTATGGATGTTTTCCAGTCCACAATAAAAACAAACAGTTATTAAATGGAAGGATAGTTTGTCTTAGCAAAGGGTGTGCTCTTGAGTTTCTGAAGTATATCTAAAGCTAAACATACAGTATGAACTGAATTATAAAACAAACTCCTGCAGAAGAGTCTTTGAAGGAGGCATCCTAATTAATTGAGCTCCATGGTTTGTTTCGTGTGCACATAATCAGCTTTTAATAGCAGCATCTATAAATCAATTCTGCATCTGACTAAGTTTGCTGACCTACCCAAATTAAATTCTAGTGGTTTGTGAGAAAAAAGGAGAAAGGCTGCAGGCTAAAAGGAGTCTGAAAAATATAATAAGGCAAGCTCAATTTTGTTTCATATTCCTATACTAGTTGGAATCAGGGTCACAAACATATATTCACATCGTGTCGCTTCCTCATATTAAAATTTTGAGCTAATCTTTTTTTTAAGTAGCCGACACACAACTTACAAAGGGCACAATATCTGACACTGTTTACTTCATATTGTTCTTTTATTTAAGTAAGCAATGTGGGCTAAGCTGCTCCCAGCCAATGGAGCAGCAGGCAAAGCCAATCCGAAAGCACAGTCTTTAGAAGGTTGAAAGGGTACAGCATGTTTTAAAGTGGAGCACAGTGCATTNCACGCTCATGAGATGATAATTACTGCACTTCAACAGACACCAAATCTAACTTTCAACAGTACTCACTCCACAGGTCCAAAGGTCCTTCCACCAGTCTAAACTGGTGCTTCAGAAAGAGGGGGCTGTACCCTTTGCTCTGCCCGCCAGCCTTTAATTCCTTCTTCTCATCCCTGTAGTGCCAACCGCACTCATGCAAACATACAAGGAACCATATCAGGCAACTGGNACATACAGTATGAACTGAATTATAAAACAAACTCCTGCAGAAGAGTCTTTGAAGGAGGCATCCTAATTAATTGAGCTCCATGGTTTGTTTCGTGTGCACATAATCAGCTTTTAATAGCAGCATCTATAAATCAATTCTGCATCTGACTAAGTTTGCTGACCTACCCAAATTAAATTCTAGTGGTTTGTGAGAAAAAGGAGAAAGGCTGCAGGCTAAAAGGAGTCTGAAAAATATAATAAGGCAAGCTCAATTTTGTTTCATATTCCTATACTAGTTGGAATCAGGGTCACAAACATATATTCAAATCGTGTCGCTTCCTCATATTAAAATTTTGAGCTAATCTTTTTTTTAAGTAGCCGACACACAACTTACAAAGGGCACAATATCTGACACTGTTTACTTCATATTGTTCTTTTATTTAAGTAAGCAATGTGGGCTAAGCTGCTCCCAGCCAATGGAGCAGCAGGCAAAGCCAATCCGAAAGCACAGTCTTTAGAAGGTTGAAAGGGTACAGCATGTTTTAAAGTGGAGCACAGTGCATTCACATTCAGGACTTGCATTCCTGTAATCAAAACTGAAGATAGAAAGAAGTAAAACAACCTTTATTAGACCAAAACCCTGCTAGACGTGTTGTGCTTTAGATACTTCAGTGGGAAGGTGGATTGGTTTGCCTTTTTTTAAATACACTTGACTCTTTATTTGAGCTGATACTAAAACATTTTGAGCTGCTTTTCCTACGTGTTTGTTCATTCCTATCTCATAGAGTCCATACTGTTCCAGAAGGAATAAGAAAAGAGGAGAAGCTACAGCTTTCCAAACATGCATGAACCTCACTCAGTTTCTGCAAGGCGATAGGAAGGAGCTCTGTGGGAGTCTGGGGGAAGGTGTTGCAGTTCCACCTCAAGTTTAAAAGACTACAAGATACAGGGTAAACATTGACCCTGTAGGACTCCCACTGGAGCCATTCCCAAAGGGTGAGAGTGACCTGCAGGGCCCAGAACGCTGCCCAGTTCCCAAGTCTAGGTGAACGCTGGGACTACAGTCTAATTATACGCCAATCCAACTGGGTACATCTAGACCTTTATGCATCCAAGTGCTCCATATAAACTGGGTACAACATGGTCACACCAGAACAAAGACTCACAAATGCCAGGAGCAAGGATTGTAATAGGTCTCCCAAGCTGAATGATCAGGACCTTGGGATACCTCCCAGACTGTTCCGGAGGGATACCCAACAAACTGCCCTTGCAGTTGAGACACCACCACCGTGATGACCAATTGTGTGTGCTTCCCTTCTTTCCATTAAAGAAATGCCTCAGCAAGGATGCACGCAGAAAGAATGCAATGGATGGGAAGGAGAAAAGGAGGACAGCAAAATGCACTTCAGCTGAAACTAAACAATCGAAACAAAAAACTGACTTGAAGCCAAATCATTAAATCAAATAAAAACAAGGGGGAAAAATGTCACAGTTTGTTCTTGCAGCATTTGGTGAGGTTCCAATTGCCTTTGCTTTGTAGCTTTCTCTGTTCTGAATGTCAGCTACAGCTTTGGTATGTCATCCAGCAAGGGCTTTTCTCTAGCTCTAATCATATGGGAACTCCCAGGAGGCACAATGGATTGACACAGGAGATTAGAAGAAGGACCTGTCTCTGAACACACGTTTGTCCCCCGATTATATTGACTGTTCACACTTATATCCTCAAAAAAATGTTAATCACATCACTTCTGGCCAAAACTCTGGCTCACTACAAGCTACATACCTGTGTGTTTAAAGTCATTTTGTCACAGCTGAGAACACAAATCCACTGTGGGAGAAGATGGGGAAAAGGTATCGAGAGCCTGGGCACAGCCTCGAATACAGCTGCAATGTTTCCCATTTGAGATAACCAAACCATTATAAGGACCTAACTTGCTTGTTTAATTGGGAGTAGTTTGTGCATTTGCATAAGTAATCATGATTTCATTCAAAGTGCTTTGCTTGCAATGATTTCTTCTTCATGGTCAAAGTCCCCAGGGAATTTTTTCTTGGTTTGTTAAGCTTGTTTGCTTTTTGAACTTTTTTCTTTTTTCTGCTAACAGAACATTACAAAATGTTAACTATGCAAATGAAATTAAAATAGAGTGCATTTAATAGGGGAAAAAAATTTACCCCATGTAAGAGGTAGCAAGCCCTCAACCATTTCTGCCAGCTCCTGGCACTGAATTGTATGACTCTTTAGCAAAGAGTTCGCAATTCCAAGGCTGTCTGGGGCAAACTATGGCTGTAATATATTATGCACTCACTGTAAATTGACAATAATACCGCTGAAATCTGCCTAGAAGCATTCTGCAAAAGATATAATAGAATGCTAGTTTGAGAGTGATTATACTCATGGCTGGGTTAAGCCTCTGAGCTTATGTACTGGCAGCTTCTAGATACCAAGGAAAGTCACATCAAGCTGAATCTTTCTGTAGTGCTCAGCTTACCTTCCCACAGCCCAGCTACTGACTTCCCCTGCTGAAACAACCTCCTTTGCATTCTTCTAATCCCTGTGAGTCTACAAAACAATTTGTTGGGTGCTAGCCATTAAAATACAACCAAGCTCTTCCAAAACAGAATGACCGAATCGTCTAGGTTGGAAGGAAGCTTTAAGATCATTGAGTCCAACCATCAACCTAACTCCGACAAAACCACCACTAACCCATGTCCCTAAGTACCACATCTACCCATCTTTTAAATACCTACAGGGATGGTAATTCCACCACTTCCCTCAGCTGTTTGTTCCAGAGCTTGACAACCCTTTAGATGAACAAATTTTTCCTAATATCCAATCTAAACCTCCCCTGGCATAACTTAAGGCCATTTCATCTTGTCCTATCTCTTGTTACTTGGGAGAAGAGACCAACCCCCACCACACTACAACCTCCTTTCAGGTAGTTGTAGAGAACGACAAGGTCTCCCCTCAGCCTCCTTTTCTCCAGGCTAAACAACCTCAGCCACTCCTCATAAGACTTGTTCTCCAGACCCATCACCAGCCTCATTGCCTTCTCTAGATTCACTCTATAATCTCAATGTCTCCCTTGTAGTGAAGGGCCCAAAACTGGCCAAACACCTGAGATGATCTGGAGATGGGGGATATGAAATCATTCTTCGTGGCACAGATTCTTTTCTAGATCTCACTGTGTGGAACAGGGAGGGTGGGTCTTTCCTTCCAGCCCAGCCACCTACTACACAAGCAGAATCCAGCTGCTTCGGTGAAGCTGTCAGAGGAATCATGCAGGTGCTCAGCATGTTTCCCCACCTGGATTACAGATCAGAGAAACGTCCTTTAATGGTGGTACATCTCAGTGTGTCATCAGCACAATACAAACAGCCATACATAGCATCTTTGTTTGGTTAGTAGATCCATACAACAGAGACCAAGTGGCAGGTTCCCACCGCTATAAACATCCATTTGAGCATCAGGACTCAGTATTACAGCTCTCAGGCTTAATTTGCCAGGGCACAGTGCTAAGACACTTAGACATCTCTTATCCTCCCTTTGGCTGTGGTCCCTTCGGCAAAGAAGGAATTTACAGCAGGATTACCAGAGGGAGCCATGTACTGTACACTACAGATCAGGTGTGCACTTCCAAAAATACGTAGGGTCCATGACTGAGGGTTTCCTGGCTTTTGGACTCAGTAGGCAAAAAGTAAATAAGTAAAGAGGTAAACAAATACTTTAGAGGGTCTAGTGACTGTGTCTGCAACAATTTCCAACATTATTTCAAACCTTTTGCAAATGAAAGGATACAAAAACCTAATTGCAGGAACACCTAAACTTTAAATGTGTAAGGCTCCAGATTAGAAGTCTGTGTTCTTAGCACAGGAAGCTGAAGCAGCCGATTTGCCTAACAAACAATACAGATCCTACCACACTAGATTGTTACTAAAACAACTCCCACAGAAACTGAGAACATGCACCCCCGAACATTTCTGAAAGGAACATAAGGAATGTGTGCATCAATGCCGGGGGAAGCACTATACAAAAGTATTATCAGGATTTTTCAATGGCAAACATGACACAGAAAACCACTGTTTCTTGCCCACAAGAAATACAATCCCTGTCACAGTAACTGTGTCATCAATGCTAGATAATAGCAGCAACAGAGAGAGTACTACTCAGTGGGGACCTGTTACATGATAACAAGGTGACAAAGATAAAAGATGACTTCTGCTCTTGTTACAGAAATCCCACTCCTCAGAAATTAAAATGTGTGCTGGATGGTATGCTCTGCCCCAGGTATTTATTATTGTAATGCTTTCTGGTAATTTATAGGTTCTGGGTTATCAATTATACAATGCAACAGCTTTTTTGATTACTAGTTTTCCCTAGTTTATATTCCAACACTGTTCTCAATTCATCTTTAAATTCTGAAGGCTCTTTGTATGGGCTCCCTCATAGGTAGTATTAAGCACTGCTACTTACAATGATGTTGTTTAGGTTTTTCAGAACCAATAACACCATAAAACCTATTATGTTTGAACAAAGACACTGAGGTAGCAGAGAGCGGGATTTCTGCCTGCTTCTTCATTTCAAGACACGTTCCAGCGACATGTAAAAGGTTTGTAATCTGCTATAGCTTTATAAATATATATATATGTATATATACACGCACACCCCTTTAGCCTCAAAGTAGTCTTCTAGAAGCTGCTTTGAGAACACCTTGAAACCTGTGGAGAAAATCAAGCCTGTCTTGTTTTTCTTGCTGCTGCCATCTGTGGCATATGCACCTAGTTATGCTTGGCTGCATACTGTCATATGAGCACTTTGTGTCAAACTGACCTAACAACAAACAAAAATATCACGCCAAGCAATGCTGTTAACACTGGGACACAGACTGAAGAGCACAGGAAAAATAATGCATCGCCTTCCAGCCCTACTGGTACTGTAATAAGGGCACGACACACATGAAAACTGCTAAAAGATTGAATTTATTTCCAGTCCCTAGTTGCATAGCACGGTCAGGATTTTAAAAGTTATGCAAGTCACACCAAGGGGGAAGACAGGAGACAGCGTTGTCAGCCTTTTCTAAATGAAAATGCAGGCTACTGAAGGTAAACAAAGCCTAATCAATTAAGTACAAACTTAACAACAATAATAAATGGTGCAAGCAGATTATGCTAGGTGTAGATCAAGCTAAATTACTTGAACTACCCTCCTCCCAAAGACATGACACAATTCAGGCTTCTCAAACATATCATATTCCAGTGGTAAATTGGGAAATACGATGACAGGCTGTATAAGAGCAACACCCAGCAGGGCACCTCTGGATTAGCATCATGCTGGGTGTGCTACAACCTCTGAGCAACACACCACATTTCTCCCTCACTTGGTTCTCACTATGCAAGTGTCAATAAGACCTACTCGTGGTCTCTGCTCAGTCCTTTTACCTCAAAACCTCCTTTCCCTGCAACCAGTGTGTTGCTTCTGAGGACCTACCACCTTTTTCCCCCTCACTGAAAAAAAAAAAAAAATCTCTTTTTCCCCTCTTTGCAATGGTTTGGATCTCTCATCTTACTTTGCCTCCACCTCTGGCTTTCTGGGGTATAATTGATTTTGACCCACATTATGGTTAATTGATCACCAAAATTCTAAGTGTTAAGGCAGATTTATTTTCATATAATACAATGGTGTGTATTAACACGAGATCCACCCTGACTTCCCATGTGACAACAAAGATGTGGTCTATGTGTAGATTAACTTCTGACACAAGAGAATAGTCAACAGTCGCCAACTTAGAAAACTCCACAAAACCCAAACCTTCAGCAAAAGCAGAAGAGCAAGGCAGGGGGAGGGAGAGCACCACTGGAAAAAAATTACATCTGAAGCATGCCAGGCACAGCCAACAACTCTGTTGCTAGCCACAGGTCTCTGGCAGCAAGCTGAGCAAACAGCAGCAGATGGGAGGAGAAGACATAAAGAGAACCATAAAGAGAATTCAGGTACCAGCAGAAACGAGGAGGAAGAGGGACCACACCTGAGGAGAGAGGAGGGACACCCAAGCCACCAGTCTTACTGGCATTCTCTGAAAAATCTCTACTCACCTGATATCTGTTTTGACATCAGGAAAAGAAAAAGGTTAGAAGGATTTTTAATGGCAAGCATCAAAGAGAAGGGATACCATGGAATACCATACACACAGCTCAGTTCTAAGCCAGGCAGACAGAAAAGTACCTGGGGGACACTAGCTACAATTGCCAGAAGTCCCAAGGAACCTGAGGAGGACCAGAGTTCAGATCCTCCTGGAAGAAAATGTCTTTTAAATCAGGTTTTAATGGAGTCCATGCTTCTGTGGATGTGCCCACTAGCCCTCGAGAAACAGGTACAGGTTTTAAACATATGCCCAATTTATAAGCTTGGATGAGTTAAAATTAGAAATGCTTCCAAACCCTGATTTCCTTGCTCTCATAGGCAAGTACCATTAAAATATACCGAAGTGCACTGTTTTAGGGAGAATGCAAAGTCATTAATTTGGTTCTAATGAGTATCAGCTGTTTGATATGTCTTTGTGGCTTTAAAAATACCCCCCTGTACTAGAACAGTTCCACCAACACCCCAGATTTCCAGGGTACAGAAAGGACTTACAGGGTCATCCACCCCATCCTTAGCATATTGCCTGAATGTCACACAATGATGACAACAAAGCTAATGATTCCTAGGTATTTTTCTTAATTTTATCTTTCTTCTACAAAATCAAAAGTCTGGAGATTTCCACCACTTCCTTTCAATAGCTATTCCATAATCTAAACTAGTTCACTGTGAAACTCTCCTTTTATCTTAAATCTGCTCCATTTATAATATCCTTACATTACTCTTACCTCTAGCTCTTTGAATACTAAATAATTCCCTCTAAGAATCTTCTAATACTAGACACTTTTCATGCAACACTTTTGTCATTGCTTGGACAAGCTGTACATACTTAAGTTCCTTCAAAAGCTTTCTTAGTAAGCCAGTCCTTTTTACTGTATAATCAGGTTTGCTGTTGTTTTCTTCACTCCCTGCAATTCACTGATATTTTACTGAAATGGAGAAATCCAGAATGAAGGCAGTAACACAGATGCAATCTCAGCTTAAAAAAAAAAGTTCAAGCTCCCAGATCTCTTACTACGCTATGCCTTCTTTATGCTTCAAACACTAATGTTGTACATGAGGATTCTTAAAAAGAGCATCACTGAACAAGGTCCACAAGGTTTTCCTCAGGCTGACACCACTCCTTTAGCAAATCTGGGGCGTGTTTCAAGTTCAAGGGATATTAGCCAATGTTACTGGAAACCTTAAGAGTGCCTTTGGAACAGCAGTGGCGCAATACACAAATGCACACTTAGGGAGTTATTAAAAGAGAATATTGACCTGAAAACCACCAAAGCTCCTTTGGAACCCTCCTGGATCAGCACACAGCTGTGCTTAGAGACTGGTAGATTCACAGCCATGGAGTCAAGGCCGGCACGTGTCTTATTCTCTTGACAGGATAAACAGTATAGATGTTAAACCACCTAATTATACTTAAAGAAGCATTTTTGCTGGGGAAACCATATAAACTTTGCTCTGTTTAACAGACAGAACAACTCTACAACTGGAGGCCTTTTACTTATTTTACTCCCTCTATATTTTCAGAGCGGGAAATTGCCACTCAAATTCCACTAAAAGAGTTCTCAGTTATGGATCACTAGCAATATTGATTGTAATGGCTCCTTTGGAAACATTACAGTCTATCATAGCAATGTTGTTGCTGCTGAAAATACGTTAATCTGCTAAAACTCTTTTGAACGCTGTCTTCAGAAGTCTGTTCTAGTCTACTTGTCCTTTTAGACTATGCCTATTGCTTTAGCACTTGTGGTGTGCAACACCACAGAGCTGTGAGTAGCATCTCCCAAGACAGTTCAACACAAAAGTCAGTTTTCTAAGCTTGCCCTTCTCTCTGAAGTCATCAGGATCACACACCCCCAAAAAAGTATGCTCCCATAAAAGGTAAGCAAACCAAGTGTTGTTTAACATAACAAATAGTGAGAAATATTTGTTGTAGAATTATTCCATGTAGAAAATAGCTACAGGATTGTTTTCTACCCAAACATGGTTTAAAAGGGGGAGGGAGAATTTTATTCCCTAAATGGGACATATTAGCTAAAAGTTTAATTTTTAAAAGTTCAGTAACAGCTAGTTCAAATATCTGAGTGAACATTCATAACAGGTATTTACCACAGAAAACATGACCAGGCAAAAAAAATTTGTAAAACTAAAGTACCCTTTCTTATGGTATGTCTTGTCAGATTTTCCTGAGAAGAAATCTTTTGAACACCAAGATGGAAAAAATATCACTTCTTAAACACTGAGACAAAATACAGAGGAATTTAGCCAAAAAGGATGGACAGAAGAAATTCAGTGAAAAATCATTTTTCACCATTTATTCAGCTGTACCTTAGCAGTGCAGGTAGGAGACTCCAACTGCTCTGTGGATGCACCTTGGCACACAACTAAACAGGACAAAACTTAGGGAACTGAAGAGTCACTACATGGAAGTACAGTTTCCCTTGAGAGCTATATGTAATCTCCAGCTCTTATCCACCGGTTTTAAATAACTTACAAGCTCAGTTCTGTACCTCCCTTAAGACTCAGTGGAAGCAGTGAAGTTAACAATTCTTGGAGTTATTTTCCAAGCAGGCACCTATATGCCCTGGAGAACACAGACTGGAAGAATGTAAGCAAAGAGGCAAGAGTAGGAAACCTATTTCCTACATCTTGTAAGCAAACAGTAGGGGAAAAACAGACATTATGACTAATCTAGATGAAGGGATATATAGGAAACGCTGCTGTCCTCTATGAAACCTCGCTGGAGAATGAACCGTGCTGCAGTGGGAGGAGAAATCATAAAAAACCCCATTAACCTACCTAGTCTGAGCCACACTTTGTGACTATAGAACTACGCCACAGCAAAAGCAATTACATAAAGGTAGCAAGACCTTGTTTTCCCACATCACTACCCCTTGCTAACACAATCCACCCCCAGCAATATGGGAAGACGTGCTTGACAGTTACCCAGTAGAGTCACTGTCTCACTTCTCAGGCCACATGTGCTACAGGTGCTGGGGCCTCTCTGGCAGGTAGGACAGATGCTGTCCTGCTGTCAACATCTTTAACTTCAGCCGAGACCACTGCACCCTGCTATGCTGCCAGGAGAGGCTGTCTGGTGAGCAGCCATCTGCACTTGGCTGCTCCTGATTTGGATGTCAACATGAAGAAAGGCCTCCTTGGCCTCCATTCCATCCAACCCTCCTCACAGCACCAACCAGGGCTCTGCCCCACATCACCACGCACACTGTCTTCATGTATTTTTCTTCCATACAAGCCCCAGAGCTGTACATTATACTCATCTTCAGCTTTCCAACTGACTTGCAAAGTTGAGCCCTGAGATAATAATAGCCTCAACAAGGGGGTTGTATTTGCAATATTTCAGTTTCAGTTGCCTCACAGTAAAGGCAGGAACAAGCAAATACAATTCTGTCTGTTATTAATTGGTATGAATCGTTTCGGGCAATACTGAATGTATAAACAGAACGTGGTTATTTGAATTAACCTGAACAACCACTCATTTAAAAAAAGAAAAAAAGTTTTAGAGGATCAGCACTGTCCAGATAGAAAAAAGACCCCCAGGGACTCCAATTTATTGCAGATATTAGACACAACCTGTGTGTCTAATTTCTGTGAAAAAGCATCAGGTCAGGCCCACAAGAACAGAGAAAAACATGACATTCCTCTAAATTGAGTCACATCCTCACTGATTAATAAATGCAAATACTAATTCACTCCAAAGGTTGAAGCCGCAGAAGATGGAGACATTAGCTGTCCTCACCAAGGCCAGGCAAAGCCACAAAAGTCATGCTGCCAGGCTCCATCTCCCAAGGGGACCTGGGCAGGTAAGGTACAGTGCCTACACCAGCAAGCAGGTATCATTTCTCTCACCACGCTGTAGCTTCTTTCAGAATCCACACTCTTAATTTAACAGACAGAAAGGTGACAAGAGCCCATATCAAGACACATGGCAATAGCCACAAGCACCAGAAAAAAAAAACCAAAAAAACAAAAAAAAAAAAAAAACACAAGACAGAAAATTCTGTGTAAAATACCTTTTCTTGTTATGAATAATGACGTAATTTTTAGAGTCATCCTTAAAACAACTTTATTGCTTTACCTTTATACCTTTATGATTCTTTATATGCCTAATACTCTCAGAAACATTATTTACTTTAAAATTTCAGCATTAAGATAGTCACAATCCCCAAATGCTACAGGCCAGTTTTCTGTCATCCATTAGCATGCACAAATAACTACATACAGGGATTACAAGCTTTTCTTTGGAAACCTGAGTTGCCCTGCTATCTGCTATATACTGGTCCTCATTCACTTTTCACTTCTCAGTCCAACTCTCTGCTGTACCATTACAAGCGTCAATCACAAGTCCACCATATTTAATGTTGTGGGTTTTTTCTTCCCATAACTTTTTCCCGTTCTATTTTACAGAGAAGCCATTGGGGCGGCAGCGAGCAAGCACTAGTCTTCAGTACTAGGTATATTCAGAATTATTCAGCAGTGTGTGGTTATTCAGCAAGGAAGTGAATCCTAGCTCTCTAGGCATAGTAACTCCACATGCTTTGGGATAGGAACCGGATGCAGGATTCCCACGCACTACCTCCTCCTCCAAGCAGCAGACACTTCCCAAACACCTCTTCTTGCTACCATTGCTAACAGGAGGAGGATGCTGAATATTCAGGTCTTCTGGGGTGAGGGGATGCCGTGGGGCAGCAGTCCCAGCTCTGCAGGCCCCTGCAGAAGCAGCCCAGGCCTTCAGGGCTCTCATTCAACATCCAGCCCAGCTCCCCAGCAGCATCATTCATAACCTTGGCTGTTTGCAGTGGTGCAGAGGTGATTTTGGAATGTGCCAGAGGTAGAAGGGGATGAGGGCAACAGGGGGGAAAGCATAGGTCGCTCTGAAAAATTCTGGGAATTTTTATTATCTGCAGATGATCTCTATGCTGGAGGTCTGACATGTAGAGGATTTGGTGATTCTGAGAGAAGCCAGCTTGATTCCAAGACAAAAAGAAAAAAAGAGAGCTGCAGATAGGTATTCACTCTGCAGTCAGCCATGCCACTTGGCAACATCAGCATCCTCTCCTCCAGCTGTCTGTTACTGCTCCTCTGGGAGCCCAGGACAGCTGGAGAAAGGGGATTTTACTGGACTCTCTAATCCATGTCACTGCAGTTAGCGATGTGCACTCCTGAGGCTGTCTGGCTTTGCCATCAGCAGACATGGGAACTCTCATATGAACTCTTGCTTTGGAAAAGTTGTGGGGACAGTAACCTCTAGTTCCCAGGCGGTGACAAGCAGCTGGGAACAGTAATATTTTCAGCATGCTCAGCTGGAACCTGGAGAAAGCATCTGTCCATAGTTTCGATGACAGGTGGCAAGGAAAACAAAAAAAAAGTGTGTATGAAGTGCATAGGCAATGTAAATCCCATGTCTGTGAGAGAAATTTTACTCACCTCCACTTTAAAAGCTCTGATTTTAGCTCCTCTACTTAGTAATGCCCAGAGATTACATCATGGGCCAAAACAAATAACCTCTCCATAAAAGGATGCAAGTTATATATTTTATATATGTATATATATAGTAAGATGGTCTTGCTAGCAATTTAAAATAATGGGCTAATGATCAAGTCATGCAGCAATAGGTAACAAAATCATTTACACCGAGAGGCCTATTTTAGTATTGGGTTTTTTCTGACAGTGGTTTGTGGCAGCAAGCCCCAATTCAAAGAACAGCACTGCTGAGTCCTTTCAAGCATCCCACTGCCAGATTAAATCATTTCTTTGGTGTTTTATAGCACAACTTGTTCCCCATAAGAATACACCATATCTTGCCTCTAGAACTGTCCCTCCTCACCAGAAACATCTGAGTGGTATTTATAACCATATTAAGAGTTACATATCCTAATTGGCAGAGAAAAAGCTTATCCTCTGAATGAGTTCCAAGTTCTGCATTGAGATAACACAAGTTCCCACACTTTCATGACTGCTATGTCCTTTTTAATCTTCTCCCTAAGCACATGGGCTTGTGACGATTTGACTGCACTCTTCTGTCCACTCTGAGGTGTACATATACACTTTTTGATGAGCATATACCTTCCTTACACATCACCTGGCTCTCATTTTTGGTGGTTCTCATCCCTTGGTTTACAGCGTACCTTCCACCACTCTCCACTACTGCTAGAGGCAGCTGGAAGGCATCTCCATTACTATACATACACTCTTTGGACAAAGATGGTCTGATGCATAGCGTTTGCTCTCAACAGCAAATAAGATCCAGAAACACTATCAAAATATTATATATAAAATATATAACAAAGTCTAAAAGGTAGGAGGGAAGGTGACAAAACATTACTGCCTAGAAGGGTGCCCAAGGAGACCAAGTTACTCTGGCAACCCTTACTTAGGCTTTCACACCTCAGGACACCATTTCCTGTTGCAAGCTGAGACCTGGCTTCACTGGGACCGTGCATGTCCCTAGTGTTAAGTCTCTGGTCCAATATATCTGACCCATCCAAAGCCCTCAGCACCCTTCAGCCTCTTGTCACTGTCTTTTTGTCTGCATTTTCAAATTTCCCTGTGGTTAAGTGTGCTCTTGCAGCAATATGATTTTCATATTTGCAAAGGAAAGGGTCTACATCAACTTTCCTCTCCACCAAGCTACTCAAATTGCATTGATGCAGTATATTTACAAATAAAGAATTCTAAGAATGACAACTGGTATTTCTCCAAAAACCTTCTTCAACCACTTTAATTACAATTACATCCACCCACCTGACCTGGGCTTTACCTTTAATGTCATCCCTGTTCTGCAAAGGAAAAACAAAGGTAGTGAAAATTTCATTGACTTACATAAACAGTCACCAACAGAGAAGTTGGTGGTGTAGATATTCAGACTTCTGTTCTGCTGCTCTGACCAGAAGAGGAATAGTTTTCCTCTCAATGTATTTTGACATAATAATATCTGCTGTTGGCTAGGAAGCACTGGCAGGTGTTCACATACAGCAACACTAACATTTTGGAAGACTTCCTCCTGTTTTCTATTCATAATTGTATCTTCCCACAAGCTACATTGGAACATTTTACAGTTACTTTGCACATTTGCAGAATGAGAAGTTCCTGCAGCTACCTAGAGCCAGATTACAGTGGCGTTCAGGCGCTACCATCCACTACAACCAAAAAGCATCAGGCACCTAAAAAAGCTTTAGAATTCAAGGCCACAGCAAGTCAACCTGCTGAAGTCAGCAGGCAGAGTTCCGTTTCCCAACTCTGATACTTTCCAGAAGATTTTTTTTTTGTTTTACAGCAATGGAGCAGATGGATCCTTACACAGTTCCTGATTTAGGAATTATTACAGCTATTACTTGGACTTTCTTTTTTTTTTTTTTTGTGTACCAATCTTGATGCTCTTGAATAGGCTGTACCAGACTACCCTCAGAGAGCAACCTCTGTTATATGGCCTAGAAATCTAAGTACCTTTGAAAATGAATTATGCAAAGAAGAATTTGTCAGAACAGCCAATTAGATGCTAAAACCCTTGTATTGAAAGTTGATGCTACATCTAATTAAGTAGTCACAACTGACTTTTCACCTAGAAACAGAAGAAAAGAGACTATTCTGCTTTAGCTGTATGTACAATTTTCCCATCATGTATCTTCATTGTCTGACACCTGTTCAACCTGCCACTTTCATAATTTCTTTCTAAAATAAAGAACAGTAATTAGGCTTTCTGTATGTTTAAAGCATATGTAAGGCTTTGCACTGGTTGAGAATGTAGTCTATCAAAAGACGCAACATACTAAAATGTCATAGATATTTTTATGGTACAAGAAAAGATTCAATACCTAAAGAAAGCAAAAGGCAAAAGGATCACAAGTTAAAGCTTCCAGAGCAAGTTCATAGATCATTTAAAGTCATCTGTGTCTTTTTCACAAAAATATTTGCATCTAGAACTAAGGCCTTATCTGGAATAAGGAAAAAACACATAGGCAAAAAACCTAATTTAACATCAGCACACACATATATTTGAAATTCACACTGCAAATACATACATTAAGAGGCATACATTGCAGCAATGTTCCTACAGTGCGAGCTCTAAGAGCAGAACAAAAAAATAACTAAGTAGACCCAGTGGTCTGATCAAGGAAAAAAATTTCTCTATTTCTAAATGCAAGTTTGAAAATGAAAATCTGTCTGCCCAGTATGGACCCCGTTTGCTATAAGAAAAATCAGCAGTCATCTTATGCAGTAGCAGGAAAAATATCTCCAGTCCTGCAGGGCATTGAAGACTTCCCAAGGGATACTGAGTGACTTCAACCACCATTTAGACACAAGTGATTTTGTCCTTGTTATTCCCCCAATCTCTCTTAAAAAATTAAGAGTGGTGTAAAAATTTAGAACTCCTGTCTCCTTTTCTTATGGCTAAACTGCTAAGCCATTTCAGAACTCCGTACACTCATAACTACAAAGAAAGAAGGACCAACTTGAAAAAAAAAATCTTTAGTAACCCAGTGATTTTTTTTTTTGTCCCAACACAGGGAAAATACATAATAGAAAGTCTTATTCTTAGTCTTATTCTTACAAACCTCTAATTCTGTTACCAATGAAGTCAAAGGGAGTTTTGACTTCTCTCTCACCCCAGCCCATTAGAGCAAAATGAGGCCTCAACTCAGAACCATACCTTAAAAAAAAAATAAAAATCACAGCTATTTTAGGACACAAACCCCACCGCCACCCAAACATGCCGTGATTCTAAGCGGTCACCTCCTTCACAGAGGACTCTGCTCTGCAGCCACAAGCCCACCTCGGATGTTTAAAACTAACGTGTATCAGTGTTTCTGAAAGCATATGCCCATGCTTCTCCACATTAATGTCCATAGTGACACATACTGGCTGTACTGGGGAAGAACACCACTAGAGATATCTTAAAAAAAAAAAAAGCCTTTGGCAACTATTAGCTTCTGATAAATTATCTCATTAATGCAAACATGAAAAAGAAATTCCCTTTCCAGATTTTATCTCCCTTGAATTACAACTCTTCTGTATGGAAAACAGCTTCTTGCCTGTTGCACTAGAAATGGTTTCAGATCTCAGCTGAAACTCCTGACACGACATGAGAAAGCAGCAATCAAGCCCCCCTGTTCTAAAAACACAGACTGATGCAGAGCTTTGCTCTTGCTCCTACCAGATGTTAAGCCATATTCCTTGCTCTCATTTGGTCACGTTTTTCTAAGAAGAATTCCATCATTTTTCAAGGAAGAGACTTGCTTTTAAAGGCCATTGTTAGGCTGCTTTTTTAAATTAACATACAGGTTTTTCCTCAAAACATTCTTGACTCCAGCTTCATTTGCAGTATCAGTACATTATTAAAGCATAATTTAAAAATGCACTGAAAATTAGCAAGTGTGGGTGATGTAACTTATGTCAATAAATTCAACTGGCCATTGAAAGTTATTTTATAGTCCTTTATTAAATTTCAATATAAAAAAGCTTTATTTTTTAATAAACCCCTTAAATGTATTTTTGAAAGATGGAACAGGACTACTATTTTATTGCTATTGCCTAAATGAACAAAAATCCAAATTACAAGCACTAAGAGACCAAAACTCATTCTTTGTTTCTCACGGAGAGTACAGTATAGAAGCTCACAAGGGCTACTTTCCCGTGGTAAAAAAGGGATGTTCTTATTTTCAGCCATCTGTCTCACTCCTCCGGGCACTTCATTTCAGTATTTTGCTCAATTCACATGAAACTTTCAGTGAGCATTTCCTTAGCTGGAACTGGGGTATGTTTAGCTTTTCCCCAAGTAAAGCAGAAGAGTGGGTGGTGCTATTATTCATCACCGCACCCCACGACTCACAAAATAAGCCATCTGCCATCCCCGTTCCTGCTGTACTTTAATTAAGCGTCTACCAGTCAAAGAAA
>VXBJ01000066.1:214235-290244 GCA_013400055.1 Nycticryphes semicollaris | reverse complement strand
GGGCCGGGGGGAGGCACCGCCCCGCCGCCCCGTCCGCCGGGAGATCGTCGGGCGCGGAGGGGCGAGGGACACTGCTGTCGGGGTTGGGGGGCTCCGGGCTGGGAAGTTTGAGCGGAGCCGCCGGGGAGGTCGGCGGCGGGATGAGAGGGCCGGGGGCGGCAGCGGGGAGGGCTGGGCAGCCCCGTGGAGGGCAGCGGCCGGGCGGCGCTCCCCGACCAGTCCACGGGGCGGCTGCTGCGTTTTGCAGTTGTCCGCGTTGAAGTCCCCGCGTGGATTCCCATCCCGAGGTGATGCCGTCCAGGATCTTGGTGAAGCCGCAACCTGGTCTTTGAGCACCAATAAAAATAATTTGGAGGGTCGGGGGCAGTGGGGGAGGAAGAAACCAGGACGTTTCCAGTAGTTGAGTAAGCTGGGAGTGTGCGGAGCCTCTGTCAGCCGCAGGTTCCCGTGTGCCCTGTCATGAAGGATGATTTCACAGTAGCACAGCGGTCCTGTCCTCGGTTCTCGGTTCCTGAACAAACCCTCCTCCCCGCCCCCCCTCAGTAAGTGACATTTCTGTGCCTTACTTTCTGTGCCTATAAAGGGGGCTAAGAATAGCCTTATTCTTCCCTTCCTTTTCAAAGACTCCCAGTGAGCAAGGCAGAAATGTCTTGTTGCCAGTTCTTCAAATTCTGTGGTATAAAGGCTTGGGGTTTTTCAATATTTCTTTTCTAGTTTCACATGGATGTCAGGCAGACACTAATGTCAGCTGGTGATTCCAGTATTGTTTATTGACCTCCCCCAAATTTATCCTCTATGAGCTTTACAAATAATAAAATTTTATAAGTAACCTCTACAAATCTTTCACAATAATAATTCCAAAGTCTAACAGAAAGAGGGGTTTTTTTTCCTTGTCTTTTTTTTTCAAAGACAACCATGGGAGTCAATGGTAAATGTCCTTTCCAGCCCAGATTAAGCAACTGAGATCCTGGACATATAAAGCAAACACCTTTCCTAGAAGAAAAAGAAGGAGAAAAGAGTGTCTAAAGATGAAAGCGGGAAAATGCAATACACTCCTCAACCCAAATCCACAACACGGGCATTAGTATGCAGCTCTGGTGTGCCCCATAACCTGTGTCTCCCTTGGAAGAGCTACAGGCTTCTCCTGCAGGTGGTGGAGCAAGTACAGCGCCACGAGTGGTGCTTCTACAGCCACTTGCCACTGTAACTTACCTGAAAAGCAAAAAAGGAGTCTTGCTGCTGGTACCAGCTCTAACTGGTCATACAGGGTCCCTATCTTGTGTAAATGGAGGAGGCAGTGACATCCCACCCCCGTCCTAATCAGTTGAACACCTCTTGTGCACCAAAGATTTGTCCCCAGCCTGTCATTAATGCAGAACTGTGTGTCTGAACTCATGAACTCCACTGGCTGCCAGAGCAGTCTAATGAACAATATGTTTCCTTGGGGGAGTTAATGGACAACAGCCACACATTGACAATTGTTTTCATGCTATTCCAATTGCATTGGTTACAGATAACTGAACCAGAAGCAATTAATTTGAGAAGAAACAGGTTCAAAATCTAGAACAATAATGGGGCATAATGAGCCCCAACACCCGTTACATCCAGCACACAAGTAAACAAGCCAAAAGAGGCAAACATCCGCCTTGAATTCTTTGCATCTTCCAGCAACCACTGATGATTTCCATTAGCTGGGGCTGCCAGTGTGGAGTAAACATGTAAATCGGATGGAGCCCTCCCCTTTGATAATCCATTTCTCTTTCAACAGATCTCGGGGGAGTGGCCACTCATCTTCATGTCACATACATGAGAAATCTCTCAAAATGCCATCCAACCTGCTTTATCTATTCCCTCTTACCCCGGTGGAACCCAGGGCAGACATTACACACATTACAAAGAGCTGTGTTTTCTGCTATGTGAGATGTCAATAGTGACACATTTCAGCTAACCAAGAAGTCAGTGAACAGCAAAATGAGAATTGCTACCAATACAAGGAATAGGATATTGATGATTTGATCTTATTTGGCTAAACCTAACATGTATTTCTACCCACGGAATCACTTTCTGATCACTGTAGAAACACAGTTTTCCAGTCTTTCTCATTTTGCAGTCTTTCTGGGCATGTCCTTACTCAAATCTGGATATTCTGGAAATACCTGAAACAAAATGGTTTTTATACCTTCAGTTCACTGGAATGCTCTTCCCTTTGGTGGAAACCATGTCTTTTAGCCAAGAAATCTACATACCTATCACGTTGCAGCTCACCATAATCTACTCCACACATGGCAAAGGGTGACAGACGTAAGGAAGTGGTACAGTATATAATTGGTGAAAGCACAATATTCCGGTGCTTTCTATATTAGGCAAGGTCTCTGTCTAAAGCAGTTCATTCCACATATTAACCTTAGTAACTAAGTTTCAAGGCTCTCCAGAGTCTAGACATCTCAGATATCTTCTATTTTATTTTTTTTTTGTTTCTGAGCAAAGATAGTTCTGATCCCTACAAACATTAGAGGTAGGATTGCTGAAGGAAACCGTCTGTAGGAGACAAGGCTCATCTTTTGCGCTGATGATGGGACTTCTCCTGTTTCTTTCTTCAGAATGCCACCTTGTCATGGTCTGAAGTAAAACAGAACCAATTTTCGTTTCCGTTAAGCTTTTTCTAGCTCTCTGAAATTAATGGTGTATTTTGAAGACAGTAGTCCGCTTCCAGAGTGATAAGACCTGGTGTTTATAATTTACACCAGGGAATGGTATGCAGGGAGGCTCTTGCTTACACTTATTGCTATAACGACCAAGGTCAGTTCACTTTGTTATATGCCTTATTAGAAAGTGGGAAGCAGAAATGCATAAAGGGGTCGCACCTACGAGGAGGAGTGGACAGGACAGGTGACACAGAACTGACCATCAGGGCATTCCATCCTGTCTGCCTCATGCAGATGAGGGATTAAAGGATCAGCCCCTCTTTCTTCAATGGCCAGCATCCTAGAAGGACTCTGTCTGTTCGTGTGCCTTTGATGCTAATCCATCCGTTCCTGAATCTAGATACGGAATCCAGTAGATGTTCATTAAAGTAGTTTATTTTCTTTCAAACTCCTAAGTCGTTTTCTCTCTCAACCTTCTCTCCCTGAAGGGAGATGCTCTCCCTTCTCTGAAAGGCAGAGGAGTAAAAGGAAACATCTGTCATTGGGTTTAGTGGCCAGTTCCGCCCAAACCATGACACACCTGGCCATAGGTAGTAGGTATTCTTGCCACATCCACAGTGAAACAGCCTTCTCGTTACAAAACCTCTAGGAAGAAATTACATCCTGTAAGTCCACAGCAATGGATATGTCTACAGTACCACACACACAGTTTGTCCAAGTGAAAAGGCTTGCTGAGGAGCTGACCTTCAACTCAGCCACCAAATCTTATGGAAGGGGGAATGGCCCTGGTGGTGATGTCCCTACTTGACAGACAGGTGAGCCCACCAAACTTTAGCCACACTAGCAGGACAAACTGTAACACAACCTTGATGCTGTGTAATGCAACTGACTTATAAACAGTCTTCTGGTCATCACTGTTTCCATTTCAATTAGATTTTTGGATTAAGTAGATACCATGATATTGACACACACTCCCTCACCAAAGCCCCTGCTAGATCCTTAAAAAATAAGTAGGTCTGCATAATGACTAATTTTCATGACAATTTTCATGCCAAATGAAGAGTTAAGCGCTGTGTTACAAGCCTCAAATTCATGAATGATTTCATTGCAAAGGGAATCTGATATTAATTACACTCATATTAATTATATGCTAATAAACTGAAGAGAGTAAAGCTCTTAAAGCATGCAGATGACAATCCTGCACTGGGAAAGCATTACCTCTCAGTGCAGCTTATCCGTGTCTATTTATTTTTAAAGAAAAACATGAATATTTTATTTACAGTACTTTTACCCATGTATTCCTATGCCGGAACCTGGAGAGTCCATGTGAATTTAAGAAATACATAAGAAATTGTCACTGACCTACTTATAAAACACTGATGCAACTTCTTTTCTGAGAGTATAGAAAAAAGGCTTCCTTATAGTGCAAAACACACATAGTTGTTTACATTATAGTGCTTTAATGCAGCATTTATACAGAAAAAATATTTGCAAAACATGATGTTCCATAATTAATACTTTTTGAAGTGGAACAAGGAGAATAGTCTGTTGTCATAGAGAAGCAGCTTTTTAATTTGAGTAAATTTGATACTGCTGGGGATGAGGGCTTTTATTAGTTACAGTCGGGGAAAATGCAGGCAAATTATGCTGCGGCAGTTTCTGTTAATACCCTTCAACATGGATCTCTGTCTGCACCATTATATCATTATGATCCAGATTTTCCTTCTACAGAAACAGTCATGTGTAAAGACTATACAGTTGTTTTGTGATGTGTAAAATGCCATGTGGGACCAAGGTGAAACCACCAAACTCATTTTCACTCGTTTTCTAAATGATGGCTTCAACAGCGAGCAACAAAGCTCAGATGCTGTTCTTGAATAAACCTCAGGTGTTTATTAGATAGTTTTTTTCTTGCCAGCTTCCTTACTAGAGCTGGGAACTTCTCCTGTGGCACCCTCTCCTTCCAACACATACTATTAGTTTCTGTAAAGCAGGTCATTTACTTTTGCTTCTTCTACTCACAGCTCCTCCCTTGCATAGCCTTCTCTTCTTCATTTCCCTAATTCTTTCTGCCCTTTAGCAGCACCTAAAGCACCCAGGTGCTCTCCCCCTTTCTCCCTTGCCCACACACAACCGTGCACGCACACCCACTCCTTCGCTCCTCATCTCTTTGCAATTTGTCAGTCTTGCAGGGCCCCTAGGTGAGAGCTCGTACCTCTATTAGCATCCTGCACACTGCAGGTTCCCCACCTCAGAAATGCCCTCTGCCTTTCTGACCAGGAAAGCCTTGAAGAACTTGGGATTTAAATGCAGCCCTTGGCCAAGATGCAGCAGAGACTGTCACAATGACTAAGCTACGCACCCGACCACAGCAGTACCAGCCCAGTTAAAATGCCTCAGCATCAAAGACGTTCCTCTGAAGCACGCATCAGCTGAGGAGACATCACCCATTTTAGTTACAGTTATGAATGTTTCATACACATTTGATATTGCCCCACTTGTAATTGCAAAAATTACTTACCCTCAGAAAACAGAGCTATGAAATGAAGGCTATAGCTATTTAAGGAACACACTTTATGTCTCTTAAAGTTGCACGTCTTCTTATTTTTTTATACCATCTTCACTTGAGGATACTTCACACCTTGAGCCTGAGGTTATGGCTTTAGTACATGGATTGATCCAGCCAGCAGTGGAGAAGCAGCTCCAGGAGGGGGGCAAATTACAAGGTGGTTGTTACGGCCGTGTTCTTCAGAGTGCAGAAGGAGAAATGGAGGCAATTACATTAATGAGAGGTAGAGATGAAGGTATTTTTCAGAAGTTTTCCCAGAGATTTGTGTTTGATTCAAGGGCAAGGAAGAAAGGCTGGAAGTGCAGGCTATGCTCTCTTTTTCCCAAATTTGAACCTTGAGTCCTCAGAGTTACAAGGTGTCCACATTTACCATCCTTGCTAGAGTCTTGTTTGTTGTACTAGCTTTATTTTCTTCCTCCAAGAGGGTGCACTTCCCTTTGATGTAAGGTAGAAGTGATAGACTGCCCTGCTGGCAGCCTTCACACATTATGATGCCTAAAAATGTCTTTTCACAGAAAATGTCAGCTAGGAGTGCTGGCAATGTAGCTGGCGCATGGAACCATGTGAAGCAAGAAGAGGCTAGTTCATGATCAGGATTTAATTACCTCAGTTCTGTCAGACCAGACCACAATAACAATTAGGCAAGATTAGAGTTAAAATACCTTGATCTAAATGTGCTCTGTCTTTTGATTATTTTGCCATCTGAAGTATTTTCTCCTATTATAAAAAATGGGTCAGTGTATTCATCACAAATATTTATGATAACAAAGCTGGCATGGAAAGACTTTAACCTGGTATGTTTTGCTGTCATAATCAAGAAAAAAATCTATACAGCCCTCGCTGGAAGAGACACTGGTTGGTGTATGAGTCTCTGAAAGGAGGTGAGTGCAATTTTTATCTTCTTCCACCACCTAAAGTAATATGGTGTTTTTATCTGCAAGTAGCAAAGTGGAGAGAGGATTTCTCATAGTAGGAGACTTTCGACTGTAAAAAACAAAGAGAAAACATTTACATTTACAGCTTGGTGTGGTGGTCAGAGTCAGTGGAGAGCTTCCAGGTGCTTTTGGATCAGGGACCAGATCCATACCCCATCCCCAGACCCCACTCTTTCACAAAGAAGAGCAGACACTTGTGGTATTTCCTTCTTGTGGGCACAAACTACTGTATCAACAAACACCCCAAAACCAGCACAGATAATTTCATAGAAATCCAGTCTTCCTGGTGTGTCATGAGTGGGACTGCAGTGGACCAGTCCCTGTCATACATCCATTTAGCTTTCAGTTGAGCAAAGCCAGATTTTGGCTCTTGCTTTGTAAAGAGAGGGGAAAGAAATAGTTTTACATGTGCTTGTGACCTCAAAGTTACAAATTTAACAGTTGCTAGTATAGTCTAATTACTTCTGCAATATCAGGAGAGAAAGAATCACAGGATCTTACACTGTCTGACAAATAATAGGCTTTTCAAACTCAGTCTGTACAGTTTTCATACCCAAAGGCTTATTTATTGGGCAAACTGTAATAATTTCAATGATTCCAACAGTCTATTAGATAACTAAGGCCTTCAAGTAATATAGCATTGTGTAGTAACATTAACAGAACATCAAACTCCAATTCTTAAAGGACCTTGGATTTTTACTTCTTAGAGAGAAAAATGAAGAAAGGGAGAAACCTGGGTGGTGAGGGGCCTGTCTATATTTTGGTTGAGGCACCTAAGCCATATCAGCTCCTCCTCCTGGGAGATCTGTAAAGACTTGTTACCTCAGATGCTGTGGTGCTGGGACGTGGCAGGTGGCTTCTGGACCTCAGGAAGCAACTCTGAAGAGTGCTGTGCTCCAGCATGAAAGCATCTGGGGATTTCTGAACACCACTTCACTGCAGAGACTAGACATGCCCAGTACCAGTCTCACCAAATCTTCCTCTACCTGAAGGGAGACTTGACTTCCACCATCAGGAAGAAGAAATGCATGCTGCACCTTGGCAGAGACCCAACACTTTGTTGGGTTGGTCCTACAGATGTCATAAAAGAAACCCCAATTCCAAAGAGCCAGAACCACCAGGCTGGTAATAAATTTGATCAGCAATTCCAGACTGTAAGTGTACACCATGCATTTTAAAATTAGTATGACTTCAGCATTGCTTTTTAAGCCAAAAAAAAATTATATTGTCTCTTAATTAATATAGCTACATCATTACAGGACGTGATACTAAATAAATTCCATTATTCCCTTTTTAGAACAAACAAAAGGGAGAGAGAAAGTTGGGTCTATATTTTCTTAAAAATTAGCTTCTATGGACAAATTCTAACATATATTTTAAATCTCACACCTTGTCCCCTTAATAGCAAAAATGCACATGGAGATAGGAGGACCAAGGTTCAAGTACCTGCTTTGTCTGATTGCAACATATGCTTCATCCTGGCGTATCTCTATTGCAAGTGAGTCCCCAACTCTTGAGTTATTTCTAGCAGGAAATTATTTCACCATAAAATGCTTGATTAGTCCTAATCTAAGTGGTCTGTTTTTCAAAAGTCCGAGCACTAGACATTTCTCATGAACACCACTCGCAGTTTTACTCCTTGTTTGTTCAAGTGCATGTAAAGCTGGAGATCCTGTACTTTAACATACCGGTTTGGCTATGAGTGTTAAACTGTTAATGGGGACAGATGGCAGTCAATAGCTTCAGTACATAACCATCAATGGGAAAACAATTTTAGAAGCTAGCAATTCCTTGCATTCTTGCTTTTGAATTCTAACAATAGCGTAACCTCGAGAAATAAATTAAACATCTAAAATACCATAAGTGGTTTCTTCTTGGATTCAGGAGCCAGGCACGTTAAATCACAATTGTGTGAGTAACAGAAAGGTATAAAAGTACAAGAGGGGTGGGTTACTGATGGTTGAGAAACCAGTACCAAGTTGGGAAGAAGTGATGTAACCGTGGATAAGTAACTGTGGTTAGAAGGGAATATCAAAAGATGTTCAATGGTGAACATTGATTTTTTTTTTTAGAGGATAAAGACAGGAGTTAAAGTGTGCCACCTAAACCACTGAGGAGAATTCAGGCTGCATAGGAGAAACTCTGTGTTAGCACACAAATTCTAAATCCCGGAAAAACAAATCCAGTGCTATACATACACCTCATACCCATGGATCAGAGTGATTTAGAATGAAGAAGTACTATGTGTAATGGAGTTCATTAGCTTAGTAACAAGTTTGGTTCAGAGAGTGTGGTCCCAAATACAATGATTATAATGAGCATAATTATGATATCCCTATTTACATGAGTATTACCCCTGAAGCGGATAGAATTACAAGTATGGGTAAATCGAATCATATTCAGGATAAATAATTTAAGAAAAATATAAGCATTTTTAAAATAAAATATCAGCATTTAAAACAGTGCTTTTTCTTCCAGAGAAATTATTTTTTAAAATGTGATTCATAATTTTAGAGTAGAAGCTATTTATAACTTGTGCTTTAGCAGATCTCCACAGTTCAGAACGAAGAAACAAGGAAAGGCACAGGATAATTAGATGGTAAAATTCACGGATTAATCTTGATCCCCAAAGTACCTTTCAGGTATGGATACCCAGTTAAAGCAATGCATAAAATGGAAAATTTGGCAGGCAAGATACAACTCATGCAGTAAGATAAAGCTCTGAAAGTACACAAAACCAGTCAAACACATGACAACAAATAAATGATGCAAGTAAATCACATATGGAAAGCTGAGTATTATACGTAAGCTTACTAGACTGCTAAGTGTGAAAAAAGAAAGCACAGGGTGAGAAAAAATTGCAGTGAAGGTAAATGATTTATTTGGGTGTCAGAAAAGAAGGGCTGGGGGTGAATCTTTACTCTCAAGTTGCATGTAATGATGTGAAAGTCCTGTTGGATAAAAGATACTAAAAATACCAGCAGTGTAACAACTCCAGAAATATATGTTCCAATAATTCATGTTACCAAATGGAATTCATTGGAGATTCTGAGGAAATCCTGAGAATGAAGCACACTTTCAGCCTACCATAATTTATCATTAAATATATGTAATTCATCATTAAAACAGCCACTCTGCTGGATGACTGGAAAATGGCCAACACAGTAGCAATCTTTAAAATAGCTCTTAAGGCTGACCCTCAGAACAGAAATCTAGAGGATCTTAATTCATTAACAGGAAAAACAGTTGAGAAAATAATTTAAAATAGTTATAAAACACCTACAGGTAATATGTAGGAGAGAGAAAAAAGCAGGATGAATAAGTTGCAAGTCAGCACAGACCAGCAGAGATAAATTGATATACTGATCAGTGAGGATAAATTGTGCTTTCCTAACCTGTTCAAATGTTATAAAGAGTTAGCAAAATATTGACTAAAAGAGAATCTTGGGATATGCATTTACAGAGACATTTGATAGTATCATTCACTTGAGGCTTTTAAGGAAACTCAGTAGCCCTGGAGTAGGAGATAAGGTCTTTGTTCCAGGTTAAAGAGAGAGGAAACGATGGGGATGTATGGCAGATGATGAGGATGAAAAGGTGGTAAGAGTGTGATACCACAGGGACTGTACCAGAGGATCACTGCTAGGATTAATTCTGCTCTTTCTCCAGCCCCGTCTATTTATTAATGACCAAGAAGAAAGGGAATACAATGAGATGGCAAAACTGCTGACAACACAAAGCTGTTAAATTAGATAAAACTAAGGTGTCTGTAAATAACTCTTGGGACTTGTTGCAAAGCTAGCAACAGGAAAGGAAATTATGTTCAGCATAAGCAACTGCAGAGATACGGCCATAAAACAAACTGCTTAAACTGCTTATACTCATTAACAGGGTCTGAACAAATTATGGGAAAGCCTTGCTGATTTGCATTTGGGAGAGAAGAACCACTACATTTTGTTGCTTATTTACAGCTAGAGGGATTATTTTAAAACAGTAGATAGTGCAAAGTACCTTCTGCTTGTCTATTTAAACTGTTTGGGTTTCATTTTATCCGAACCCTTCCTAATCTCTGAGTAGAGCCCAGTACACCCAGTGACATATCACTACTGGGAAGGGCAGGGTCTGCCTCCCTCTTCATAGCTGAGAAATCTTGGCAAGCAAATAGCTCTGAATGGTGGGGCCAGCTAAGCAGTCTGTCAGAGCCTCATTCCTTCACCCAGACTCAGAGCCAGAGGACTCCTGCTGCGGGATTTTTTATATCTCTTCATAAAAAAGACCGACGACATGCTAAAGATAGCCTCTGCTTACATGGGGTGAGCCAAACTGTGCACAGAGGAAAATGAACAGCCTGTCCTTATTGCAAGATATTTTTCACAGATTACGGTGCTGATAGGAGGGGGTTTGCTTAAAGCTCCTATTGGCTGATTCACTGAAGAGTTTCCTTCCCCTTTTCTGACCCCAAGTGGTCCAGAAAATATGAAAGGCAGAAGGGAGAAGAGGAAAATGCCAGGGGTGCACTGAAAACCTTACTCTGGGCTCAAGCCTCCTTTTTTCCTTGCACTGATTTAAATGTGGGGTAGCTCAGCAAAGCGCAGCAAAGAGATGTCTCAGCAGTAGGGCTACCAGAGAGAGCAGCCAGTGGGTGGACCAGCACTTGGGCACCGAGCTGTCACTGACGGTTCTCATCCCCACAACATGGACACTGCTGGCATCTCCAGCGCTCCTGCTCAGCCCTGTGGGTTAGTTCAGCCCTGAGCAGGTGAGGAGGCACAGGCTGATTTCCCAGGACTACGAGAAGACTCTACATGCTTACCTTAATATCCTGCTGTAGCCAGCCTCTAAGGGATGAAAGGAAGATAAACATTTTCACTTCCCCCATAACAAAGCTATACAGCAGTGGAAAGGGTTATTCACTTCTTCACCTGTTCAGGTGACTAGAACATCCCTTAGAGGATGGGAATAACTCAATAAAGACAACGTAAACACAGAGCAGCAAATCTTCTGTGAAAGATCAGGGGGGAGGAAGAGAATAAAGGGCACGCGACGCAGAAATGGTAATCAGTGCTACCCCGTCTGGCCTTTCCCACTTGTACATAGTACCTACCTTTCTCTACATTTGAAAGTATCTTTTGAACACAGATGAACAGAAACTAATACGAGTTTCTGAGCCTTTTAGCCTAATTCTAATTTCTTCCCAAATCTGCTGCAGATTCTTGACAGATACATTTTTGGAGTATCATTAGCTGTTTTCATGGACATATAGTGCAGAGGGGCTCATGGCCATCCTCTGATCAATCAGTTTGCCAATCTCTCCTTCCTCTGGTTCATGAACCCCTTTCCTACAGCAAAAGTTCTGCTGATTAGTCTTCAAGGGCATGATTTTGCACTTTGGTTTATTAAATTTCATGCTGTTTCTATTCTGCTGTTCCACAAGGTCATCTAATTTTTCCTGCATAATAATCAAGTCTTCCTCTGGTCTGTATTAGCTGTACGTACCAGCTTTGTGTCATCTGCAGATTTTGTAAGTGAATGTCTAGCTCTTGCACCAAGGTCACGAAGGAAAACATCAAACCCGACTGGGCCCAAGGCTGCCCTCACAAGGAATGTAGCTATTGTTCTCTAGCCCTGTAATCCTGCAACCTCCTCTGTTCTACAATGTCAGAATTAGTCCTCTGTCACCTCTTACTCAAATATTAGCTCTTTTGAGGCACACCCTGAATCATCACTTTCCTTAAATATAAATAGATTCAGTCCACTTTTTATTTGCTTTTTCGTTATTATTTATTCCCTAAGACCTTTTCTGGGGTTTATACAGGACAAAATGAAACTGAGCTGTAATTATCTATGTCTCCCTCCTCCACTTCTGTTTTTTTTCTTTTCTTTTGCTCATGCAATGCAGCTGCATGCTTCTACCTGGACGTGCAGGAGGTGCCAGCAGAAGACAAGCACTCTGACAGCATCTCCTGGGGAGCAGGTGAAGTGTAACGATAGACAGAAATAGAAGAATGTTGAAACATCACTGAGTCCTACTTTTGGTTTGGGTGGGTTTTTTCTAATAAATGTTTAATAGGTCTATCAGACGTGCAGGTTCAACAGTATTGGGGACATTTCTTTCAAAGACTCTTGAAAGACCCTTAATGAAAGGAAAGCGTGATCAGAAAAATCTCCCTGTACTGGCAAGGACTTTATATAGATCTTGGGTGTCCTTGCAGCTTTTCCAAAAGAAGAGAATCCTGGGGCGGGCATGGGAGGGTTCTTGGGAAAGGCAGAGCTGAAGGCCAGGCCATGCCAGAAACAGAGTAAAACTGCAGCGTGAGGATGGACTTTGAGAGCAGAGAGAACAGGACTGCCAAGCAATGAGAACAGATATGCTCATCCACCAAAAAATGAGCAGGAGCAGCTCAAAAGGACCAGTTTCTCCATCCACTAGCATCTCAGACAGATGGGGGTGTTGACAGGGTTGCCTTTCAGATACACATGCAGGGTTTTGACAGCCCAGGACTTGTGGAGTTCATAAGTACATGCAGCTGCCTTAGTTTCTATAGAGCAGAAAAGTGTCAGCTGTCTGGGTCCTTCAGTACCCCGTTTTATGTATCAGCCTGGCAGCCAGCGAGCACTTCTCACCTCACCTGACACTGGGTGGTGAAGGAGAAGATGTGGTCAGGATTAGTGCCAGTAAATTATTTGAAGTGTTTGCCCTGCTCGTGGCAGATTGCTCAGGTTTCCCCTCTCAATATGCTTAAAAACTGTTTGCTCAAGGCCATCTGCCTAACTCACAGTTTGGCAGTGGGGCCGTGTCACTCGCTGCTTGCCCAGACTGGAACTGAGTTTCCCACATTTCCGAGTGGGCGAGGAAGACAGCCTTGCTTCAGATTTATCTTACAAAAGACGGCTCGAAAATTGGAGGACGTCTTCCGAGCATCGCCAATCGGCGCGAGGTGGTCGGGCCGCGTGAGAGCCGTGTTTGCTTTCCCCCAGTCGTACACCGTGGCAGCAGGGCTCCTTAGCTCGCTGCCAAGCACTGCACTGATGCAACTTGGCACTGCCTGCTCCGGAGCCAGCTCCCACCCAGCCAGGTCACAGCAGCAGCAGAGCTGCTTCATTCCTGACTGCAACCTGCTGTGCGAATGTGCCCTCCCTTCTGTTTGTGCCTGGGGAAAGGATGACTTCCATCACCCCTTCACCCCCCAGCACTATCCCCTCCCCAGATCCTGGGGATGGGATTCATTTTCTGTTGGGCCATACCTGGATTAATCTTTCATTTCCATCTGTCAGTCAGCAGTTCCCCCACTTCTTGCCCCTTTGTTCTCTTTTTATTTCAGAGGATATAGTATCTCCTGCTATTTACTTTAATTTTCTTCATGAGGTGCAGCTCAGCAAGGCTTTTGAACATTTTTAGTTTATCTGTGCTTTTTCTGACCTTTGAGACCTAGCTCTCTTAACTGTCAGTTCCTTTTCCATTAGAGGCAGGTTTCTTCTTACTCTTAAACACTTTCTGTGGGTGCTTATTTTTGCCAGGCGGGTCAAGTTTCCTTTCCTACCATTTCCCCTTTGTGCCTGTATTACACAAGAAAACTCTTAAATAATACACACTTCTGACTTAAATTAACTCTGAGCCTCCTTTACATTAAAATTCTTGAGTTCCTTACTCCACTGAGCCTTATTTCATACACACAAAAAATCGCCATTCTGAATCCAAAACTTTAGTTTCAGACCTATTTTAACTGCTTTCTAATCACCTGATCAAAGATGATTTTTGACAGCTGGCTCTTTTGTAACTCTATAAGGATCCGAGTTTAAAGCATGATTGCCTCTGGTTGATATAGTGACCCTATAGCAGAAAATGTAGACTTTCTCATCCAAGAATACCAGGGCTTTACAATTACTGGTAGCATAACTTTCCCATCTATATATAAAAGTTAAAAACTCCTACCAATAGATAATTCTTACAGAGATCTCCACCCATATCCACAGCTGAGCCTAGGGAGATCCACAACAGATGGCTCTGACAGAAACATATTTTCTACTCTGCACCTTCTGTTCATCAGAAAGCTTCTGTTTCTGTACCTCTTATTCCCACCGTAAAGACCTGCACGACTTACTAACACCTTTTCTTGCCCTTTGTGATTATGCAATTTCCCAGGAAAAAAAAAAAAAACCAAAAAGCAGAGAATTTTTGATGGCTGTCTTGGCAGCACTCACATTTTACTTCAGTTCTTGGGGTGTTTGCTGTTTTTCTGAAGGCCGCAACAAGCAGCGAGTGATTGCATGAGACTATCGGCTTTCATTAAAGAGGGAAAAAAAAAAGAAAAAAGAAAAGCGTTCGTCACTCATGTTCATAGATAAAAGCTTGAAATTATGACTCAGATGCACCTAAGCACCCTGAAGCTGGAAAGGAAATGAGGCGATACCTGAAATGAATTTTTAAAAATCCCAATGTAAGCAGTGTCAAGGATTTGGGAATCTAAACTGTGGTTGAGCATGGTGGCAATACCATGCTAAATGGAGGGAGAGAGAACTGGAACCAGCTCGATGCCTGTGTGTGCTGTAGAAAAGAAAGGGGAACCTGAGTACAGAATGGACCTGCAGACCCACAGTTCTTGTATTAAAACTGCACATATCCTTCTATCATTGCCACCAGGAACCATGAGGTGAAGCAGATTTCATAACCTTAAAGTCTTCTCAAGCAGCCGGGGAGGTGGCAGAGAACATAGTTTCACACATAATAGACTTAAAAATATTTTATTACAGGTGCAATGATGTAGAAAATGGTTTAATTAAATACTATATGCTCCTTATCTAGGGAATGTTAACCATATTGTTAAGATACTTCAAATAAGCAACATGGACCATGTCATCCTAATAGAGAAAATGCTGGAATAGTCCAATCTAAGAAGCAAATATATGGTAGAAGGAAAACCTTTCTTCCCTTGATCTCAAAGCTCCCTGTGACACACTGTATTTGGAGCCAGCAGAGGCAATACAAAATTTGCAGTGTTCATTTTTATGTGTATTAAATAACTCTGAATAAAATCCGTTAGAAAAAGACACATTAACATACAGTGTGTGTTACGGGTAAGCATGTGAACTTCTGACAATTAAATTAATTACACAAATAGAACTTTAAAACTTTGGCAACTAAGAATGAGCTCATCCAAACACATAGCAGTAACAGTCTTCCTCTAGTTTCTGACCTTATTTTGAAAACATACTTTCTCTCCTTTGTTTCTGCTTTTTATTGTTTTTCCTATCCTTGAATGTTAATAACACATTTGTGTTGTTTTTCATCTGAAAGTAGAGACCATGTGGATGCCATCTCATCTTACTGTTCACATGATTATTGTAAATAAAACAACACAGTACATTAATAAAGAGCAGAATAACATGTAATGCAATTTTGAAGAATTCACAACACAGTTATTCATCTTCTGTGACCATTTAATAGAGGAGGTGTCTGAAAGGACAGATGGGAATTGAAAGCAATGCACTTGGAAGAAAATGGAGATTACAACTATCCCTCCAATAATTTGAAACTGACTCTCAAGCTCTTTCAAAAATAAATGCAGAGCTCAAGGTCAGAGAATACATTACTTAGAATCAACCATTAGAATGCAGAAGAGCCCCATAGCAGATTTTGATGTCTGCAAATATCGTACATTTGTCTTCATCAGTAGCATAGTATCCAGGTTACTGCAAGTGTCTTGGAGTACTGGGCTCAAGTAGTTTATTGATTGTGATGTACAAGTAGTTATGCAGTGGCAGCAAAACTGCAAATACCTTGTCCACCACACTCTGGGTCACATGTGCTACTGGTGGATTCTGTAGGTCTGCCCCGTTGTTTGGGGAGTCACATCTGTAAGTGCTGGCCAACAATGCAATGAAGAAATGTTTCCATGACGATAAGCATCACTTCTTCCTCTCCCCTCCGCTCCAACTTCTGCCTACGTCCTCCGGGCTTGCATTCATGATAGATTGCTTTGCAACAAATCAGCACCACACTGAAGATGCTTTTGGATACTAGCCTATGAAACACAATAACTCTGCTCTCCGGGTGGCATGCTGTGGGGGAGGTAGATGACTATGGAGGATGTCTAGTCCTCTTAAGAAGGTAGCTAAAAAAAACCTACTATAATGCTTGAGCTCAGAAAAGGAGGGGGGGGGGGGGGGAGAAATTAACTCCTAGCTCATCAACTCAGAATTATCCCATAATTCAATATCATGCAGAATATAATTTTTAACAACTTACTGCACAGCCTTGCTTCCTCCAGAATCCTTTTTGAATTCTGGTTTTAGGAGAGAAACTTGTCTTCTTTTGGATTGCTCAGCACATTTCTGTCTCGTACTGATCTGTCATCTGTGTTTTTGACCAGCAGTAGTCTCTTTCTTACAGCTCTTTGGAAGCAGATGGCAGATGTAAAGTTTCAGCTCCCCCAAATTGTATCATCTCCTGTGGGAGAGGGATAGACTGGGAGGGAATTTGCATTCCCACTGCTGTTGCTTGTATGAAGCTAGCAGCAACTTCCTTGGTAGAGGGTCTCCCATAGCAGTGAGACAACCTGACACTGAATGTAGAGATGGGGCCAGCAGCAGCAGTAACTTTTCTAACCCTACTTCTGCCTTTTAAGAAGATGCAGCACTACCCATTGGCCAGATGGGTAAGGAAAAGGCAAAAGTCAGAGATGCATTTTTCTCAGTGTCAGTCTCTCCTTGCATGTTCTGGACCAGCTGCACCGTCTCCCCCACCTCCTCCCTCCTCTGCGTCAAAGCCTGGGTCCAGCTGCTCCACTGCTGATTGCAAGGGAGCATCAATGCTGGGAGACATAGCACAGCAGCTCCAGTGGTGTGAGAAGGGGAGGGAGAAAGAGCGTGGGGATACTGATTATGCCCTGTGTCCCTTTCAGCAAGGAAAAGGCAGCAGACCCCCAACAGGCTACTTAAAGAAACCAGAGAACCACTGCTCTAGGATTAAACAAAAGAAACCAAATGGGATGCCAGGACTCTCTGCTACTGCTTGACCCAGAATATCTTTCTGCCCCATTTCTGCCTTCCCTCCTATCCTGTCTTTACTATTTGATCTTAGGGTCTTCAAAGGTGGAAAGAAGGGTAGATGATGACTGGTGTAATGCCAGCCATATGACTTCTTTCCATACTGCTAGTCACAATTGCGTGTCATGGTCACAGTAGCCTACTGGGCCACCTAGGTGCAGGAGTACCTCTGGATCAGTAGGGTACACATACAGTTAAGAGTGCAGAGAATTGCTAATTTCCAATAAAAACACTCCGAAGGGTGATGGTCTTGAGGATCAAAATCTGTTATAGGGGCATTTAAAATATTTTATGGCTCTAATCCCAGATTTCTCCTATATAATTCCAGAACTAGTTTCTTGCACTCAAATGGGATGAGCAAGAAAGGATGCAGCTGAGCTCCAGCTGTTTTATGGGTCTCTGACACTAGCCATTGTGCAGCAGCTTCACTGAATATGAAGGATTATTTTTATTCTTATTCTTCCTCTTCTCCCTCATCTTCTTCTTCTTCTCCTCCTCCTCCATATGAAGGATCATATTAATTTATCTTCAGAGTGAGCTTTAAAATTTCCTTGATCCCCCTGTACTTCATCAGACTCGCTCAGATAATCACATGTCCTTCCAAACATGGCCCATTGAGCTAGGTCTAGAAAGTAGCCAAATCCAGAACATACAAAAGTCAAAAAAAAGAGAGCCTCAAGAGGTACTGAGCAGAATAGCAGCAGACCATAATGCCAAGGAAAACAAAAATACCTCAAAATTGAGTTTGGTTTGAGGATATGCCTAACCTACCCATTTCTTACAATTTAACTAAAGAGCTCATGCTGTAAGAAAACAAAACTCAAGTTGTTCTCCTCAAACTAGTGGGTGTGAAGAGCAGATCCCTAGTGGTGCAGTTATACTGAAGAAAGCTGTTACTGAAATAAATATGGGGCCATATCCTGCCAGCTTTATTTATTTTGGCAGCCTCATGGAAGATGATGGTTCATGTCAATAAATGAGAAGGATTTAGCTTGAGGTGACAGGAGGTAAGCCCTCAAGCAATGAGAGAATGGAAGTGAGACTGCCCAAGATTAGAAATCTAATGTTCTCCCTAGATTAATCTAAATAGGGAAGACTAAAGTTGTGTGGTGTTCAGCCTACTGTACAGCAATCCATCATTAAAAATAGAAGAGGCGGAGAAGAATAATGAGAAAAAAAGTAAGATTTCTCTGCAGATAGGTTTCTAAAAGGTACATTTCTCTTAAAAAAAAAGGCTGCAAGGATTGCATTTGCATATTTAATCATTGCTTTTTAAAGATCTTTCCACTTTGAAATTTCAAAGCATAAGGAATTTATTAGTAAAATGACATTTTGTATTGAATTTGAATATATTATAGCTTTGATGATAACCTTTATACAACAAGAAAGATTTTTTTGGGTGTACTCTCATTTTAAATTAATAGATATACATTCTGTGCAGCCAAATGTTTAATTTGCTACAAGGACTGCTACCATTTTTATTTCTTGTAAAAAGTCTTTAGGAATAGGCAGACACAACATGATCACCTTTGTTAATCTTTTCATAAATAAGGAGTCTTGTTTCTTGTAAATTTTTAAAGGAAATTTGGTCTGGCACTATAAATGTTTGAGGTAAGAGATGGAATCTCACAAAGACTTCAATTCACTGGGCCACACCAATACTTTTCAAATACGTGTGAAAATCTGTAGAGACCTGTGATTTTTCTGTAATCAGTTCACCATATTACAAGTATAATGTTTATGGATGTCGTTCTATAAAGGGCAAGGGAACTAGTTTTAGATACCTTATGGTACCTTTACATGGAACAACTGAGCCACCTTGTAGCCCGTCAGGTTCATTTCACCTGTGCATAGTGTAAATTATACTTTTCCCTTTTGCTATATATTCCCTACAGTCATGGCAAGAACAGCTTGCACCAAAACTGTCAGTTTTATAGCAAAAATCTGTCAACATGCAACACATATTCTGTGCAAAAATGTCAGGGTGCATTTTCCTGATGTGCATGTCATGCATCATTTTCATCATTCTTTTATTTTTAGGAGAGCAGGAAAAAAGCTCTTTCTTCTCTTGCAGAAGAGAAAAAGAGAAAGCAAGAACAATTTAGTTAACATTCCGCATGACTTCTATTTTCTTCAGGAAGGCAGAGCTGTGTTTCATCTTCTAGTATATATTCTACACGCTGTACACTTGTTTCTAAAAATATTAGAAAAACACATCACAGTATCAGATGAATGTCCAGAGTTTTGCATCTTAGATCTTCTGTCTGACAGCTAAGTGTCTCTACAATTATCCATTGTTTGTGCCAGCTTTCTACCTGCTTAGACTTCTGAGTCATACCAACGCTGCCTGTGAGAAAAGGGAATAAGTATGTGCCTTGGAAAAGGACACAGAAATGATTGAAAACCTAGGGGGAAGTTAGTATTATTGTGTAAACTTAAAACATCTCCTATCAGATTATAATCACTGCATGCAATAAGGTGCAGGATAGCAAAGTGCCACGGTGGCACATCTTGGAAGATGAAACAGGTAGAATGGCACTTGATTGGTACGAGTGTGAGGTGACTAGATTACATATAGACATGTGTGTGACAGACACTATTCCATTCCTGAAGGAAGGAGTATTTCTCCCATTGCAATTGATGAACAACACACTGTATTTTCGTATCAACTCTCACTTACATTGATGAGATTAAGGCAGGTATGATTTATTGGATGGAGAACAGGGAAAGCTCAGTGGGGCTGTAAACACCCTTCATCACCTCATCCTGGGGCATAAAATACTGTGTCGTAACACAACCTCTCTCTGCCTGCATGGGATTGTGGCTTTATCTTCCTATGGAGCAAAGCATCAATTTTTTCTTCAGTTCTTCTCTTGTCAAAGAAGAGCTGATAAAGTGAATAATTTTTTTTTAATATGGACCACCATTAACAATGCAATAAGGTGTCATTCAAGATAAATTGTATCATGCTCCTTGCCAAAAATAATTAAAGAAATCTGAGATTTTAGCACTCTAGAGAGTTAAGATCTCATTGCTTTGACAACCAGTGATCTCAGAGAGTCCAGGAAACATGGCTCAATAGAAGTAAAGGAATTAAAAGTAAGGTCGGGATTGAATTCTTCTTTAGAAAGCTTCTCAGTTTTCTACAGGACAGTCCAGGAAAGACAGGTGGATAGGTAGATTAATTTCACTTCACTTGAGACTTTTGCAATGTAAGTGCTTTCATCTGAGCTTGTCACACTAAATTTCCTTCATGTGAAGGAGACACTTCTAGGTGTTGATTCATGTGATCATTTTTAGGTATCATCTTCAGAGTGGGATAATAATATCATAGAAGACCCCATTTCCCTCTATAATAGAAGTCTAGATGACCATCTCAGACCTAGATGTGTACCAATTCATCATCATACAGAGCAAGTTTTTCACAGCATAAAGCAAATTATAAAAATTGACCCAGGTTCTACCACCAGCTTTGCTTTATGCAATGAGACACCTGTACTTGCCAGAGACGTATGGGTCTGTTCTGAAAGACTTAGTCATTTTAAAGGGCTTAAATGGAGCCTTTATCTAGTGCCCTGAATTGTCTTAGAGTATGTCCTTATACTGAGGTGAACGATCAGTATTTCCAAGTATCAACTTCTGTTCTCTCTCTGGAGTTCAGGTCACAAGGGATAGTTCAAAAAGATCCTGTATGAGAGCTTATTCTGTCACGATCTGGACAGTCACTTCTGCAGCCCAGTTACCTTTGTGTAACCATTCTCTCTGTCTTTCTTAGCATGAAATCTCCAGTTTTCCATGCAACCTAGAGGATTAAAGTCCCTGAAGCCCCAGAGAAGTTAAAGTGAAACTAGATTTCTCTTGCTGCACACTGATGCATCTCCAAAACCTCTACTTTCCCAAAGAAGTACTCTTAAAAAGAAATCATAGCTGGCAAAGGTTATGTTCACAGTGTGTCAGAGGTGAAATTGCAGGACATTTAGTTGAACCCAAAGCAATATTATCCTGGATACAGACAGCACTGGTAGAAGCAAGGCTCAGCAAAGAAGTTGAGAATGTCGAGTATCCTAGGTAAACTTGAGCATATTCATGCAGCCCTTTAAAGACAGGTCATTTGGAGGGCTCACTTTCCTCTAAACAAACTGACTAAAAATTCAGCTGGAGTCTGCAGCTTCACCGCCCCAGGTGGTGATTCACTGAGGAGCCTTTTGGGCCACAGACCAACAGGGAGGTTGTGCACCATACTGCTGACAGGGAAAGTTTGCCAAAGCTTCTTTTAATCTGACTTTAAACCCACTTCCCACAAACTTCGCTTTTCTGGGGGCTGAATGGCATATGTTCACCTTGGAAGGAGGTTGCAGCAGAGAGAGCAGCTTCGCCACCAGTCCTTCAGACTTACACCCACGAGTCCTTGCTTTTCGCCACTCCTCATGATCCCTTCCCTCACACAAGCTATTTTTATTCCACTGAAACTATCAGCTATGAACTAAATAAGCCCATTTTCAGATCTCCTTTTGCATAGAAATGGTACCAGATACTGTACCCAAACACTTATAATTCATTTATAATTCATTCAGTGAAGGACTCTCAGCTGCAATGGTGAAATGGCCCAAATGATAAATCATGTCAGCTAAATTCATGTCATAATTTCTAAAATGCTCTTTGAATTCTTTTCCTTCTGGTGTAGTTACTTTGACTGATTTGTCCTCTTGCAGCTGCTTTTTCTTTCTATACTTCTTCTCATTTTGGGTTTTATGCTTTTCCCAATGTATCTCAAATGGAAAAGGGGAAGAGAGCAGTTGAAGAAAAGAAACAATGAAGGGGTACAGAAAAGGAAAAGTGAAGTGGTCAGATGTATGTTTTCTCCTTTTGAATTTTGCCTTAAATCCTTCTGATGGTTAACCATGAGCCCAGGTTTGTTTTGCTGCCCTGATGCAAGTGGAGGGCTTACAACTTTGGGCTTTGCTTTTTCAAACTAACTTCAGCAAAAGCGGAGTAGAAGTCAGTATGTGTTTATCCATTATGCTGGTGAATACGTTCTTCTTTACAACTCCCTCCTATTTGTAAAAACAAAAACAAACAAAAAAAAAAACTGTGTGTATCAATCCCTGGATTCCTACATATTGTATCATCAATGAGGATTTTGTGGATGCATTTTCCAGGCTTTTAATAGCAGGGGAGACCACAGACGGTGCTGCAGCTCTGTAATCACTCGGGTTCAGGGAAGAAAGATGCAATTCCTCAGAATTTAATTGGCTAGAGCTGAATGACCTTCCTGGACTTAATCAAAAACAATGCAATGAAAAATTAAAGCAAGAATTATCCATTTCCTGCAATATCTGTCCAAATAATGCAAACACAGCCATTAATTGCTGAAGCCTTTTTTGTGACTGGACACACAATAAAACACTCTTGCCATTTTAGAAACATTTATTCACTGTCTCTGCACGATTGTATCATAGTACTGGAAGCTCCTGGTAAAAAGTTCATCTGCTAGCACAGAAGGCGCTCACAGGTGAGAAGAGCAATAACAACCTGACTCCAGTCACCGAGTGTGAATTTTCAGCCTCCAGTCATAATAACCTTGTTTAATGTAGGTTTAGGGCTATAGGAACTATGTTTTTTTAAGCAGAGATTACCAAAAAACGAAGTCGAACAAGAGCTTTTCAGGTACCTCTTAATCTCTAGTGACACAGAGCCATGTTGAAAGATGATGATGTTTGATGGTGGCATCACAGGTTACATCCCAGGTTGCCCAGTAAAGGAGGAGAATACAAAAGCCCAGTGACTAGTAAGGATCATCATATGATGTGCATGGGGGTGGTCTGGACCCTGATGGATTTATCCTTATTGCTTCGTAAATATTTATTTGAAGCATAAGGGAAGAAAAGTCATTAGTGAAAACAAACACATGTTCTTTAAATCAAATGGTCTTCTCTGCGGGTGTTTTTATGCACAGTAAACGGATATATTCAAAGCTCAGTTAGTTTCTAAATACGACAGTTCTTTATACCTGCTTACACTCAAGCCTCTGCATATAATGTGTATTCACAGGGGATTTTTGAGAAAATCACAAAGGGATGCCTGGGTGTTGATTCAAGTGCCTGAGAAGGGCTGGTTAAGGGGGTGTGAGGTACTGCCAAGCAACCATGGGCAGGTCATTGTTGTGTGCATCCAAGAAATTCTGTAGAAGATGGCAGAAAGGGGGAATAAGTCTGAGAAAATGAAACTAACACCTTCTTGCAGTGATTTGTAGCAACTAATACTTCAGGAACAGGAAAGTCAGAATACCTGCAGAGAGGGAAGAAATCACAGAGAGAGCTACAAAGATGAGGGGAGGAAACTCCATGAGTAAACTCATATATTTGGGTCAGACCCCTGGCGCTTGGATCCAAAGTTTCCCTTTTCTGTCAGGTATGATGATGTGTGGTCTCCCCAAAGATAAAGGTTTCAAGTTATGGTAGGGTAAGACTCTGTTTTATGAAGTGAGCTAGATAAAAATTGGGATCATTGGGGAACTTCTTGATGCCCCAACCCTATGAGGCAAATTCTGGAGTGGGAACTGCCAGAGCGCTGTGGAAAAACTTGTGCTCTGAAAACCAATTCCTAAACAACTCAGAAACAGGGTGTACTTTTGTCTTGAAGCTTTCAGGCTTAATGTGTTCATCTGAGGAAGAGGATCCTCTTACCCCACATACACATGTCTCATGGGACTTTTGTGAAGATTGCTTTGCTTGTGTGGGATACTCTGATGTGATTAAAAAAGTCAAGATGGAAAGGAATAAACATTGTCCAAGAAGGGTTCAGAGTGCACAGGAAATCAGGCATTAGACCTCATCTGCATGTATGTATTTCTCCCTCCCTGAATAATAAGTCCTTTTCTAATCTGAGAAACCTCTCCTTTGGAGTATGGTATTTATGTTCTTGTATATTATAAAATCAGTAACAAGTTTCAGATGACGTTTACACATAAAGATATTTGCTGTAAATCTTAGGGTTACCTTTCCAGTGCAGACAGGGATATGTGACCTTCATTGACCATTTCCTCCAAACTTGCTTCTGAGTAGTTGCTTTCCTGTCCTTATGCTCAAACTATTTCTTCTCCAGCTCTTCACTAAGAAGTGCAAATGCTCTTGCTATTTCCGTAGCTCTTACTACTTTGCTCTTAAGATTCTTTATCAGTCTCTTTCTTTTCCATTTAGTTTTCTTTTATAGAAAATCTGTATTTCCACATCTCAAGTTTCTTATCAGTGCTAATTGTCCTTCCAGAAGAGTCCTTTCCTCCCTTCAATTTCTATCCAGTCTCTTCCTGCCAAATAATACCCAGTCTCAGTCTTCACATTAGCATCATCCAAACTTTTCATCATGTCCTTGCTTCCTCCCCAGTCTCTGGCCTCCTTCCCTAGGCTGCTGGGCAAAACAATCCCTTTCTCAAAGAATGTCTGGATTTCTTCAGCTGAAACTGTTAAAATAATTTTGCCGAGAGGCTATAATCTCAGTATGGAGAATTGCAAATAGAACAGACTTCAGCTTGATCATAAAAATGGCTTAAAATTGTCTTTTATAACCAGGCTGTCTTAAGTGGTACGTAGTGCTACAGGCCCCAGATACACTGAAGAGTCAGTTCTCTAAGATTACTGAAGCAAAATATTCCATTAAAACTGATATGCTGTACCAGCTACACTTACTCCAATTTATAAAACAGAAAGTTTCATGGCCAGTGTTAATTTTCTTTTGCTACAATACAGAATTTTATTTCATGCTTCATTAACAAGTGTAGGTGTTCTTGCCACTAACTTGGCTCTTTCCAGCTGGGTCTCATGCATTCATGCTCATCCTCATACAGTGCAAAACAGGGGGATGAGGGGACTGTTAAGCAAAAAGGGACTTACTTGAAGCCTGTGAATTTTCAGTTTCTATTTATAAAACCATTCCCAACTTGGCAATTTTCTTGAGGTGGAGGTGGTCAGCCTGCAACCAACCAACCAAACCAGCATGTCAAGAACTCACATCCCTCCTCCTTCTTGAGCCTCCTTGGATGCTTTCTGGCAGCAATCCCAGAGAAAACATCTTCTTCTGGTGGCTGCATCTCCTGAGGCTTGACTGTCCTGTATCCCATCCACCTCCTGTTGTGGCATGAGGTCCCAGGAAAGGCATGACCAAAACAACTCATCCAGCCCACAGCCTCTAACCTGCCCAAACTGGTGGACTGGGGAAAGCTGGGAAGGAACCATATGATTATTCTGCCATTAAAGTCAGTGCTGGCTGCCTTCTTTGCCAGCGTCCGTCTACAGCAGCAGCTAAGCTTTACCTGAACATATATTCAGTGGATCCAGAAGCAGCTATAGGTCATATGTCAAGGAGATAGAGGCAGACCACAGGACAGGGACTGCAGCATCCAGTCCTTGCCAGCCACTGAAAGAAGCTTTGCAGCCTGCTTGCCTGGAAAGGTTTAAAGTTGAAAAAATTGCAGCTCTCATGCATCAACAGTGCATTATTTTTACAAACAAAGATAAACTGTATGAAAGCAATTCCCCAAAGCTGAACTGTTTTATCAATTACAGAGCATGTAGTAGACTGCAATCCTTCATGAACATGTCACCATAGCTCCTATTAACCTCACTTACACCTGTACTGACTGTTGATAGTAATTCAGCTAAATAAAAAGCCTGTTTGTAACACTTTATACTGCCAGAGAAATGTGGTGGTGTTGGAGAAAAATAGTGAGTTTAAATATTCTGAGGGGAAAAAATAATCTCCATATTAGCAAACACCTAAGTAAGGACAGTATATAACACTGAACTGGTATAATAAATACATTAGAAAATTGTATGTTGTACAGGATTGCCAAGTTACACCCAAGTTTAATTCTTACAGTGATAGTGGATTTAGTTACGGTGTTAGCTTTATCACAGTAGTCACTGGAAGATACTGTTTAGTCCAGTAAATTTTGCAGATGTAGAGAAACAATAACATTTAAAGAACTCATGTTCAAGTACAGGTGGGATATCCAGCATGAATGAATTGTAATTGTAATTCTGCTTACAGAGATGAGGAATGAGACATTGAGAGAAAAAATACTCTCCCTGTACTTCTCTGCATCTCCTTGACTCCAAGGTCATGCAGAAGCACGGCAGTGAGCAGAATTGCACTCAGCTGCTTTTGAGTGCCAAGCCCAGACTTTAACCATGTCCTACCTAAAACAGCTTGTGCAAGTTGACGCAACAACAAAAATGAGACAGTTTGGCATGTCTTATAATATTTAATTAGACAAATTTGTGTCTCCTTAATTGCCTTTATTATATACTGATTATATACTGAGGGCAGGCATTGTGTTTTAAATCCTTAACAACAAAGCAGGTTTTTAAGTCAATCTTTTCAAACTATCTTTGAGCACCTTTGGCTGTATGTAAAAAGAGTGGGAAAACTCCTCCAAGGAACTTTCCAAAGCGTACAGCTTACCACAGGTCTATGGAGGAAACATCTGGAGGAGTGAGCTGTGGTCCTTGGCTCATCTTATTTTCCTACCTTGCCATCTTTGATTCATTCTCTGAACTGGGATTCTTCGTTTCTTGACAGAATTTATCCCAGCTGCTACGTAGATGGGAAGTTCTGGGAGATCAACAAAAGAAAAATAAACCCCAACAATGCTCTTGCAGTTAATTTGACACTGCGGCAGGGAGGTTGGGGAAGCTAAGGAAGTGCCAGATGTTGAGCTAGAAAGTGGTCTAGGATCTTGTTTCCGCAAAGCACTTAGGCACACACGGAGATCCAACTTTCTTCCAGGCAGCAGGAGATTGCATTTAGGTACACGCAAAAGAAATGTACTATAATAAGCCATTCATATACCACAGCCATCTGGGATGCATATAAAGTGTATCACCACAAAATCCCCCATTTGCTGCACAAATCTATTTAATGGAACTGGTTTTATGTGCCCAATAATTAAACAGCAGTTGTGCATGTTCAGACATAGAGGGAATTATTTTGGCCATAACTGTGAATTATAACAGTTAAAAAAACTATCATTCCCTTTTTCCTTAAGCTCTAAAGGCTATGGGAAACAATCTCTTCAAAGCGTTGTTTTGTGTGGATGTTCTGAAAGTTTGTGTCTGGAAAGAGAAAATAGTTTGACACTGTCCCTCATTGTTATCTTCAGGATTGCAGTGCCATCGTGTGGCAGACAATCCATTTAAAGTTGTCAATAGGCTACGGTTTGTGGCTGGGGGAAATGAAGTAAAAAGCCTTAAAAATCAAACAGATGAGCTGATTTAAGGAATTACTATCCCATGCTAAAGGTTGTATAAAAAGAGGTATAACATAGCAATTGTCTCCTGTCTTCATCACATGAAGGGTTACTCAATTGCTTATAAGTGGTCCTTGTTGGCAGGAAAGAGCTTCTTCCACTGTGTTGTGATGTCAGACTCACTAATTAATCTTCTATATTTTAAGCAGTGGAAACACACAAACTTCTTGAGATTATCGGTAGCTTGAGGTATCATCCCCTAAACCAGCAGTCCCAACTTCACAGCTTTATGGTGACTTTGGTATCCACAGCATCCTCAGGATGCCTAACTGCTTTTACAGTCGCATAACCCCATGTGTGTCCAACACTTGATACCTGTCTCTGGCACCAGCCTGGAAATTTCTCTTTTTCAGTGTGATGACCCTGACACCAGCCTGTCTTCAGTCCTTAGCACCAGCATTTCCACATCTCTTTCTCCCATACAGATGCAGATACATTGTTGCAGGTAGGTTACATTGATGATATATTTAATTTCAATTATATTTCCATAATGTACATCTCCTAGAATTTCTTGCACAAAATGTTATGCAAAAAAAAAACCAAACAAAAAAAAAACCCCAAAAAATTATTGCAGTTGAATTGAGATGTTTCCTTCTAGTCAAAAATTTTAGTTTTTCTGAACAAGCATTTAATCTGTTTCAGAAATACTGCTACAACAGCTACCACTTGAACCTATTCTGGCACCAGAAAGAAGTCTGGAATATTTTCTCTGTGAGTCTTAAGTTTCAAGGCACTCTCATCCCTCTTATGAATAGATTCAGGTTCTGGAAACCCCTACACAGCTCCCCTAGGATGTGTTCCTATACCTAGTCATAATGGGCTAGAAAATCTCATATATACCGGTTTGTCATATCAGTGCTTTAATAAAGTAGTCATCATTCTGCAGATATTCTCAACAAGTCGGTCCCAACAAGACAGAAAGAAAACAAAATTCACTTCCTTGTTTGTACATTCTATTAGTTCTGATGGATGGAGTGGAAAAATCATTAAAGCAAGTGGTTGAGTCCTTTGTTTTAAGGGATCATAAGTTTTCTTTACATATGCAGTGGCTATTATTCAGGTAGCCGAAACAGCATGCTTTTTTTTGAGTGTTCCAACCTGTGAGAACTGCCCAGCCCATTACAGGCAGTAACAATCAATTTTTGAAGGCAGAGACAAAGTATGCAGAGCACATCAGGTTCAACTTGTACATATGATGAGAACATTTAATTGCTGTCAGATCTAACTCCAGCATGCACACAATTAGATAGAAAGTATTACACTATATGTTAATCATTTAGATCAGTCTTAGTTCTTCAGTCCTTAGCTCCTTTGTTTAGTGACAGAGGATGGCATGTGTGATGATGCTGGCTAGACATGTGCTAGAGACAGGGATATTTGCAGGAGCTGGTAACAAAAAGGAAAAAAGGGAAGAGAAAATAAAGAAAACATAGGTAGAAAATGTGGAAAATGTGAAAGCTTAGTGTAAGATTGCAGGACCGAACTAACATGGATTGGGCAAGAGGATAAAATTGCTGATATTTTGTAACAGTTATAACCACTGACTTCGGAGATGTAGGGTATGTCATCTGGTCATGGAATAGAAGTACATTTGGATTAATGAAAGCCTTGAGTAGGTCAGAATCAAAAGATCAGCAATCCAGAAAGCCTGTTAATGACAAAACAAGTCTAGAAAAGAAAACAAAACCAGAGTATAAACAGAAATCTGGGGAAAGAGCAGGTGGATGGATAATAACAAAGCTGAAGGGGTCTACTGGAGAGCTTTGTTTTAGTATAAATTTTGTCATAACAATGGTCTGATATCCAGTTGGTCCAACTGCAATTTAAGACAATGAGTATAGATCCAGCCTTTCAAATATTTACACACAACCCCAACACTCTGAATGGTTCAAGGAGATAAACACCTAGTCAAAATAAAGAAAACTAAATGGAAATACTTTTAAGGAAAAAAATTCTGCTCTAAATTTTCTGTAGCTATTTTCCACATAAAAATATAACCTCTCACCATTTCTTTTCAATATCTTTTTAGAGGAGGAAGGAGAGAAAGGAGAAATGAAATGCAATACTCTTTAGTGTTCACCTTAGCAAAGAAAAAAGGCTCAACATTAAAGAAAGAAGGGTTTGCTTGTTCAGAAGGTTAGGGTTTTTTCTTTACTCTAGGATATATTGTACTTTTACCAATCCTCTGTTAACTATCTACATATGTCTTTACAGGCAGGAGGCATAAGTTTGCAGTGAAGCAACTCCTGAAGCCATGACCCTTTTCCCGGCAGCCACTTTGCTTTAACTGCTATAGCTAGGACTGAATCTCAATTTCTCCTTTACCTTTCTGGCTTTAAAAATGTATTATCAGTAACACGCTAGACATGTAGGTCACATCTCCAAAGAGCCCTCACCAGGACCTCTGCATTCAGATCTGAATAAAAAGCAGAGTGCTGACATTTAGCTCCTTGATTGCAAACGCAAGTGTTGCTTGTGACCACAATAGAGAGTTATATATCAAAACGCTGTTTCTTTTGCCATTCGGCTGAACTGAAACACGAGCGCTGAATTCTTTAAGAAATTTTTTCCTCTAGAAACATTTCACACAATTAACAGCTTGCAATACTAATGTCTGCAAATGTTTTAATGCCTTTCAGGTTATTTTCCCTATTACACGAGCTGCTAGAAAAGCTGTCCCTGATACCTGACATCTTCCAGTGGATGACAGATTGTAGAACTGGTAAGGGAAGAAAGTGTGAAGTTTTGTGACGTTTTTAGGAAGCTACAAAATATTTTCTTCAATAACTGACTTACAATTGTAAATATAAACATTTTTCCTAATTGAATGCATGCTAAACTCTTCCAGCAATAAAAGCATTTATTTTCAAGTAATTCTTTACCTCCATACCTTTTACTTTTCTACGACCAAAAGAAGGGAATATATATACACACTAAATTAAAACATCTACAAATATGATGGAGGCTTGGCATGTTTACATTTAATTGAGGGCCTCTTGTTTGAAAGCCTTTTTGCTTCGGCCAGATGATTCTTTGGATGTTTAGAAATCATACTGACCTATTCTTTTCTTTGCATTAGGAAACTGACTCATTTATTTGGGCTTGATTTATTCCTCCCAGAAGGAATGAAAAATGATTTTGCTTTCAGCTGTTGAATTCTATATAATTTCAGTTAGCTTTACACTCATATTAAAATGTCATGCAACTTTCATCAAAGTGGATGGCCTACTGACTTCAGCAAGCCAAAACAAATATTATCTGTCCATATCTAGTAATTCTGCCACCCTCAGCAACCCACTCTGCTCATAAGTGAGCCAGCCCTGCACTTTTCTTCTCCATTTGCCCTCTCTTAATAGTCCTTTTCTCTCCAACCTGGTCCACGAATATCCTCACAAGCTGACTGAATGGCCCCATCTTCCGTCCCTTGTGTTTCCATTGAATCACATCCCCTTCACCCGCTTCCCAGAGACCATGCCGGGGACACCTGCCTGTACTCCTGTCCTGTGTCAGGGCATCCTGATTGATAAATGGTGCCACAGGGCAGACAGCCACACTGTTCCTCAGGGCTGATTATGCTTCAACACCCTCCCTTCCCATTCCCACTATATTTTTTTGCATCTTATTATTATTGTACTTCCCGATGCTGCCTTTCATCAGCTCCAGTGTCACTGTACCCACTAAGTTGCTCAACACTGACACCAGATTCATTAGAGGCACTTTGTAGTCACCTTCAGCCTTTCCATCCTGGTCCTTGATCCTCCTTAAGCTCTTCAAATTGAGTGTGAAATGCTCTGCCACCACTTTTTGCCCCCAGAGGCAAGGGATGACTGAGGTGGGTAATAGGAAGGTGGTATTTAACTGCTCTCTGATACCTCACCATAGCCCTGTGGAAATATCACTTCTGCTGTTCAACACCCATCTCTGCTCATTTCGCTGATGTCCTCCTTGATTTTCTCTTTTTGGAAGTGTTATGGAGTATTTATCTGCGGAACAGAGAAGGAAAATCTAATTGCAAGGCAAAAGTATCAACCTTTCCTGTTAGAGTTGGAAGATCTACTGCTATAAGCAAGCACAGCCCCACGGTGGTCAGTGAATTTGTGCCAAATAACTATGACAAAAAAACTGAACTAGCAGTAAAGGCAACGCAAACCATCTGCAATAGATATGAAGCATGCTTGCTTTTGGAAAAAAAAATCTAGTTACAAAAAGATAAACCACAAATACTATACCATCTTTGGATTTATGGCTTCTAATTGACATGAGTTTGGTGGCCTTTGGTAGCCTTTAATTCAAATCAACTTCAATTTGACATGTAACTGACAAATACCACAAATTACGACAAAAGCAGTAAGGCCAGTATCCAACGTCAAAGGATGACTAAAAACTAATTAAGTATAAAACAAAAATTCCCTATTGCCTAACTAGAGGCTACTGCTGCAGGTCAAAATTAAGGTGAATTTACAGAGCAGTGGAGAAAATCCCATGTTGAGACCTCCTTCCCTTCAAGGCAGAATAAACCCTAGTAAAGGCCATCCTTATTTAACCTTGCATTATGGAGTGACTCATTCGATGCCTCCTAACCGTTGAAAATCTACCACATGATAAGGACACCAGTCAAAAATTAGTTCCACATGTGTTCATGCTTGAAGCACACTTTTAATGACTTGAATTGTATGAGTCAAATATTTGCTAATGGGCAAAGGCAAAATATTAACTTGTTAAACAATAGACTGAACTTCTCGGACAGTATTTACATATTACCTATCAAATAAGCATAAAGAACATTTTCGAAGACCCTGACTCCAGCTCCCACTGACTTCCCCATCGCTTTGCTGTTCTGTTTTTCTGTCCCTTTGAAAAATCACCCGATAAATGTCAGACTGCTTTGGCAGCAATGTGACACAGATCTCTCCCATTAAAGGACGTGCAATGCAAACTACAGAGAAAATGGCAAATCAGCCTGTTCGCTAGCACTATAGGCTTTAACAACACTCATGCAAATTAATATCCTTTGTTACATCTCTGGTCATTATTTCAAAGCAAGAACGCCTTTAAAATCTCAAGTGTAGTAAGTTCAATATTAGTTCTGGATGTGAATGACAATCCCAATTAAAGGAAAATCACAGCTGTGAGTATTTAATTTCAGCAACTATTTCCTAAAATATGGTAGTTCTGCAAAGCTTTCTTGGTACCATCAATCCTTCATAGCACTGTACCGGGCCTGGTTCCTCCACACCTGCAGAAGGTCTTATCTGAATCCGCCCCTTAAGATTTCAGGCTTCGGTTCAAAAGAGTAAAGAGTATTCAGGTGAAACTCTAAGTATTCCTACAGCTGTGAGACCAATAAGTCCAACTACCACATAGTCACATATAGGCTTTCATATTCTGCAGAGCTGTCATCTTTCTGTTTGTTTTCTTTGATGGTTTTTCCTTTCTAAAGACATACTATGCTACTGACAAAAAAAAACAGACAATCACATCACTTAATTATGTTATTTCAGGCTTACTTTTACTGCAAATAGTTACTATACCTCAGTACAGCTACTTAATCACACACTTGGTGCCTTGTAAGTTTACATACACTTACTTGTTAGACTTGACAGTGGGAGATAGAGAAGAAAATGTGAATGACACATTCAAAGAGAAGAACAATGCAATAGTTATAGTTCAAAATCCATACACATTTAAAAAAAAAAAAAAAGAAACAGAACCATTCTCATTAAGCTTTGGATTTGTAGGATGGTGATTAATGGCTTCATTTAAATAAGAAAGATGATGTGACAATGTACTTCCCTGTAAAAGTCTCCCAGTGTTTGGTTCAGTAATTCCAAACCAAATACATTCTTGGAAATTAAGTTTCACTGTCAACATATTCTGTCTGCAGTTTGAAGAAATGAGCATTTGCTAATGAGTCTGCCTGTAACGGTTCCTTCAGGGTTCACGTGTTCCACTACAAAGTCTAGGACAATTTTTCACTGATAGGAATTGTCAGTTCCCAAAGACCATTCATAGGCAGTGACAAACAATTAGGATTTATTTCTTAATGCCACATACAGTTTTCCATGTGATCATGTGATGGCTCATTCATTTTTATGCAAACATGAACTAAAATACCTGCATGCCTAAGAGCAACTAAAAACTCCCATGACATATCCATCAGACAACACAGATTAAAACATGGTCCTGTTTTTTCTTCTCCATTTTCTTCCTACAGAAATCTTTTCAGCTGATATTAAAAAAAAAAAAAAAGAAATCATCAACATTAACAGTCTACTTGTCTTTTCTTCCCTTTTTTTCTTCCAACAGATTTTTTTTCAGCTGACTAAAATAAAAAAGTCAACACAATTAACATTCTACTTGTCAAGTAAATGGGAAACATAAATGAGAAAGGATGATAATGCAAAGCTTTCTCTGGCCTATCTCAGAGCTCAGGAAAACTTTCCTCGGTCTTCTAACTTGCTGAATGATGGACCAGGCTGTGCAGTGAACTTGAAATGCTGAACATTTTGACTCCCTTGGGACCTTCTTCCTTTCACTGGGGTAGCTAGCCTTCAGAATCACTTTCCTTCCTGTTTGTCCCATTCCTTCCAGGCTTCACATTTTTCTTTGTCATTAAAGGAAGAAGCAATTGGAGCCATTTTTGCAGGAAAGTCCATTAGTTCTTTCCATCTGGATTCACATTTTTTGTAACACTGTTTACTTTTCCTTCAAAGATTTTTCTCTTAGTCCAAGCTAATGTATTCCATACCATTTTTTCCCCACTTTTTTCCTTCTTTCAACATCATATTCTTTACCATGTTGGACACCCAATAAGAAAAGAGTTGGTTGTTACTCGGTTATGCCTTAAGGCTACCAAACAGCCGGCCATCTACACCTTAGACAGACTTATGAACCCCTCAGAAAGGGATGTGGCTGAACAGAGCACCCAGACCACATACCACACAAGACTAGTTTGACTTGGACTCTTGTAACTTCATGGAGATAATCAGAAACACAAACCATTTTGCTCCGTAGCAGGCCTTTCCTTGGTCATGTTCTCTGCTCACGTCATTATTCCTTCTATTCTGTATTGTGGTCAGAGGCATCAGAGAGGAGTCAGAAGGAGGAAAATTCTCTGTGCAACAGACAGGGACTAAGAGGTGATAGGATGTGTGGTAAATAAATCAGGGATGTTGGCAGGCATTTTCAGAAACATTTTCTGGGTAAGACCTCTTCCCATCATTTGTGATTTAAATTCTGTCAGTCAAATAACAGCAACTCCTGACAGGACCAGGCACACTGATACACACAAGGCTGTACCACCAATGGAACATGAGGAGCGTGAGATGAGGACAAAAAAAGTAGTGCTTGACCATCAGCTCCCATTACATCCTGGGCTTGGCTAGAGCAAGAAGGGCTGCTCCCAGGAGCTGTGCAGATCTTGGCAAGTGACACTCTGGCCCCTGCAGCGCAGTCCATAAGAACCCAGCAATTGCACAGATCCTACATTTCCAGTACGGAGTGTAGTAAAGATGTTTACTCCTTCTGTAAGAAGTTCAAGAAGATGAGGAGAGCAGACTGGAAGGATCTTGTATTCCTGCCCGTTTATGCTTGGTTCAGGGCATGAGGATTTTCACTTTGCATTCCTTTCACACAAAGGTCAGTTACAGCAGATACACAGGGGAAAGCAAATTTTACCTTCCATGATTGCTTCTCCCTTTTGGAAGGATATTCCAGCTACCCATTTTAAATAAATCCTGTCCCTGGAATGCAAAGGATTATTAGGAAATGCTGAAATGAAGCCTTCACTTACATTACAGTAATTTGGTATTTAATGATTTCCTTTGGCATGAGTTAGATGTAAACATATGAGCATGATAATTATATATATAAACACAATTAATCATTCTAATTTGTTTTATTATAAGAATGTCATTTTTCATCCTTGTCAAGTACAACATACAACAGGACCAGTGAGTTCTTAGCATTTGGTGGTAGGTTGATTTTTTCCGAGGAGTTTTGACAGAGACACATGAAAGACAGGCACACAATCCATGTGACAGTAAACAAATTTAGAGACAGCAACCTCTATAAATAATCTATGTTCATCATCTTACATAAGAAAGTGGAAGGTTAGTCACATATTCCAATCTATTAACTGGTTTGCAGCAGTTTGGTAAGAAAACCTACAGGCTTTCTCACTATCATTATGCTGTCACGTGGCTGCAGTCAGGGAATGACAGAAGAGTAAAGCCCATAAGCATGTGAATATAAATGGAAGTACAAGTCAGTGATTTGGAAACACAAAAAAACCTCTAGAAAAATAATTTACATTAAGAGAACAAGAGGGAGCACTTTTTCTTCTCTGATTCTGAATAATTTGTTGCTTTATACAATATTTATTAAAAAGCTACAAGAGTGTAATTTGGAACTTCCTGAAGGTTCCAGAACATGAATGTCAGAAGCACGTGCAGCAGTCCTGCCTCAGCAAGGAACACCCAGTCTCTTCAGGGGAGGATTCCTGAGGTAGGAGCACAGGAGCTGAAGGGCAGGGGCTTTATTCCTAGCCAAGAAAACTCCTTGCACCACATTGGAAAAGTCACAGTATAGAATATATACAGAAAGTATATATCAGTTATATACTGTATATATAAACTTATATATATACTACATATAGAACCAGTGTTTCTTCCATCTGTAATCAATCAAAAAACACCTCTTAGCCCCAAAGTGGTGTCTCTTTTGCTTCTTTTAGATTGAAATGACCAAAAAAAAAGAAATTCAGGATCTAGTGAATGTTAATTGATTTTCTGAAATACTTCAGCCAAAATCACTAGGGCTCTTTGCAAATAAAGAGAGGGATGAGGGGAAGGTTGTTTTGTTTATGTTCCAAAAAGATCAGGCAACATTTACTGTATAAAATTCCAGTACTCTCACCCTCCTCTTTCAAAGTAGAGATTGGACATACAGTATCAGGAGTTGTTTTCATATCTGGGATAGGTATTCTTTATTCTTGTGCAAATCCACCCTCATATGGTTAAATTTTAACCCTTTGGAAAAGGAAAATGCTCTGAATACGTGCAATATAACCTCCTTGGTATTAGCTGCAAACACTCCAAGTGATTAAGCTTCCACTCAGCATCCTCCATCACACAGATGATTAAAGGATTAAAGAGTTTGGCCATGACACTTGAATTCAGACTGCAACATCTCATTTGCTTTGCCTCTGATTCTATGCTGTGCTCTCAAACCCTGGAGAGGAATTTGACCAATTCAAATACAAGGAGGATATGGACCAGTCCCATGTAGGGCAGTTTGGGAAGCACAGGTAAAGGAAAGTAGGACCTGAATTTGTCCCACCAAGCTTCAGGTATGTCTGATCAAACTTCAGTTCTGAGTAGTGAGAAGGCAAATAGAGTGGGACAAAAAGTCTGGTGCAAGAGAGGGAATAAAGATTAGGGATTAATGAAGACAGGCTATGGGGCAGACAGGATAACTAGAACCTAAATTTGAGGAGAAGGACAGCTAGAAGAAGTAGGGGAGAACTGAGGTAAACATCCAAATACTAGGCATATTTAGTGAAGGGAATACTTACCGTGTGTCAGTGTCTCAGGACCAAAGAGACAAGACAAAAATGGAGGTAAGTTGTATTTGTCTATAGCACAACCCCTTTACAACATGAGATAGAACAAAATGTTCCCAGGTCTTACTTAGCGTCACCTTAGTGTCAGAAAATACCTTTACCCTTCCTCCACAAACGGGTGACAATTTACCACTGCTATTGATTTCTTACTGTAAAAGAAAGAAGTCTGAAAACAGGGTTCAAAGCAGAGCTCGATGAAGCTATGTAAGACTTCAAAAGTCTCTTGAGACCAGTGAAGCTGGGACCTAAGCAAAAGATTCTTATTATCTGAATTCATATTCAGATACAATAGTACTTACATAGGAAGTTTTTCATAATCTGATATGAGGCTGTTCCTCAAGACTATTCATATTCTTTGCACTTCAAATTGACTATCCAAATGAGTATGTAATTTCATTGTGCATCTTCACTTACCTGTAAAATAGGTATGATGGCATCCCCTCACCCCAGGGATGTTCTGGAACAATAAATTAGTTAGCACTTGTGAACAGACAGATATATTCAAGAGCAACAGAGAGAATCCAGGAGGAAAATGATTACGTATTCAGAATGGCTTTGAACAGTATGCAGTAAATAAGGCATGGGAGCACACAGTGAACAAGAGAAAACCAAAATTCAACAGCTGCTGACTGAGCCAAATACAGTACACTAAACCAAACAGAAACCATGTGAAAAAAATACCATTCAGTCATGTCATTGAAGGCTACTAGACTTGTATACAAGTGGAGTGTGAAGGAAGATTCCGTGGCTTGCTCAGTATTTTCAACTGCAGTAAGGAGTGTTTTATAATAACAAATTTCTTTGTAATACTTGAGAATATGAAAAAAAATGTAGCAGAAATTTAAAAGTATTTGACAAAATGGAGGACCTGTATATTTATGTGTTTTTACCCATGAGTCCTGCTGCAAGAAAACAAAGCTTGAGCTCTTGCCAACTACTCTATGCTGTAAAATATTATTATGCCAGTGGGAAAGACACAGCTTGGCAACACCTGACACTAGCCAGATGTTAAATGAACTGCAGTTAACTTATGTCCATACTACACTCATAACAAACTTGGACCTTTGATACCTCTGACATGCTTCTCTTCTGCAATGATGATTTCAATATGGTGGCAGATGGGAAGTCACAATTAAAATCAAGCATAATTTCAAATCTGCGCACGCTCCTGAAAACAACAAAATATGCATAGGGTAATGCTATTGTCTTCTTCCCTGCTCCACTAAATGCTCTCAATAATTTGATCTCCTGAACAGAGGGCATACCATGCATTTTTTCCAGATGATATTGCAGGACTAACTCCAGGAGTTACAGTTCATTTTCAACAGTGCATACTTATCAATAATCTACACTCAGGACCTGAACACCCTCTCCGTGACAACAAAAGCCTAAATTAAAAGCAATTTATCCAAGCTGGTAGATCTATACCAGAAGGACGGTCTAACCCAGAGTTTACAACAGATAGGCAAAGCCAACTAGAGATTTCAAGGGGTGCCATGGTATCGCCCTGAGATTGCCTCCAGTGTATAATAGAGATATCTTTATTTCTTTAAAAAACTCCGATTTGGAATAACGACCCTGCCTGAAATTTACCTCCAAATAATTTTGACCATGAGCTAAAGAATGCTATTTCACTTGAGGCACTTGTAAATGTTACATGTATAATTTTACCTTTATGTTCAAAAAGGGTTGCTCCAAATACAAGCCCATCTTCTTTAAAATTCAACACACTTCTTTATTATGCTGCTACTGATCCTGCTGACACAGCAGTGGCACTCTTCATATCAGAAAAAACATGGCTAAGCTTGCAATATTTAGTATTGTTATAGCACTTCAGAGTTACTATACAGACTATCCTATATGGACACTGTAAGGAGGAGGAAGGGTGGTGATGGTGCACCCTTTATAGTGAGGGTGTAGTTTCTTTTGGGAAGACTGGCTTCTTTTATAGAAGTTGAGAGGATTTCAATTTAAACCTTTCACAAAATCTGCAGTTTGCAAAATATGATACCTCATCTCTCTCTGTCTTTTTTAGGCAATAAGATCATTTGCAAATGTTCAAATAGTAGGATTCAATCATGCCTTTCTCTTTTTTAAATCTATTTTTATATTTTTTTATTTTTATATTTTAGAAATATTTTACATTTATAAGTACATTCTTCAATGGAATTGCACATCTCAGAGTGCAGAGCTTATTTTCTCCCAATGATTCATTTTCTAAATAATATTAAATATTTTAATTATAGATCCCACCTTTCATGTTCAAATTCAGTAGTGTGTTTCTCCAGGACACACTTAAGCATTGTAAAACTAAAAAATACAAAATAATTAAATTTCACAGAGTATGTGTAGGAAAGGATCTAAAGTTTAAAGTCAAGAACTAATAGGGCATATTACCTCTTCAAGTTTCAGGCAAGATCACTTTTCATAGAACCTACCTTTCCCTGTGATTGGTTCAGTCCCTCCATATCATTAATACTAAGAAAATCTCCTATCAGGTAGAACTAAATCCACACAAGCAATCTCACTGAAGTCAACAGATGACAATAGAAATGTTCTCATCTTAAAGAATAGATTGAAATAATATCCAAAAGAAACACAATTTTATAAGTAAAACATCAAGACATTTATTTTCCCACTTGACTTGTGTGATGCTCAGTATTGGGGAAATCTCCTTAGCACAGCAATTTTTGGCTCAGGCACTCCACATAGACCCCAAACCATCCTTATACAATTGATTCTACCTCTTTAGCAGGATGTATAATGAAGAGCTCCAAAACTTACTTTAAGTAATTTGTAACTGTTTTTTTTACCTACAGTTTTACTTAATCTTCATGTGCATACAGTTCTTCTCTGAAACAGCACAGCAGTTCATTCTGATGAGTAGGCAATAGATCACTAAGGAATTAATCATAGAATCATAGAAGAGTTTCAGTTGGAAGGGACCTTTAAAAGTCATCTAGTCCATCCCCCCACTACAATGAGCAGGGACACCTTCAAGTAGATTGAGTTGCTCAGAGCCCTGTCCAACCTGACCTTGAATGTTTCCAAGGATGGGGCATCTGCCACCTCTCTGGGCAACCTGTTCCAGTGTTTCACTCCCCCTCATTGTAAAAGATTTCTTCCTTATATCTAGTCTAAATATCCCTTCTTTTCATTTAAACCCATTATCCCTTGTCCTATCACAGCAGGTCCTGCTAAAACATTTGTCCCCATCTTTCTTACAAGTCCCCTTTAAGTACTGGAAGGCTGCAAAAACATCTCCCTGAAGCCTCTCTTCTCCAGGCTGAACAACCCCAACTCTCCAGCTTGTCCTAATAGGATAAGTGATCTAGCTCTCCAAACTTTAAGTACTGGAAGGCTGCAAAAACATCTCCCTGAAGCCTCTCTTCTCCAGGCTGAACAACCCCAACTCTCCAGCTTGTCCTAATAGGATAAGTGATCTAGCTCTCCAAACATTTTTGTGCCCCTCCTCTGGACTCATTTCAACAGGTCCACGCCTTTCCTATGCTGAGTGCTCCAGAGATGGGCACAATACTCCAGGTGGGGTCTCATGAGAGCAGAACAGAGGGACAAAATCGCCTCCCTCAACTTGCTGGCCATGCTTCTTCTGATGCAGTCCAAGGATACTGTTGGCAATCTTCTCCAGAGAGTTGGAATAGAGCAGATATTTCCAAAAAAATGCTTCTATTACTGTCAGAAATAAGAGAAACAGCACTCCTGCTCCACTTGATGTGTCAAGCACATGCTCCACCACTTCTGGGTCTACATCTGCAAAGAGAAAATGAGATTCCTCTCCCCTAACTTACTAAGCTCCTCTAGCAATCAGCAGGCAAAACTCAGCACCACCAGAGATTAGTGATGAGCACCTGTCTACAGAAGAACCTCAGAAAGTGTCAGTTTCTAAACTCTAGATGCCTAAAATTGGAGGAGAGAAATCCTACCCTGAATGACTAGAAGACAGTCACACTGCATGCTCTGAACACAGTTTTCTCTTTAGTATTTTGTAAATGAAAGGTGACAAGATCCTTTCCTCTAGAAGTTTGTCCCATAAAGGCCTGGTGCTCCATAGGAAAAATTCTTATTTCAATGCCTCATTTTCTGGAGTGCTGAAAGGAAGATCTGATCTTTTATGGACATTATTCCTTGTGTCAGCGTAAGGCCATAAACAGGAAAATGCAGAAGACAAAAAAGCAGGACAGTGGAAGGAGTTGAACCATGTTCCCCAAATTAACATGACAAATGCAGAAAGCAGCTCCAGCAGCCTAGACCCCTCTCAACCAAACTACTTTTCTGTAATGCTGTGGATCTGAGGCAAGCTCTCACCAGCAAATGTACCAAACACATGCACATCTCCAGTTCAAGCTCTCTGTCCTTTAGCGCTTATACGTTTGAGCTGAAAGCCAAGCTCCCAAAAGCACATGCTGAACAGGCAAGCTGGGATTTCTCTTTGGACATAAGGAGATCAATATGAAGCAGGAAGACAGGCTCTAAGTGGCAGTAAGAAGCAGTAGCTGATTTTTTCCTTTTGCTAATGAGATTGTAAAATGCAAGACAGACCCCTGTAAAGCCTTCACACAAAACTGGAGACAAGATGGAGAGGGTCCTTTGTTTAAAAAAGCAGAGAACCAGCAAAGCAGAGAACCAGCAGGAGAAGTAGTACAGTTGTATAAGCCAAGAGAGGACAGGGAAAGCAGAAGGCTTTGCAGGATATGACAATGGAGAGCTTTCATTATAAAAAGTTATTATAGGTACAAACAAAAGAAGATTCAGTGAAGATCAAAACAAAGAAACAAGACTGAAAAGAGCATAAAAGGGAGAGAAACCTATTGGATGAACATAATTTTTCAGTGAGTGAAGAGTTACCAAAAGAGATGGAAGATGAGGAAGGACTTTGTCCAGATTGACAAATGGAGACTGGGACTGTTGTTTTAAGATGAGAAGACTAATGAATACACAACCAAGAACAAGATGAGGTTTGCTAACAATTAATTTTTAATGGATAGTTGGGCGAACAGACAATTTTTCAGGTTCACTCTGAGAAAGGTCATGTTTGCCCAAAAGCTTGTTTCCATTTTTTTCCAGCTATTTAAATTGATCCAATTAAAAATACTATCTGTTCTTACCTACCTTGTATTGACTATGTCTTTGGATTTTCAAGGCTGCAACAGTCAAGAGCAATCCAAATCAAGACAAAACCAGTCAATTGAGTGATTAGTATATGACTGCAGGGTAGGAGACACTGGACTGGAAACTGCTTTTTTTCAAGAAAGGAGAGACAGAAGAACTGAGAAGTTAGAAGTGAGAAAAGCCAAATACTTCTACATGAAGTGATAAAAGCAGAAGTATGCCTTTTTCTTTATAGAGCTAGGAAAAACCATAGATCTGTGATCCAGCCTTCAGAAAATGAGCAACTCCTTTGAGTGGGTAGTCAGCACTTTTTTCATTTCAGTTTTAAGACCCAGGTTACATAGTTCCCATATTGATTTATTCAAGAGCCCATATTAATTTTCAGAGCAAAAGCATGTGACTTGTCCCTTCTCGTGACCAAAAGCCTGTCTGTTTCTATGTTATAAGAAAAGGGCAAACCAATAGTGGACAATATTTGTTTGAAAAAAAAACTTTTGCATTTCAGCTTTTACTCCTTCCTGATGTAAATTTAGGAGTGATTTTGAATACATAATAAAATCCAGTTAGTCTTGCACTATAAAACTTTGGTGGGCTGGAAGGAGGAGAAGTCTGATGCTGCCCACTCCCTCTCCTGCCCACTGTAGGATGAACACCAGTGCTGACTGACCGAAAACTGCTTGAAAGCTTATAAGAAAGGTTAGATAATGATGGAGATTTCATGGTGTCCCTGAGCAATTTGTTTCAGTCCTTAACTCTCCAAATCATTAAGAAGCTCTTTCTAATGTCTAATTTAAATCTCCCTTATTGTGATTTAATCCCATTATGTCTTGTATCCATAATGAATATTGTGAATAATTTATTACCTTCCTCTTTGCTGCTACCTTCGACATGTCTGAAAACTGTATCCTTGCCTTTTCTTTGCTTGCCAGAGCGTCAATAGCACCACTTTCTTCAGTCTTTCCTTATAGGCCATGGGAGGGTTATTTTAACCATCGATCATTCTTGCTTTTCTCCTCTGGGCTCATTCCATCTGGCTCATAGCTCTCTTGAAATGGGATGTCCAACACTGAACGCAGCATTCTGGAGGAGGCCTTACAGATGCAAGGGATGGCAGAAGAACTCTTCTTCATAGTTGGTAACCCAGATTGCAAAATAAATTAATAAACAATGTAAAGCAACAGTAAGACACTGCTGACTTAGCTTCAGCTTGTTATTTCTTACAAGTCATGATCCACCTTCTGTGCAATTTCTACCTTGTCCTGTATAAGTTCCTGTAGTAAACTATAGTACTTTGCATTTTGCTTTATTGAACTGTACCCTACTTTCTTCAGGCCATTCCTCTAATTTTCAAGGTCACATGAAATTCTAAAATGTAAATGACTTTTTCCTGATTGGTGTCATCTACAAACTTAAAACACTAGTGAAGAGCCAGGAAAAAGAACTATTTGAACTTTGACATATCACTGGTTAAGACAACATCCTTCATTTCAGAAACTGGAACCTTAAATTAATCTTCATCATTTACTGTGTGTTCTTTCCTCTAATTTGTACTGCAGTTTTGCTGTGCAAGTCATTTACATTTCACACAGCACAAGTTCACAACTCTTTTATAACTCACAAATTGTCTTAACAATTTAAGGAATTTTCTAGGATAAGATTTGCATATGTTAGTATTTCTCCAAAGCGTGAAAACCAAAATATAAAGGCCAACAGAAATAAGTCACTGATCTACCTTCTTCCTAGATGCACACTGTCAGTGTTTTTCAGATCCTGTCATATGCATGATTGCTCATTTTCTGGTAGTTATCAGAAAATAATATATTCCAAGCCTTTAGTTAGACCACAAGCAAGAAGTGTTTTAACAGCTACCAAAGGGCTCAAAGCTATTTCCAAGGCTTTCTGTATGATCCCCCACTGGCTCAGAAGCTCTAACCACTGAAAGTAATGGCATTGTTTTATTCATTAGAGATAAAGCAGAGATAAGAGAACAACCTCTGCTGAATATAGTAGATCATGACGCACATCTGAATGAAATGCTTTTAAAACTAATTTTTGAAATTAAAAAAAAAAATGAGGGATAAAAAGTATCTTATAGACCCATGGTGCTATGAAACTTTAGAAGAGACTTTGGGGAATTTTGGAGAAGGGAGTTTGGTCTGTTGGATTCAGGGACGTCCTGGTTTGAAGGGCTGGCTAAGCTGCACTGTTGGTAGAGGTTAAGGAGCCCAATAGTGAGATTTCTGGTATTTGCTTATGTTGATCCAACTCTGTCGAGAAAAAAGGAAGTTATTTTCAGACATTGCATTCACTTAACTAAATCAAATCTAGCTAGCTCAGCCCACATCATGGCAAGACAAATTCCCTGGAAGGACACAAGATTTGAGGGTAGCTCTCAGAGAGAAATAGCTTTCACTGTAGATGTCTGTATGAATGAGGGCAGTGTAGACTGTGTGAGAAAGACATTTGAATTTTCCTCCTCATGTGCTATCTTTTCAACCTGCCTTTGAGTGAAAGCAAATCTGAATCTCTTTTTTTATCCTACTTAAAAAATCAGTCTGGTTAACAAAATGCCAAATCCTTAAACAGATGCAAACACGGAAAAGATAACCCAGGCAGAGAGTGCAACCAAGGAAATGGGACCCCTACTTTGCAGTGACTTCTGCTGCCATTTTCAGCACTGAAGGTTTTCACCTCTCAAAGTTTTGAATCTGTGCACATCCCAAAATGTGTCAGCTTTGACAGGCTTTGGAGTTCAGCATATAGCCATGCAGACACCTACTCAGAGCCTGAAAACTGACACTTAACTCCTTGAAGAAGCTCTTATTTTCAAAATAAAATTTATTTGGAAACACCACTCAACTTCATGCAGAATGCAGTGACAGGTGAAAATTAATTTTAAGATTTTTCTAGAAAATAGCTGCCTCTTCTTGTTTTCTACCAATATTTTAGCATGCACAGATGCACACCTTCCACTGGACCAGGTTGCTCAAAGTCCCTTCCAACCTAGTCTCGAATGCTTCATGGGATGGGGCATCCACCACTTTTCTGAGCAACCTGTTCCAGTGTCTCACCACCCTCATAATGAAGAATTTCTTCCTTATATCTGATATAAATCTCTCCTCTTTCGTTTTAAAACCTTTACCCTTTGTCCTATCACTATATTTCCTGACAAAGAGTCCCTCTCTTGTAGGCTCCCTTCAGATAATGGAAGGCTGCTATAAGGTCTCCCTGGAGCCTTCTCTTCTCCAGGCTGAACAACCTCAGCTCTCTCAGCCTGTCTTCATAGGACAGGTGCTCCATCCCTCTGATCATCTTCATGGCCCTCTTCTGGACTTGCTCCAATAGGTTCATGTCCTTCTCATGTTGGGGGCCCCAGAGCTTAACATAGTACTCCAGGTGGAGTCTCAAGAGCAGAGTAGAGGGGGAGAATTTAATGTCAGATGTATCCTCGTTTCTAAGCAAATTACTCCCTTGGCAGTGAAAAACCTTCAACAAGAAGGGCAGAGCTGAGTCATTCTCCAAGTCATAAGAGCCACCAGTTACAGCAGCCCTCCAGCCAACCTCAGATTTGAATACCCACATGCAGATAATGCGCCTAATTCCAGCTCTAACAGACTCTGAGCTGTTCCCAGTGGATTTCAAAGGGCTAGGGTGCCAAAACCCAGAAAACACAGCAGAAAGATCCTGTACTCGGGTTCTCCCATTGGTCAGCTTGAAGTAGTTCCTAGTTAGATGTGTCAGCAGTCATAAGCCTCATGACAACCATCTCAATTTTCCTTGTGTGTCTTGCGTTGTTGCTCAGGATCTCACACCCAGAAATTGAGGACAGCAGCTGAGTCCATAGGACTTGCACTGCTTTGGGAATCCTGATCTAAGTCCTTTGCTGTGTGACTCCCTGAACCTTTTAGCCATATGAGGTATCACCAACTGTCTCCAGGCACCAGGTATGCTTGTGCCACCAAGCACACAGTCATTACCTATCATGCCTTCAGTGGATTTACATCTGACCAGCTGAAAGAGAGCAGGGAAAGCAGATATGACCTTGACTGTATGATTAGAAGAGATGGTTAAGAGATTAACATCATCAGGCCAGGCNGCTGCGACGTGAGAGCTGCCGGGGTGTCGGGGGGCAGTTGGTCCCGCGGGTAGCTCCCGCCCGCCCGCCGAGTCGGGAGCCCTGCAGGAGGCTTGCTCACTGTGGCCGCGGGCTGGACATGTCACGGACGGACCCGTCATGACCGGGAGATCCCCACCCCTACGCCCCCGCCGCGTACATCCCCACCCGGCATATAAAGGGGATGCGGAGGCAGCTCCGGTGCCGGTCGACCCCAGCCGCTCCGAGCCGGGCAGCGAGCTCCGCGGCGCCATGGCTATCGCCCGGGCGGCAGGGCGAGCAGGTGAGGGCGGCGGGCAAGGCGGTGGGGAGCGGAGGGGAGTGAAGCGGTGGGAGGCCGGGGACGGCCGGCCAGTCCCCCCGACGTCCCCCGACGCCGCCGGGCTCTCCGCAGGTGCCGCCGCGGCCCTAGCGCTGCTGTGGCTGCTGGTCTGCGCCCCGGGGGAAGCCGGCTGTCGCCTCCTGACCGTGGCCGATCTCTTCGACCGGGTCATCCGGCACTCGGGCAGGATCCACAGCCTCTCCACGGCGCTCTACGCCGAGCTGGTGAGTGTCGGGCCGGCCCCACCGTCCCGGAGCGGGCTCCCGCCGCCCTGGGAGAGGCGATCGGCGGGGCGGGTAGCTGCTCTCGGTGTTTCTTTAGGTTTCTTCCCCCACAGGAAAAACATTTCCCCCCCCGGGACAACGAGCTGGGGAAACCAGCTCGGAAGTGCCACACGTCGGGGATGCTGACCCCCAACGGCAAAGAATACGCCCAAAAAATCCCGGTAAGGCTGAGCTGTGGCGGCGAGAGGAGACGGGGCAAGCGGGGGGCACCGTGGAATCCGCAGGGTTAAGGGCTTGGGAGGGGGCTCCGTGGGTCACACTGCCTCCTTCTCCCCTTCCTGAAGAAAGGGGGAAATATCCCCCGTCCCGTCAGAGCCCCCAAAATCTCACCCATCACGCTGTGGTGGTCCCCCACCCCAGTCTGGCTGGAGGTGGGCAGACAGGTTTTTATGCCTCCAAGTGCTTCATCAACAGTTTGGATTGAAAAAGCTGGTAAGTTTTGACCCCAAACAGGTGCACATGACAGAGGCATTGCATATGAATCATTAGACAGGCAGACATCCCTCTGATTTTGTTGTGGCAGTCTCTGTAGAAAAGAAATTTAGGAGAGTATTCATGTGGCAGGTAAGTTAAATTAATCGGTGTCACTGCAAAGTACAAAAAGCAATCAGGAGAAAGAAATAACAGTCATTATCTCTGAATCAGTAGTTAGGTAAGGGGAAAAGAACAGCAAATTGTTTTAGGCAGTTGTAATGGCAAAGAGGAAAAAAATCATTATTAGTTTAGAGAAGAGCAGGAAAAGTTTCTATAGAGAGAGAAAAAGCAGATTGTAAAATTGAGGATACAGCAGCAGGAGAAACTTTTGCCTCTAGGAGGAGGCAGATGGAGACAAATGTTACCATTTTGCTCTTTGGTTGTGATGGAGCGAGGAGCTTCCCCGAAGACATCTAGAAGCTCCCCTGGAAGGGCAATGGGAAATGAAGCCCTGTCTGCTTTAGGAAGCTTTAACCCATCACACTTATTTCTGAACTTATATTGCAAGAGAAGTCTTATGGCCATTGAGCTTCTGTTAAAGAAGCAACAGTCCTGACCACTAGGTACCTTCTGGGAAGTTTGTCTGCAGCGGACCTCTAACCAGTACAGTTTATAACCATGGAGGTGTGAGGAAACACCTGTGCTTCCACTCCAGCAAACAGAGGTGTCTAGATGAGGACTCTGGGCTCTTGAGACATCTAGGAGTTCTGGAAAACTTTTTCAGTACCGAGTCAGTTTGACAGGAGTGCCACCTTTTCGCTAATGCTGCGCTCCACAACTGTAGGTATTACAGAACTTCAGAGTCTAAGAAACTCAGAAACAAGCCAAACCCAAGTTTTTGGGTGTTGCTTATATCTAAGCAAATAACCAGAGACAGACCCTTAAACTCTGGATAGTTGAAAACTACTGAACTGCAGTTGTAAATCCTAATCCCAGTGAGATTTCACTGCGAGACTAACAGTGTTCATATGACCTGCTGCAAACTAACAGAGAAATTCTTTACTGTTTTAATTTATAAGAGAGAAGAATTAACTCACTTGATACTGAAACTGTTGCAAGCCTGGAAAGAACCACTGTCTCACTTTAACCAGCACCATCAAGAGCTACCTGATGACAGCCTTAGCAAAGCTAAACAGATTAGCAATATGGTACACGAGCTGAAGACTGGAGTTGAGAAAGTAACAGAAAAGGCAAGATTTTCAATGTAGCTTTTATTTACACCAGTCACGTGGCATGAGGGACTTTGGGGTGTGGGTGAGAGTGGGAGTGGGCAATGCCCGCTCTTACTTGAGCTATAGCCTTAGTGCCAACAGAGGCTCTGATCCAGCAATGCTGGACTTTGTTACAGATACAGGAATTTTTCAGCCAAAGGATGTGACTTATTTTATGGATTAGCAGATATGGTGATGTGGTGATATGTCCACATGTGCACAGAAATATTTTATTAATATGAACTATATCAGAGACACAAGCACAAAGTCTAGAGCCACTTACACCTTCTTATATGAGCAGTAATGACTTTTCCAGGGCAACAGGGGAGATGTGGGTAGACCATGAAAAATACTTAATTATTGTTTTCAGTTTTATTTGGATTTACATCCTAACTAACTCAAGTATCACTGCTGTCTGCTGCAAAGACCTCCTTCCTAAGGCAACAACTTTATGCTGGAATAAATTCTTCAAGACAACAGTAGCATTACTTAAGTCAGATGCCAGTCACAAAACAATTTCAAAGCTCCACTTCAAATTCCGGCAGATCACATATAAATTATTGGTTGTAATTTTTTGTTATTTTCATTTCTGTCTTCTCATTACTAGCTAGAAGTCCTGATCTTTTTATTTCTTGTGCATTCAGATCTAAACTTGTTTGCAGTTTTGCCTAAACAAACGAGGGCTGTGTGTCCATTCCCTGCAACGGCTACTGCCAAGGGGTCTGTTTCACTAAAAAGTGTATAATAAACTAATAGCTTACACTAGCAGATCACTTCACAGTTTTATGAATGCAGGTGGGGAATAAAAGTTTTTAAACGATAAGCAGCTCATGGCTAGAATAGGAGGAACTGTACCCTGCTCTGAAATGCAGCACTGATTAGGATGGCTCTTGAGAGTTACAAATGGTACAAGTCCATCTTCCCAGAGCAGCCATGGTTCTGGGTTAAAATGGCTTTAAAGTTCTGAGGTGTTCAACCTCAAAGTTTGGCCTTTGCTTGCTTCATTCTGTAACTGAGGCAAGCCATCAAACTCTAAACTAGCTGCATGCTTCTGGTATATTTACCTGATTTTATTTTTCTAAAGTACCTTTGAAGAAATTACTATGAAGGAAGTCTTTGAAGTTTCGACCACAAGGTAGAAATATGATTTTTAAAAATGAAGCAAACAATGCAAATGCATTCCACTATTTTGCAGCTGTGTTTTTCTTCAGCACACTTATTCTAAGCTTGGTTTTGTTGTGAAGCTCCTACTCTGAGAGGTGATAACAGCCTGCAGAGTTCACCAGGTTAAACAGCACTGGTGAATGCTCAGGGTAGAAGCTTCCCCTCAGAAAACTCATTAAAATAAATGGCTAAAGTTTTCAAGAAAATTTGCTATCTTACTTCAAGAGAAAATAACAATTACCAAAGAGGGGCACCTTTACTTAAACTCAGATGGACTTATAGCCCAGTATTCCTGCATTACCAGTATATCAGATCACTCCAGGCTAATCCAAAGGTTGCATAGGTACTGTTAAGATAGAAAGACAATATTAATCTATGTAAGGAACTTTACATATATCTTCAATAAGTATATGAAAGGTCTGGAGTTACATAGCCCAACATAGTGATGCCTCGGTTGACTTCTGCACTAGTATTTGAAAGATTAGTTTTACGTGTAGTTACAAGTTGTACTTCTTTTCCTGTTTTCAATGCAGATGCAGTCAATGGGGATCATTAGCAATTCATTAAATGGAATGGCATCATCTGAAGCCGAAGGTTTATCAATTGGTAATGAAGCAGACATGATGAGTGACTCTGACTTTATTCACTGTTTCAGGAGAGACTCCAATAAAGTACAAAGCTACTTAAAAATTCTGAAATGTAGGATTATGCCAGAAAATAGTTGTTGAGTTGTAATCTCTTGACATGTAGTCTTCAGCATGTTGTTTATAAAGATGAAAAAATAGAATTTATAAATTAGCACATTTACAGTAATTGTAATAGCAAAGTGGTTTTGAAATTCTTTGGCAGCTACTTGACACACTTGACCTATGCAGACAAAATATTAAATAAAGCATCATCTGTGTATGTGGGTTAACGCAGCAGATAAAAAGGAGTACTCTAGCAGTAGATAAATAAATGTCTTTGCACATTATGACAGACTATATTATGGCTGATTCACACAGTTTAGATACATACCTAGTTGAAAGTGAAATTCAGTTTGCTAAACCTTGGTACAAATACATCTAGATACTATCAATAAAGTATATTTTTATTAAAAAAAAATGGTTTCTCCCCATTTCTACATACTTACTTACTTGCAGAATGTTGCTTAACACTGAAGAGTGGTACATGAACTGGTAACTCCAGGGCCCATGGCAGACTTTTGTGTCCACCACATACTTACTAATTTCTGTGGGCCTTCCTAGCACTTTTATTCATTATGAATGCTCTTTTTACCTCCAACATCTTCACTGATTACAGCAGAAAGTACTAAAGAAAGAGTTTCTATATGAAAGGTAAGTCAGAATTCTGTTCCAAATATCATTTCAGTCCCAGGGCTGAGGATGGCTGATGTAGCAACAAGTCTCTTTCCCATAACACACGGGGCTTGGATTTTGCAGTAATGATGACAAACTCCATAGTAAATAAAAATCTGAAAGCTGTCAGATATTTTATAACAGTCACGTTTTCCTAGCAGTGGGGTGGTGCTGATGGCTGTTTATAGAACAAAACAGCTTTTCATTCAGATCCTAAATGAGCCATTTGAACAGGCATTTATAATCAACATGGATTTATCTTTAATATTCTTTACTATTTTATCCCTGAATGTTCTTTTTCTGGCCTCTCCTGATCTTGATGGCTGTTGACAGCAGCTGGAGCTTGGGCTGCCAAGAATTGAGGGTAAAATGCTGGTGATTATTTAATAATGATACTGGGTTTAGGCTTGAGAAACTCAGCAGGAAAACGTTTCAAAGAAACATTTATGCAGAACTGAGGACCATCCTTTTCAGTTACATCTCCATAACTCCCAATATCCTCGGGTATCTACCATCTAGTAGCCAGCTGATGTACTTGCTCAGTTCACAATTCACATCTGGTCCCTGTCGTGCCAGGAATGTTAGAAATGCAAGAGGTTACACAGCACCTGCCCTGAAAAAGTCACTATCTGCACTTCCTTAAGGAGTAAGGTACTAGGAACACGTAACACAATCGCAGCACTTCTGTGCAAATTTTGAAGAAATTCTGGAAACAAAACACAGCTCCGAAAAGAGCAAAGGAAGGAGCTTCTGGGCAAACAGGCAGAACCGGAGGGGGATGCCCGCTTCGCCTGCATCTACCTGCAATCGCAGAAGATGTAGTAGCAATGACTAGTTAGAGCATTTACCCCATCACGCTGGGGCTCTGTGTCTCCTGCGCCACCAAGGGACCACAGCTGTCTCTTGAAACGCTGAAGCCGGGCAAATGTGCGTTCCTGAAAGGAGAAAGCCGGTGTCGCGGTGTGTCCCCTCTCCGCTCCGGCGAAGAGAGGCCGCTGCGCACAGCAGGTCCGCCGCGGTGTCCTCCACCAGAAGCGCAAGGTGACAGACGCGAGACGGGCTGACGGAAGGATGCTCCCTCCGGGACCGGCAGTGTCCGGCCCCGTCCCGTCCCGCTCCCCGGGGCCCCCAGGCCGGGGTCGATGCGCTGCGCCCCGTAATGCCACATGGGGGCGACGCGGGGACCAGCGGGCGGGAAGTGACCGTGACCTCCAGGTGGGAGGTGGCTGATCTTCCCGCGGGCGGGAGGTGGCCGTGACCTCCAGGGTGGGAGGTGGCTGATAGGTGGCTGAGGTACCCGCGGGCGGGAGGTGGCAGTGTCCCCGTCGGTGGGAGATTGCTGTGGGTCCCGCGGGAGGCTGGTGGCCGCGTCCCTCTGAGCGGGGGGGCTCAGTGGCTCTCGGAGTGAGTTGCAAGGTGACTCGGAAATCAGCTGTAATGGCTACTAGGAATTTCAAACAGCTGGGAAGACACCCCAGGAGTTGCAGCTGAGGGGCTGGTAGAAAAAAAAAGGTAACAAACGGAGCAGATCATAAAAAGTAATTAAAATCTCCTTCCAAGGGCAAAACCCTGGGAACGTTTTGCTGCAGAGAAACACGAAAGTAGAGAAAAATGAGGAAGTGGGTGCCACAGGAGGCACAACAATGAACCAAAGTATTACCCATAGTCATTCATACCCATTTACCGTCACATTTCAAGGTTTGCCTTTGGCTGAAGCGAGGTGTGTTGGTAAAACAAAAAGCCTCCCTACATTGCCAACCAACACTGCCCTCCTTCCTCTCTTGAGTGAGAAAGCCACTGAGCAGGTGGCTGAAAAGGGCATTTTTTTTTTCTCTCTGGCCACCAACGCCTCAAACAGAAATATCAGTGATGGCTGCTTTTTGCACAGGGGAATACTTCATCTCCTGCAGGCTTTCTGTCCAAGACAGCAGTGAATCTAATTAGGAACATTTGAAAAAGTAAAATTGGGCACTACAATCCAATGCTTTGGAGTTTAAGAATGCAGCATTTGCATCTGAGAATATTAACAGAAACCACTTTGCAAATTGACAGAAAAAAGATAAATTCAGGATTGGCTTCCAGTTAAGTGCTGGGCTCTTATGCAACAATCTGTAACTGTGTTTGTTATAGGTAACTTGCGGTGTAATTTCAGTTTGCAGAACAACCTGTTTCCATTAACTTTCCTTGTCAGCCAAACAAATGTAAGAATTAAAAATATCTCCATTGTTCTTCACACCTTAATCCATGAAATGTTGCAGGATAGCCCCAGAATACTGATGTTTTCATAAAATCCAATTCATTTTTTCAGTTAGTAGTAGTCACTTTTGCACATTACAGGTTGTCTTGTCCTAACTTTTCCATTTTTTTAGGATGATGAAGGATGATAAGAGTGACTGAAAATGCATTTTGTTTCTCTCATAATGTGCTAAATGGCTTTGATAGTGTATCTTAAATTTAGACTGAATCGAATATGTGACGATGTTTGCATGATAGATTAAGTGACAGATGTCACAATAGAGACTTGTAGCTTAACTCTTATCTAAAACCATATGATTGCAAAGCAGAGCACAAATGTTAGCACCAACTGGAAACAGATTTCTTTGAACAATATGCATTAACATTCATCTACCCTGTATTACCCTCAAGTGTTGGCATGCAAATAAAAAAATTACTTGGAAAAACCCTACGAACTTCCTCAAGGGCTGGATGTTTACAAAAGGTGAGATATCTGTGACTTTGGGTGAATACTGGAGGATCACCGTGGAGACGTTGCCTTGTGACACCCCCCTCCACCATGCCCAGTTTCATTGCTTAGAAATACAACCAGTATCCACAGGAAACAAAGGAGTGGGTGTTGTTATTTTCTGGCAGCTAATTTAGGTGCAAGCCCATGTGGGGAGCACCTCAGATCCAGGCTTATGTACCTTGGTTTACCTCATACAGCAGCACTCATCAACTTAGAAGCACGTTCAGTGAAGATCTCTACAGTCAATGGCAATTCTGTCCCCTGTGAACCTTTCCCTGGAAGGGCCTTTTGGTCTCCCCGTGGTCCAAAACTAAGTCTCAAGTTCATTTCTCTCTGGGCCTTTCTCAAGGCACTGAATTTACAGCTAATTTGCTCGAAATTGGTTTGTCTTCCCTTCTGGTTTGTGAAAATTAGCAGTGATCTTCCTGGTAAGAGCGTGCTGAAGCATGTGAATGTACTTAATTTATGTCCATCTTTTGACTGCGGAACATATATTCATCAGAGGAGCTGTGTGGCTACAGCGATGGCAACTGGTATTTAAAAGCCAGTACTAGTAAATCCCAGCGGATAAAACAAATCTGATGTATTACGGCAGCTCAGAAGTGACATTTGACCGTTGTACTATTGTTCTGACACTGAAGTTAGTAATGCAGTTTTGTGCCTTAAAGCAGTCCTGTTCCCCTCAGCAGATCGTAACAATTAATTCCTGCTTGGCAAAGAATCAATACAAACAGGAGAACTGCTAGAAAATTATTTTATGCTATAAATCTGTGCAACCAAGGTGTTAAGTGCTGACACAGGTGTGGTCAGCAAATCCAGCTTTCAGCAATGTTGTATGAGGTCCACGGAGGAGCTAGCTGGCCTCTCGTGTTCACCGTTGTTTACGTGCAATGAAACGTGAGTGTGCCGGATGTAGACTGGCATAATCCACATCGCTTGTGACACCTTTTCATGGACCAAGAGCCAGGCCTAGGTATGGAAATCGACACCGCCTTCTTCGGTATCAGAGAAGCTCCTTTGAGTACCTGCCCTTAAGAACAGACTTTCAAGATCCACATGCAGACCCGTCTGGAGGATCTCCAATAGGTGGGGTGAGAAAAGTCTCTCCTGTTCCTCAGGCTGCTTACTTGCTCAGTCAGATCCCTGTCTCAGCAGCACAGCCTGAGGGCACAGGAGTCTGCAGCTCCTACCAACTACTGAGTCTCGGCCCTTTCTCTCTTTCCTGGTCCTATTCTGTATTGCATTAGCACTGGTGTGTTGCCAGACTAAACACAGAGGTGCCCAGTGAGTGGTAAGTATCTCCATGGTAAATGACCTCTGAAGAGTTGGTTCTTTTTCAGTTCCAGTTTGGAATTTGAAGTACCTGAACTCTGCCCAGCCCTAGGACCCCAACAAATGTCCTTCCTAACATTCTACAGCCTGGAACCATAGTCTCCGAATTCCACTCACAGCAAGTACCCGACGCAGATACCCTACAATCACGCTGCAGGATCATCTACCAGGTCATACATTTGAAGTCAAAGTGATACGTTGCTGGTTTTAACCATAAGACGCCACGGGTATCTACCACATCACTCTGTAATACCAGATGCATCCTATGCCTTACACCGCTGCAATGGGCCTATCATGAAGCACTTCAAACACCTGATGGGTATTTTGTGTACAATTTGTGTTTTGTTCTTGTATAATTAGTATGCATACATTATTTGAAGAAAACAAATACTTAGTACTTAATCCTTCACACAGAAAAGACTGGCTCTGTAAGAATGTTGTATTTTTGCATTCATACTGAATGCTGTTTCTCATTTACCAAGTTTTCACAGTACGGGCTGAAGGGACATTTTTCCTTCAAATAGCTTAAAAGGAGAGGAATCAAGGTCATGGGCCCAAACCCATTTTGACTAATTGAACCAGACTATTTTAGGAATGGTTAAAAATTCACATGTATACTTTTACCTTTTTCAAGAAAGCTTGGATCAGCATTTTCAAGTGAAGAATGTTTTATCTGGCACAGTGAAACTTTATGTTAGCTGTGGAATAAGAATACTGGTAGGAGGTGTTAAGAGATTTGGAGGGCCGTGAAATGGTGTAAGTTTAAATAGGCTACAGTGAAACCAGAACTTGCTGAATTTAAAACACATATAACATAACTGTGAAAACAATTCTGCATGAGCCTTGCTTGACCTTTGCCTCAGTAAGACATCCTTCAGATGTATTCTGTTTAGCACGTCGGCTCAGAGTTTTGACAGCAGTTCACTTTTGGTGCTTGCAGCACCATCAGCTGAAAGAATTTCCCAAGGAACACTCGGAATCCTATCTCCCCTCTCCAGAAATGTCACTTCTAACACTGATGCTCAATGGATTTGCAGTAAAAGAACATGAGCAGCTGTGAAGACTCCTTTTCCCTGAAAAGCGAGATGGGAAAACCCCAGTCACCCCCACCATACACTGATTACCTCCCAAATGGGAAGCACTGATGAATACTCCCACACACATGTACCTCCACTTGACCATTTGATGGTAACTTGGAAATCCCTGCATGCCTTTCTCCATAGGCAGACACTAGCAAATGCCAATTCAGAATAATCCACGTCACCAACAGTTGGTGGTCCTTCGAGTAGGAGTTAGTCAAGCAGGTCAGGACTATGACTTGGACAACTGGACAGTAAATTTATCCCCATGGGTACACAGTCTGTCTGTTCATCCCAAAGGGTTTTAGCCAGAATATGAGTTTGTTCTGGGACTTCAATTGCAGGTTAGGACTAAACTTCTCACGTTACTGAACAGCATATGACACATGGCATACTAAATCCAAGCAAGCGCCTTCTGAGGGTAGGCATCTAAGCAGCTTCTGCTCATGAGGGCTTGTGATCAGAGGAGATGACTTCCTAATTTTTCTGTAATTTCTTTTTTCTTTAAAACAAGCGTAGGAAATCACATGCAAAGAATGACATATAATGGAAGACTAGGACTGCATGGTCAACTGCTCAGAAGGCAAGACATGCATGAGGCGGGATACACAACTAGCCTGGTCACACATAAAGTTTATGCTACAAGCTTCATCACTGCAATCTCAAGTTGTTTAGCTGCAGATGCATGTAAACTTCACCTCCCAGATCATAAACGTAATGAGGGGAATAGCAGAAAGTAAAACATTAAAAAACAATTGTATGGCTTTTTGAAAGACATACAATACAGTTCAAGAAGCTTTGGAGCTCAATGCAATAATTAGAAACATTCATGGTGTGCATGATGAGGAAAGCCAGACTAGGTTATCATAATCATCTCTTTTGACTATAAAATATATGAATCTGCCAGAAGTGAAATAGCCTCTATAAAACCATAATGTTCTCCAAAAGGTTTTGCCTGTAACATAAAATACCTTCAGCCTTTCTTCTCAACAAATGCATTTATAAATATATCATAAAGAAAAAAAAATTCTGCTCCCATGTTTAGCTATAAAGCCCAGCAAATAAACAAAAAAAACCCTTATACTTAAATTCATAGAGTGATTTCCTTACGGTGGATGAAGCAAGCAAATCATTTTAAGTAAAACAGTTTTAATAATATTACTTTAGGCTACCTGTATTACACAGAATACTGTCCTGTCTTTGATACAGACATAGGCTAATAGATACTTATTGGCACCAGTTTAAATAGGAGTAAATCAGGAAGAAGGCTACTACTGCGTGCCATCTCCTTAAGTACTTCTCTGAGATAGCTGTAGTGGCAGTTTTTCCAATTATAGTTCTGTTGCTTAGAGCATTTGGGCTACAATTCTGCATATTGCCATGACAGTTTCAAAATACAGAAGAGATTACAAGAGATTGCACTAACAGTCTGACAAGTCACTGAAATTCAGAGTTGAGAATGCTGGAAGGTTCATCCACAGGACAGAAGACAGGAGTTAGTGAATTGTGTTTCCCAGCACGCATTCAGATCAAAGTGATTTAAACACAGGGTATTTTCGAGGGTTGGTTGGTTGGTTGTCTTTTAGTATTGAACACTTTACCAGGGTTATCAGCTGACCTGTGACCATGCTATTTAAAGCTGACTGAATACTGATAGGTGAGGACAGTTGGCTAAAACATACTAAAAATGCTTATGTTTGTCTAATATGAACCTATTGTGTCATTTAATGAATTTCACAAAGAACCCAAAGCAACTTACTCTCTTGAGGGAAATAGGATTATTCTTATCTCCTGCACAAGAGAAATTAATTGGTCTGACTGCAATGAGAGATAAAAGTGATTCTCTATCAGTGTGTTTTTAATGAATATCGTATACAGCGCAGAGGTATAAATCAGAGCACAATTTCAGCTTCATGCTCTTTGCTTCATTTTACTTACCATCAGTTCCTAATTCACTTTTAAGGTCAGTACAAGACTGGAAAAGACACAAGAAAAAACTGAGTATTGAAGAATACTTCTTAAATCATTAGTTGCTTGTCATTTTAATGGTGTTAGACTTTAGCAAATTTATGAGGCATAAACTAGTTAGCTTTACAATGTCCAAATATTGTTAGTCTTAGAAGACTGCTCATTTGAAGCCTGTGCTCTCCACTCAATTTACAAACTGCCCCTATTTCCTTAGGCTGATGATGTGACTGCCTTATTGGCAGTGTCTTGGTCAGGATACAAATACAGTGGACTCTGCGACAAATTTACTCTTGGAGGTGGTTGTGTACTAGTCAGTCTTTCAGAATTTCCTGGAGAATTCTCCCTCCACCGTGGACTTGCCTGCTCCTGCGACACTTCCCACACAGACGGGCACGGGGAGGTAAAATTCATGGTGGATCGTGAGAGGTAGTTCTCCTGAAGACCTTCTTCTTGGAGGCACCTGTTTGAAAGCACTTCTTTTTCTTTGGAGTTTCGCCATTTCATCCTTCGATTTTGAAACCATATTTTCACCTGTTTGCAAGTTAATGAGAGTTCATTACCATTCTTTTCTTTAAACTACTTTGCCCTAACAAGGTTTTTAATTTGGGTTTTTAGTTTTGGTTTTTTTTTTTTTCTTTCCATCCCCTTCGTTTCATGTTCCTTTCTTATTCAATGTCACAGCAGATCCAGTGAAACTGACTGACAGACATTTGTTGATGTTTTTCCCATCCCTGTTTGCTGCAGCTGGGGCAAAAATACTCTCCTTGACTTTCACCACCTCAAACGGGTAATTATTTTACTTAGACGGGAAAAAGGATAGGCAAGTACCTAGGGATAGAACAATTTCCCATAGCAGCACCTTTTTAGACAAAAGAAGGATTCTGAGAGTAAACTAGTATCATCATTAACAAAACTAAGTCATATTACTGGCAATGTGAGGCCTTCTATTTAAAAGAGGCTCAAAGAGCTATGACTGTCTCTTTCCCAAGCATAGCTAAATCAGCCTGGCCATACAGCTTCAAAATGCGTGTGATGACATATGACAAAGTAGTGAGGATCTGAAGACAGTTTTTCTGCCTGGCTACAGTTTTCTGGGAGCTGCCTAGAACCCATGTGCTTTTGAGATTAAATCAATTTTTCAAAAGCTTTTGAGTTGCAAAGCTCCATCACGAGCGTTCAATGGCATTTAATGAAATTAAAATGAAACACTGGGAAAAGTTTTAGGAAAGGTACATCTAGGAACTGGTTTTACATAAAGAGAAGAACTGAGGGGGGCGGGAAATCACTCAAATTATTCAGATTGTGTTCTATTTTCCAGTAAATATTTGCATTTAGTTCTGTTATTCAGATATTTGATATGAAGATAAAAGGGCTATGATTTCAAAAGTTTGAGAATCATTGCCTTAGATGGAAGGTACTGTTGCTCCAGCACAACTGATCAGAAAACTGAAGTAGTAACCTTCACAGGAACCGCTCTTCCTTTCAAGAGGAGAAAAAAAAAAAAGTAAAAAAAAACCCAATAGACACCACCTGGTTTATCATGATCATTAAATTATTTTGCTGTAGTAGTAGTTGTCTTCTATGTGTCACTCCGTTATTTTTTTACTCCCCTGGGCTCCCTTGAATATCAAGAACACAGAAGACAAACTCAAGCAGACAATTGTAGTATTAGGAATTTGACTACATATTGGGAAATTTTGAGGTAGCACACTGGCAAGTGCAATTGAACATTTTCATTGAAACAGTTTATCCTGCAGAGATCACAGCTCTGTTCAGCCCACTGAGAAGCACCACACTCTGCTTCTTTTTCATCTACAGTTGCAGTCCCTGTGATGGAGTCAGAGTCATTCAGGTTGCAAGGAACTACTGCAGACCACAAGACCTAACCTCCTGCACAAAGCAGAGCCAACTGCGAAGTTCGGTTGAATTGTTGAGGCCCTTGTCAAGTTCTGAAAATCTCCACAATAATGATGATGAAAGCTCCCATCACCATTCTCAGGCTTTTCTGCCCCCTAAACAGCTTTTGCCATATATCTTTAGCACTTTTGACTCCTGCTGCATGCAAAGAAATAAAATTGTACTTTCACTCTGTCACTCTCTTTCAGGTGTACTCTTAAGAGACCTGCATCTACTCCAGCACTTTCAGAATCCCACCTGCAAGTAGCTACCATGTTCATTTTCTGCTGTTACAAGCCCTCACAAACATTTTTCCCAGTTTCTTTCAGGTTTTGTGCTCTTCAGGCCAGGCACTTTTCCTTTGGTTTTATCTGCAGCTAGGTCAGGCCCCTGAGATTCCAGACTGGGCTACCACTGCTCAGCAGCACCATTAATGTACTCATTCAGTCAGAACAGCTCTTTTGGAGTTATTAGACCCTCAGCTAAACTCTGAAGTCCTGCAGTGGGCCAACTCAGACTCATGTGAAAAATTCCATGGCATATCAATCAGTAAGTAAAGTGGGAGCCTTTTTAGAAGGTCACCCTGCAAAATTTCTCCTTCTACAGTTTCTCCCAGCTCCAAGGATCTCTTTCTTTGTGCAGCTAAGTTTCTTCCAGTAGGGATGGTTGCCTGTCTCTTGGGGCAGAATGGTTTCAGAGCAAGTGCTATTGATTGCACTGCCACTAGCTGTTCTTCTGTGGAGTGCAAAGGGTGCTCAGAGGAATGCAGGAGGGCTTTATGCTCTGCTGTTTTCTGCCCGGATGACTGCTTATCAGGCAGTGGGATCGAGTATCATTCCCCACCCCAAAGCAAGCTCCTGAGGATGCTCTGTCAGACAGCAAATTGGGAGCTGAAAATGAAACGCAGAGGTGATAATTCTCTCACTTTGTGGAAAAACAAAGTGATCAAATTTTGAACATACACCTTCAGAAAACAAAGTAGGAACCTGCTTAAGTGTCCCCTGGTTAAAACTGCCATTGATTTACTGAGGTCTTTGCTAAGTGAAGGAGCTCAGGGCTGCCCCTGTAGTTCAGTTTTCCTCCTTCACTGCCATTTTAAAGATTTTTTCCTCAAAAAGACAGAAAGCCACAGATGTTCTGTCATTCCTTACCTGAGACTCCTTTAGACCCAGGTTAATGGCCAGTTTCTTCCTGTCTGTTTTACTGATATACTTCTGCTTCTGAAACATTTTCTCCAAAGCTTTCCTCTGGTCTTCGGAAAAGACAGCTCTTCTTAATATACCTCTCCGGGTTTTGGAGTTAGACTCCTGGGTCAGTAGAGGCAGGACACTTTCCTCTCCTAGTGGAAATGGATGAGATTTTCACATAATATCTAACACATATCAGAGAAATATTAAGTGCTGTTCATTATAATGCTAGCAGACTACTGTCCCATTTTTGATTTGTTGGTGTTATAAGTGTGTCGTAATGCTTCAGTCATGTTCATTAAGGACTAAATTCTCACTTGGTTCCAGAGGTGTTGTCAGTGGTCAAAAGTCTCCCCTTGACATGATAAAAAGTAAATCAGATGAGTTCATAGAGGAACAGTAACACAGAGCCCATGCTACTGTAAAATTCAAATATAGTCAGGGAGAAACTTCTCCGCTTTCCTTTGCACATTATCATCACTGAGTAAACCACGGTAAGTTTTTCTAGGAGTTTTTCTCCTTGTGTGAAATGTAGAACCAGATAAAAGTGGTCTACGATACCAATTCAAAGAGAATAAATAGGCTTTCCTTAGTTTTGTTTCCTAATGAAAGGCTTTCAGAGTAAACTATTTCTCAGAAAATCCCTGGCCATTCACTTTCTTATTCTAGAAACCGCAGCAATTTCTTTATTACAGGATTTGGGGAGTACTTGAACTTACTCCTTTCAGGCTCGTTTTTAATCCTTTGACATCTCATAGCAAGTCCTGGGAGGGCAGTTTTCAATTAATCCAATCACATCCCCTTGATCCATGCCTAGAGTGAACCCTACCATGGAAACCAGCCTCAAAGGTGGGGGACACAGCTGCAGTGGAGAGGTAGAAGTGTCACACTGTCCCTTCCTTGGCCTCATACAGAGCACAGAAAACTCAAATCCAGATAAAACTCTCACCTTCCTCACACCCAATAAAACCTAAGGTCATAGCGCTTTTCCATGCTCCCTCTCCCCCAAAAGGATGTGGTATATGGAGAGCAGTCCCTGGCAAGGCTTGCGACACCTCCAGCACTCCCAGCTCCCCAGATGCTCACCTGGGGAGCAGTACCAGAGGCCAGCTGAATAGGGCCTGTCACCAAGCACTGGGTGTGACAACTGCATGGGGCAGTTCCAAGCAGCCCAGGAAAGAGCTGGGGTTTGGCTCAACCTGTGTCACAGTTATAAAGCCCCCGACACCGACGATTTTCCTGTAGGAGGGCAGCCAGGAAGGTGGCTTTAGTTTCTACTGTGCAGAATTCAGAGTCTAAAGGTGCAAGCTGTCCTCTTGTTGTCCATCTTCCCATGTACATAGGCCAAGATTGCCATCCCAGTTTATAGTTACAGCAGCTGCAAAGGTGGGCTGGTGTTCAAGTACTATCAAGGATCTGATCATGTTCATATCAAAGCTAACCGTAAATTCCCCATGTAAAGTAAATTGCCTGAAAGACTGCACATTTTTTTGTGAAAAAGTCTATCTAGTCCAGTCAGCTGTAATGGTGTTGGGGGGATTAAGCACATTTGGTCGACATAGTGCTCTTGAAAACACTAATTACATTCAGATGCAGCTTTCACAAACTGTTGCTTGGGGCTACCCCACCTTTGCAACTTCTATGTATTACACATATATACACAGGGGTATGTGTACCTTTAAGCACCAACAGAGAAACAAACACACGTACACTGAGGATATTGTACAACTGTGTATGTATAATGCTGAGAAACTAAAGTGTATACATGTATATCTTGCAAAGTTGACTACATACTTTTGTGGTGCATGTGTGACTGATCTGATACTACATACATTACCCCTGTATCCTGCCTCCAGGTGTAACCAGTAGAGGAAGAATATCAGAAGCTCAGCAAGTATACAGTGATGCTTCCCTAAAATACACTACCACTGTCAAACATAACTGATTTAGGGACCATTGCATTCTGCTAGACATGGCTTTCTTGAATTTTTCCACACCTTAAGAATCCGTCCTTACATCTGTCCCCCATAGCAGCCTGTGGCAAAAAGTAATTATTATGATTTTTAAATGTTACAATATGAAGAAATCTAAATTTATACAGATGCATTTAAATTTTCAAAATGATATCTGAGCTCAGTTACAAAAGTCATAACCTACTGGTTACTGTCCTGATATTTATGAGACAGTGAGACACAATCAGATTCCATCCAAACCAACATAAACTATCTGCAGAACAAAAGTCAAAATGCCACAATGAAGGTTTCTGCAAAGGGCAAGCCGGGTTCATGTTTCCCTGAGGAGTGAATAGCACCCTCATGACCCCCACACCAAGCTCCCATCCTGCCCATGGAGCTGGGAGTAAACACCTGTCCTTCTTCCTCAAGCACGTTTTCTCTCCTTGCTCAAATTTGGTGAATTTAGGTATCTTTTTCCAGGCAGCTTCAGAGTAGTTTCTGATGAATCATCAGCCATTCTCAAGTTTACTGGAAGGCAGGTACATTCTGACAGTGGAGGAGCTGGTACTCTTCCTCATCCCCACCACAGGACGGGAGACACCAGCGAGGGAAGAGGCGTAACAGGGCTGGTCCTTGCCTCCCAGCCTTCGTGCCACAATGGAGTTGTCAGCCAAGGACAGGGAACGCCAGATTACGTGACCCCTTAAAATTTGTCTTGCCTGGCTGGTTGTTAACAGTCAATCAGCAAAGAAACAACCTCCTGCCAGAGCCCCAAGGCACCAATTAATTCCTGTGCAGGCAGTGTGTAGGGTACAGCTTAACACCTGTATCAGACTAATTCAATAATGAAGAATCTACACACTCTAAGGCGTAGTATGTGGTTGATTTTAAAGGCCTAACTAAACAAAATTTAATGATGAGCAGAATACTCACAAGCACTAGCAAACAGCCACTGGGTCAACAAATTTGAAACTCATGTCTGGGATAATGAATAGTCACCACTAATTGACTAGCCTAGGAATTTTTGTAAGAATACACTCTATTTCAAAGCGCATTCCAACCATTCACACAAAAACTAAATTTTGGTTTGTGGATTAAAGGATTTTCCAGTACAGTGAGATGGGAACTCGTTTGTATGTCACAATTCCTTCAAAATGAAATATGTCAGTTTGCAGCCTGTTGCTCTGAACACGCATCAATAGGTTTAGTGCTCTGCTGACAAAAATGTGAACCTGTTACCAACTATTTCCTGTGTTGCTGGTTTGATTTTTGTTTTGCTCTGGGCTTTTTTAAGTCTTTCCTTTGTACCCTAATATATAGTGATAAATGTCCTCTTAATCTGTGGAACAATCTTCATTTGCCTTCATGACAGAGACCACCTTGAAGGAGCAAGTAAAAGCTTTAGTCATGGTTTCCATTTTTTCATTTGAATTCAATACATTCTAGTTAAATGGACAATTAATAGGTCACTTCCAAAATAGTAGTGTATCAGTCCTGGTTAATAAACAATCCCCACAGTTGATAATGGGCCTATGTATTCAGCAAGTCCCTGTATACACTCAGCTCATCCACTAAATCCCTTTTCAGGTAGACAGGGTTATATGGGAAGATGAGCTAGAATGAGTCTATAAAAGTCAGTTTCATTCACTGCTTTATTTTTCAGTCAAGTGCTTTAAATGGTGTCCAGAAAATCTCTTGGAATGTGAGACAGGAGAAAAGACTGGCACATAGAGTATTGCTTTATGGCCATACAAAAGGGCAACTGACCCTTGCCCAGGCCTTTTCAATGTGAAATGGTTCCTAAAGTTCATCTGCACAGTGAAAAATTGTGGTGAGGTCGCGTGTGGATGAGTAAAGTGAAAGTGGTGATTGGTCATGGTGCTGTCAGGCATTGTGGGAGAGCTGGGGCCATGTAAAACGCTCTGTGGGAAAGTGTCAGCCCCCTAAAGAGGTGCTCAGAAACTTGCAGCTCATTAAACTGCCAGCATTTGCTGCCTCACTTGTCAAGAATCATTCAACTTAGCAACTGCCCTTCTGAAACATTCATAAAACGCATGCACGTAGTCAGGAAGGTTTCAAATGCAACTGTGATTAAAAAAAAAAAAAGTATATGCTAGAGCATGCATAAACTCCAATTTTCATTTGGATTTGTGCTTTTTCTCAGTTTTGAGGGACTTGGAAATGCCTCTTCTGTTTGTATTCCCGAGCCATAAACACATAAAGACACGGATATCCATTCTTACACTATGGCATGCAAACTTCACAATCAAGGTTAAATTCAGATTTGGATTAAATGGAAGTGCCTTCCAGGTCTTAATCCTGAGCATATAGTGCATACTGGCTAAAATTCTCTCCAACTTACTTCTTCAATTTTTTTTTTCCTTCTAATTAAAAAATAAAAACAAATCGAACAAGTGCATGCATTTGACTGCTACAAAAAGAGTGACTGTTCTATTTAACATTAGGGCTTCCTGAATTATAATTTATCCCTAACAGGCATTAAAATGCAGCATCCATTTATAAGATCTTTCAGCGCTTTTCTTATTTGCAAACATTTATTGACACAAGTTTTTAAAGGAGTTACTGATTTTAAAGAATCTTTTCTAGCAAACTCAAAACAAGGAGCTTTCCTAGGTTAGTTCTGTCTGGGTGTCTCAATGCCATTAGAAACCTCTTACAATTGCTCAGTGTACTTAAGTTTGATAAATCTTTGGAAAGCCTCTGAATAGGATTGCTGTGATTTTACTAAGGAATTAGCTGCTGCCATTGCATCACCAATTAGTTTTCCAGAGCACATTAAATCCTGCTGCTTTGGTTTACAGAATAACTCAAGCATTACTGATGAAGCATAAAAACTTACTTGGAAAAGCAGTGGGGGATGCAGGGTGCTGACAGGACCCACCGCAGCATGCTGAGTAGAATGGCGGGGCTCGGAGAAAAAAGTGTTTGGAAAGAGCTGCAAAGAAAGCAGAGATCTAATTGATTATCCATTGAGCTTAGGTGATATTCATAACAACAGTCCTCCAAAAAGTCAGTGTGTAAAGTCCTGCCCCACACGTTCTTGCTCCTTTTTTCAAGATGGTGATATTTTTAAGGCCAACAATGATAAACCAAGTAATTGCTCTTTAATTTAGCGAGGTTATTTTACATGTGTAGCTTAAATACGATATGCAAGACTCACAATATATTTATCATAAGAGAGAAACTCTGCAGATTGGAAATTTACTTATGGTAATTGCTATAATTATGGAAGGTTTTTCCTAAATATTGGGATTGACCATGTTGTTTAACATATTGTTGAAATAATGAATATAATGCATCTGAAAGTATTTTCAATAACTTTAGTAAGCATGATACCCTAGAAAAACAGAATCTAAAAGTGAATCCTGTCTCTTCTGCTTGTACTCCAATGCTGGTATTAGTACTCAAACCAATAAGGTCTTCAATAAATAAGAAACCTTTATGAATAAACTCTGTAAAATGCAGTGAGATGATCCAACTGAGCTCTACAGCCACAAACTACAGGGCCTGATTCTGCTATCCTTATAGTAAACTCGGTTTTTCTGCTCAAGTGCTCTGAATTTGAATAAACCACTTGCTGAAGAAGGCTCTGCTTAACACAATATAAAATTGCAGAAATAGGTGACACTTGGTAAAATCTCCATAGGATTTTTTGAACCAATAAATCAAATGTCTCTATTGTGTCTGAAAACTGCTTCCAAATCTTGGAAAGATCTTCCTTATCTAATAATCCCTTAATTTTTTTCTCTATAAACCTCATGGGCTTTTATATTAACCTTAATTACCTTTTAATTTCTGCTCCTGCTACTCAACTATGAAACTTCGTAGTTTTTTTTCTTTTGAAAAGGGATGCGTCATGCTCACTAGAATGTAAAGTGATCACTTGTAAACTGTGATCAACACCAAAACATTCACATCACTTTCCTGTCTTGGTTTAGGCAGAAAATAAACAGGTTTAGACTTTGTACTGTAGTTTTTTCATAATTTCTATAAATAACTTCATTAATTAAAAAGAGTGTAACTGCATACTCAGATTAAAAAATTAAAAATAATCAGGAAGAAAGTTAGCTAAATAGATAAACACATCTAAGCCAAGTTCTTTATTTTTAAAGAGTTTTCTACTAGAATTAAAACCAAAGATCAGCCAAAATTCAGTTCCTGAGTATAAATTAGGATATCTTAATAACTTTGTTGATGTTCAAATCTGCTGATCTCCCAAAGCAATAAACTATTGCTGCAGAAGCCTAACTCCGAACATTTTGAAAATATTTACCTCTATTGTTTGTCCTATTTCCTACAAGCTTAGGTAAAAATTTCTACAACTGTAAATACAAATTGATAAGTGTTTTATTAGAGAACAAACCTTATGAAGAGCGATTGAAGGAGCTGGGACTGTTTAGTTTGAGGAAGAGGGGAGACCTCATCGCTCTCTACAACTACTTGAAAGGGCATTGCAGAGAGGTTGATGCTGGTCTCTTCTCACAGGTAATTATTGATAGAACGAGAGGGAATGGCTTCAAGCTGCAACAGGGTAGGTTTAGGCTGGATATTAAGAAAGAATTTTTCTCAGAAAAAGCAGTCAGACACTGGAACAGGCTGCCCAGGGAGGTGGTTGGGTCACCAACACTGAATGTGTTTAAGAGTCATTTACATGTGGTGTTGGGGGATATGGTGTAGGGGAGGAATTTGTAGAGTAGGGCTGATGGTTGGACTCAATGATCCCAAGGGTCTCTTCCAACCTGAATGATTCTATGATTACTACAGCTTTTCATCAACACTTTACTGTTTCTAGTAAAATATAAATACACTCCAGGAAGAACTAGTTGCCTATTTTGAAGTGTACGCTTGCAAAATAAATGCAAAAAGGAATGGTTTACATCAGGTGTTAGTATTCTAAAGCTTCACACGAGACCATTAAACATGGAACTGTGTCCTAAAGAGCTTAAAAGAGTTGAGAACGTGCAGCCAAACTTTATCTGTCTTACATATCCAAGGGGATTCAGTGCAACTGGTGGGGTGTGTAAATTGGAAAGGATTTGACAGTAACTGAAGAAGCACAGGAGATTGGGAAGAAAAATACCTGCCAGATAATCTCAGCCAATTCTCCTGAACACGAGAGCTTGTTCTTGACATGTTATCTGCTGTAGTTTCCAAACTCCCAGGCAAAGAGCTTTTCCTCCCTTCCTTGAAAGCCACATTCCTCATGCCATTACCAACTTTTCCTTACAGCCATCCACTTCTAAAAATACAACTTAGTGTACAGAAGATACTTCACTTTATTTCTTTGCTTCCTTTTCACACACCTCAAATATTCCTTGACTGTTATAATGCCCTATTCCCCTTAATCACTGCCATAGACTTTTGTCAGACATGTTGGCCTGTCCTTGATATTCCCTGTTACGGTTCCTTAGCTCTCTCCAGCTCCTTGGTCATTTTTGATAATGTGGTGTTCAGAATGACACATGATACCACCAGGAGATATCTGGATAAATCAGAATTAAATAAGCTATTGCATCAGATAGATAGCATGCTTCTGCAAATAAAGATAGAGGAATAGGAAAGAATAGAGTTTTCTCCATTCACTAAGTTTCACAACTGGCAAGCTGCAAGCTTAAAGGTCAGGAGATGAATCAGGGTCAAAACGTGAGACCCCAAAAATGCCACGTATGTGCATGGAGGTTGCTGGTAATGATTTAATGGACTATCACGGCACCACGATGCAAGTAGCAGAGATCAGGGCACTAATTCTGCTCAAGTCAATGGAAATCATGCTTCTGGCTTTCTTGGGCATTTTACTTAATTCCCTCAACCAACCACTGTCTTTTCTGCAGTGTGGTACATTTCCCTCCAAAGCAGAACATTTGCTTAAGAAATAAGACGCAAGTGATATTCTCATATAACTCTGAACCAAGTGGTTTCTGAGACCATTTCTCAAAATCGATTTATTCTAGACCCTGCAGAATAATCAACGGCATTACATCTCCCTAAACCTACAGCCAATGCATACATCTAGTTTATAAAGGTTTTTCATGTGCTCCAACTACACTGATACACAAATGAATCCTACCTTAGGTATAATAAACTACATCCGCAGGTCCTAGGTTACATCACTAAAAAGTCTGGCATAATATAGGGGTACTTCACTGTACTTTAGGAGCTCTATGTAGAGAGAAATGTTAATGCTTCAACCTAACACATACAAATATATTTTTTTATACCTTTGATTGAAAAATCATAGAATATTAATTGCATTAAATTGCTTTTATTGTCTACATGAAAGTGCATTAACAGAATGAAAATTGCTCAGAGTCAAATTAAATATTTAATGTATCTGTAGAAATGACACAATACCTATCAGGGCTGAGGACAACATACAGGAATGCTTTTATTTTCTGGTCACATAGTTTGGCCAACAAATATTGGCAGAGCAGCCATGATACATCCAAAGCAAGCACTGTTTGCTGTTCACATAAGGCTGAAAATTGCTGAAATATCAGAATATTCATTCTGTATTTGCTGTCCAGAATGAAGGACACTGTAAGTAAAAAGCAGCTGTTTCTTCCAGCCATGTGGAGTACACATTAACCATGGGCCAATTTCTAATAATTTCTAGTCAAGATACCCAATTATTTTTCTGCTTAGCATTCCAATTTCATAAAAACAGAGACTGTGTGGAACTAAGCATTTCACAAGAGTGAAACTTTACAAGTTTATCTTCACAGATGCTTGAAAATGAAATATCAGAGGAGCGTATAAGCGCCTTTTGGCACTTCAAAAACTGTACTACATGCTTTAAGAGAAAATTTATGGGGTCATAAATATAGAAGGATGAAATACCTAGAAATAAGTTAGTGATTTCCTTTTATTTTTTCACAAAAGTTAAATTATTTTGACACTATTGCTGCATGCAAAATTTTAGTAATAATGCTCATTTACACTCACCTTTGTGAATTCAAAGCATTTTATAAACAAATAAAATGATACTAAACATGCCAAGGAACCTCAAGCTCATCCACTGCTAAAACTCAGATATTAGTTCAGATACTGCTATTATAAAATATATTGCCAGCTCTGAAGATATTCTAAATTCAAAAGCTCTCCCGTGCTAAAAAGTCACTCCAACAGTGGGACTAGAAGTTTTCCCTCTAACTATCCACCATTTTGAGAATAAGGTTCCTAAGTAAAATTCAATTCAAATGGATATCTAAATTAAAAACAGTACATTATTCAAGACATTGTTTGCTTTTCCTAATCCTAATTTTGTGCAATGACTTGGGAAATAACGTAGGTCATTAAGCAACAGGGAAGGGGCGACAGAAAAATGGCTATTGAGGAAAAGCAAACCGACGGTAAACTTCTGGTATTACCCATACAGGGTTCCTTCACTGCATGTCCTGCTAGTTTGTTGGGGATTTTTTACAGCTAACTGATAACGATGTCATACAATCCTGTGCAGAGAGCTGAAACACCTCTGAAGAGTGACTGACAAAGCTGCCTAGAGCCAACTGACAAAAAAAACCAGTAAGCACAGGAATTGACAGACCTCGAGCTGCAAAAACACAGCCCTTCAACTCTCTGTGTATTGCTATGTCCACATGAACTGCTTTCCACAGTGATACCTGAGCTCCAGACCCTGGCAGGGAAATACAAAATATTCTCAACTAAAACGATCCCATTTCATCTAAGAAACTCATATGCTTTTGGGCCAACATAGTGGGCACAAGTAAACTTTAATTTCCTACCGATGTCCATTCTTGGCAATGATTCAAGCAGGCTTTTGCACAGCTTCAGGAAAGTTTTGTGCCACGAAAAGCTCCCTGCAGAGTCCGGCAGCGGCTCTGCCAGCTTAGTGGTCCAGATGAGCCACATGGTACCATCTCTGCTCCCGAATCACAAGCCCTGGGTCCTGTAATGATCTGTGGCTCTGTCCTCAGCAGCTCCTGTGTTTAGAGCACAATGTTCCAGGAGCAGTTGTGCACCCCCAAAGCATTTGAGCCAGCTGAAATGGCCAGCCCCTGGCCATGAGAAAGAAGCAACAGCCGTTGCCACATCCCAGCAAAGGCACTCACCACCACCTGGAACTGGCAGAACTTCCTGCAAGAGCTTGTGGCACAGCACCCCTCAGAGCTGGCTTTCCCGCACTCCCAAAGCAACCGTCTATTCGCTTCCCATTCCTTCTTGTAAAACACGACTGCACGAATGCTCAAACGAAGTCAAGCCAAAAAGGCAAACCAGAGCAGCATACGCAGATCAGTCTTAAAACATTGGCAATGTTCATAGAAAGGGTTTTGCCATTCTAAGCATGTATTTTTAAATCTTACACAAAAAGCAGATGCGAGAAGTGGGTTTGCATTTTTATGTTGGGTCTTGGTGGGGCTTTCAGAAATCAGCAGAGTAGTCACATCAAAAAGGGCTTGAAATGTGTCAACAGCTTGATCATGGTTTCCTTGCATCTATAGCAATGTAGTGGCTGACAGAGTCATACTGCAGATTTGACAGTGATTCACATGATCTCAGCTATTTTCAGAACCGTCATTCACATGCCTTATTATTTAGGGCATGATTTGCTATACATGGAGGATTGGGTTTTCTCCTCCTGAGGAAACGTGGGTGCCTCAGACCAGTGACAATGCATGGTCAGGTTTCACCTCCGTGACAATCCAAAGCAACAACCAAACTGCAGACCATTTGCCAAAGACTCCATGGGTCTCCTGATGTCAGCAGTAAAGGTGGCTTCCACCCTGTCCATGCCTCATACACAGCCTTGCTATGGAGAAGCAAGACGGGGATGGACAACGCTGTAGACTTACCAGCCAGACTTGTCCCTGGCTTCGTCCTTCTCGTGAAGGAGATGCCCACGCGCTAACGTGCCCCAGCATTTTCTGCTTACCAGTTCTTGTCAAAAAGGGCATTACTGTCACTTCTCTGTCTAAATGTTCAGCATGTTGTCTAACCTCCTTGTCTGGGACTCCTATACAGACAACAAGAAGCAATAAAGTAGCTCTGTATCGTGATTTGTCACCTTAAAATAGATTTCAAAGAAAATAAACCGGGTCATCCTCTGGAGGCGTCTCTGTATTGAGTATGGATCAGACAAGGCATCTAGACAACTAGATTACACAGGACAACTATTTTTTAATAAAGAGCTAAATTACTCTTAACATTCTTCTTAGCCTTCTTTGGTAACATCAAAAGAATACAATCCTCTGTATAGCCATAAAGATCCTGTAAAAAATAGTAAAATTCAGCCATAAAGGCACTAAAGTTATTTTCTTTGATTTTCAACACATTATGATTTGTGTAGAAATAATTTAGTCAAGGAAGACAAAATTAGGGTCATATGCTGCAAGAGGAAAATTCACTGGTTTTTCATTGTTGCAGCCCTAACTCAAAATCTTACCATAGGCGAAAGTACACCATTAATTCCAGTGCTATGTACTAATTAGCTAAGATCTCCTACCTGGACCAGTCTTTACTTGTTGCAGTATTGCCAGCTCCAACAAGACAATAGTCTCAAGACTGGTCAAATGTTGTTAGAATGAAAAAAATAACAAACGGTGGATTACATTTTATTTAAAAAAAAAAAAATCAAATTTTTCGTCTTTTTACGTTTGTCCAAGGAAATATTTTTTCAAGTTGAAATCTGAGACATTCATAGTCACAAGATTGCAGGGATGGGGACTTCAACACCACCAAATTGTCCAAGATTCAGGCAGAAGAGGTAAAATCCTTAACATACATACAGCCTCCTACTGCTTTTATATACCCTTCCTTATTTTCATTTTGAAAAAATTACCTTCCCAATTCTGCTATGGGTCATGAGTTACCACAAAAGTACCATTTAGAAGAAATCAGAGTAAGAGTTATTTGCAGAGCTGCATTATACAAGAATGCAAAACACTTTTGGTGGGCAATGGAGGCACAGAACTTGCCTTCCAAAATTCAGGGGAATTTGTCGATGCAAAAAAGTCACAGTACAAGGAAATCTGAAATCTGCACTCAAGTAGAGAACTGGCCTGATGAGATAAGTATTAATCTCATTCATGTGTTTTCTAAAAACATGAAGAAGAGACTACAAGATGTCAGAAGACCAGCGCATTCTGCAACACAAAATACATTTTACAGAAGTTAATTCGCTAACTGAAGGCACGGCAGACCCCAGGGTTTCCCTTCGCTGAATTGAATTGCTTTTCTACAAACCCCACCGCTTGCCTTCCTAGCACAGCTTTGAGATCTTCTGGCATGGCTTAAATCTTTACTAAGGATCAAACTCGGGATCCTCTTCCTTTCTCAGAGGCGGCATAGCAGGAGTTGCCAGAAGCAAGAGCAATGCCCAGCCAACCCTCGTATTCCCCGCTGAGCCCAGGCCGCCAGACTGGTGGCTGGGACGGAGTGTAGCTGGCAATAAATATCTTCTTGTCATAAACACAGATTTTACTAAAAATGTGAAATAAAGTCTGTTGATTAAAAGAAGAGTGTTGCAGGATATAATTATTGTCAACACCTGAGGGGTCAAAAAACTGACACTGGTCCAAAGAGTGAAGTCTACAGAGGAAGGCTTGGTTTTATTCCCCTGCAACGCTACCAGTTTTCTGTATCACCTTAGGCAAGTCACCTCACTTCATTCTGCCTTTTTGTTTCTCTGTGCATTTTAGTTTCCTTTCTCCATTAATATACCAAAATACCAAGATTAAAGCAGAAAGCCAGATTCTCACCATCTATGCCCATATTCATGCTTATAACACCTGTGACCATATTCAGGCTGTAAAGCACTTACGGTAATCCTCCTCCAGGGCAAACTACTTGAGAAGAGCAGAGATTTTCAGAAAATAATTTAAAGTAGCAAAGTAACTGTGACACCGTATCAGCCAATACTTCTGGAAACCAAATCATGAGGAAAGATGTGGAATGGACCTTCTGCAAGCATCTGTGCTACAACAAACTGCATCTCAGCATCCTCTGGATAACGTTCCTATGTCAGAAAATGCTGAGGAAAACTGTTGAGTTTTCTAAATTATCCAGAAAGTAGTACTAGTATTCAAGGAGAGGGACCAAATCCCAGATTAGCAAACAGACATTGAGGACTTCCTCCACACTTAAGAGTCCATCAGTCTGCTGAGAAATTTTATCTGGAGCTTCCCTTGTCCTTTAAGAAGCAGCGCAAGTATAAGCTGCAGAGGTGTAATATGCGTTACTGGGAAATGTTTCTTTACAACAGTACATTTTTATAAAGTTTTTACCTAGCTAGAACAGAGTCTGGGGCATCCAGTGTTTAAAAAGCAGAACCGGATTCCATACTTTATCTGGCCAGGGCTACGAAAACACACTGTGTACAAAGTTTTCACAAAACAGAAGGTAGCATTATGCATATATTTGATCGAGGCAAAAGGTCTTAAAAGAGGAGAATCAGGCCCTACGATGTACAGGTTAGGAGAAATTCAGTTCAGCTGGGCAGAAACACAGCGCTCACCATGCCCACTGGAGCTGCTGGGCCTAGTTCAGCCCAGTTTCATCACCTGTGCTGGGGCTACAGAGCAAGATGCCAGAAAGCCTGTGGGAATCCCAAGCTGGTATTAACTAGCACATCATTGCAGAAGGCAAGTGAGTTTATTATCTAGCAATAATGCTCCTTCTGCTTCTCCTTCTGAAGTTTTATGCTCATTCATGCAGTTGTACTCATAAGTCAAAATAAACTAAATGATTTTTTTAAGTTATGATTTTGTTGTATTTAATTTTTTAAAATCAGTGTAACGATGGAAAGTGATTATTTTAATCTTTTAGAGACAATAATTCTTTCAAGCCCACTCATTAGATGATTTATTTTACAGCATGAGAGTACTTTTTTAGTTTTTCACTTCAGACAATTTTGGAGGAGAACTCAAAATATGTATGCAGATAAGCACTTTAAATCATCAAACTAAATCCTGTGAAAGCTGTAAATTATGGGGAAGCTTGCTGATAAAACTCTATTGCTGAGGAGTTACAAAGGGAAAAACTACCATGACCAGTCATCACAGATGAAGACTGCCATCCCACTCAGTCCCCCCTTTGCAGCCATGGATAACATTCTTCCAGTTTACAGAAAGAACACAGGATTTTCCTTCTTTGGCACTTTTATGAAGTGTTAAAAGGTACCCTAAAATTTCTTCATGCTTTCTTCAAGTCATTCCTTGATAGGTGCTGCAAACACATGTTGTTTTTTGGAACTGCAAAAAGGGTCAGCTCATTCAATTCCAGTCCCTGGTGCGATTCCATCCTTTCTTGGAACTTTTTGTGACCTCACCAGAATTTGGGACTACAGGACCAATACAGATTATCAACTCCAAAAAATCTGATATTTTTCAATTTTCTTTCCGATAGTATTTTTTTAAATTATTTTAAAAATACAGCATTATGCCAAGCTAGTTGGTTAGAGAACTTTTAGTCCCTGCAGGATCCATAAAGCACTTGGTAGTTAAAGATTTTTTTAAAAAATTTGCTTTATGATGTTCCAATAATCTTAGTATACTAAGATTTAGATCAAGATTATCCAAAATGCCATATGATTTTGAGGATCCAAATAGGAGTGAGTTTATTCCTTCAAAAACTCACCCCCACAAAAAAAAAAAAAAAAAAAAAAAAAAAAGGAAAATTTACAAAAAACCAGAA
>VXBJ01000066.1:168170-211749 GCA_013400055.1 Nycticryphes semicollaris | reverse complement strand
CGCGCTTCCCGCTGCGGGGGTGCACCTGTGTGGAGGGGAAGGGAAAGGCCTCCGGCCTCCGTCCCGGCGGGGAGGTGGCACCGGTGCTGGCCACCGAGAGATCATGTCGACCTCATGATCCCATGAGGTAATGGGAAGATAGTCATTAGCTCACTCCCTCTGGGTATTTTTATCTGGCCTTTTTATTTTTTCCCCTTTTAGTTGCACACCCACCCCACCCCCACCTCCTTTCACACACACAAATGCTGGATTTTCAACATTTGTCTCAATAAATCTGATTAAGATCAGCGTGGCGCTGTTAATCATGTTTTCCTTGAGGTGTGGGATGGTGTTTTCTGTTGGCATAAACATCCTTTTGGCAGAGGTGGCTCTGGCCATTTCTGCTTCCCTGCACGTATTCTTATTTATTTTCTTACAAACCATGTAACGTGGCAAAGATGTCTCATTTTCCACTTCAGACACACAAGCAGAAAGTTGAAGTGGGGTGCCATTCTCCAAGACCTGAAAGCATCTCCCCGTTTACTTCATTTACTTCAAAACAGCTGGTCACCCATCTCATCTCAGGGATATTCCCCACAAAATCCTCTGGAGCATGTGTGTCCCTTCCATTTGTATAAGAGGAGGGGCATAATTCCTTGGACATCAGGGTAGTTCATAGCTAAAACCAGTTGGCGAAGTGGAATCATCCGTGTCCTCAGACAGCAGACAGGAAGGATGGTTTAACTGCTGCAGTACTAAAGGAGTGCCTTGGGAGATGTGAATGAAGCACTTGGATATAGCAAGTTTTCCTTCACATCCTTGGGTAGGTTGGCCCTGCAGAGTTTGAGCACTTTGCTGGCACCAAGATGTTTTTACCTGTAATGGGCACCTAAGAGTTGATAAGGATGCTTCATGCCATGGGCCCATATAGTCTGACCTTGTGTCTTCAGCAGTGGCTGTATGAGGAAGAATAAGACCATGATGAGCATATCTGATAGTTTTGCCCTGATACACTCCCCTGCTCTAACNAGGTGTGTCCAAAGCGCATTCATTATGTCAGCCGGGGGACGGGGAGTGATGGACGCGGCCAACAATGCCGCTTTGCCCGGCAACCCCCCCAGGGGAAGGAGGGGGTAGGGCGGGGAGCTGAACGGCTCCGGCCGCGGGGGTGGCTGCCCCGCGTTACCCGCCCGCCTTNGCGTGGCGCTGTTAATCATGTTTTCCTTGAGGTGTGGGATGGTGTTTTCTGTTGGCATAAACATCCTTTTGGCAGAGGTGGCTCTGGCCATTTCTGCTTCCCTGCACGTATTCTTATTTATTTTCTTACAAACCATGTAACGTGGCAAAGATGTCTCATTTTCCACTTCAGACACACAAGCAGAAAGTTGAAGTGGGGTGCCATTCTCCAAGACCTGAAAGCATCTCCCCGTTTACTTCATTTACTTCAAAACAGCTGGTCACCCATCTCATCTCAGGGATATTCCCCACAAAATCCTCTGGAGCATGTGTGTCCCTTCCATTTGTATAGGAGGAGGGGCATAATTCCTTGGACATCAGGGTAGTTCATAGCTAAAAACCAGTTGGCGAAGTGGAATCATCCGTGTCCTCAGACAGCAGACAGGAAAGATGGTTTAACTGCTGCAGTACTAAAGGAGTGTCTTGGGAGATGTGAATGAAGCACTTGGATATAGCAAGTTTTCCTTCACATCCTTGGGTAGGTTGGCCCTGCAGAGTTTGAGCACTTTGCTGGCACCAAGATGTTTTTACCTGTAATGGGCACCTAAGAGTTGATAAGGATGCTTCATGCCATGGGCCCATATAGTCTGACCTTGTGTCTTCAGCAGTGGCTGTATGAGGAAGAATAAGACCATGATGAGCATATCTGATAGTTTTGCCCTGATACACTCCCCTGCTCTAACTGTTCTCAGCTTAACCACTTTTTTTACAGATCTGAAGGCCTTCGTCTTTGTAAAGTCAAGATATTTTGCAAGTATTTTACCTGTGAGCATTTTGAGACTGGACTTGCTTCTTGCCATGGAAAAGGTTAGCATCTAGCCTGGTGGATTTCAGAGTACATCTGAATGTAATACCTATCATTGTCATATTAAGATGCCAAAATGCGAGTCTTCGAGGGAGGGCACCTGCTTTTGAGCGTTGCGAGTAGCTGCCTTTCCAATTGCCCCTTGCACATTTATTCCCACTTAAGGATTTATCCTGTCTTTCCTTTCACCGACTGAGTTCTCACAGAGTTCCCAAGGACCTGGGATACTGAAAACCATAATTCAACACTTGGGAAAGTGTAGTTAGTCCATCCAGCTGTGCTGCATGAATAAAAGGTATTCACCAAGGAAAAGATGCCTGTCAAAGACAGTAGCCTTCAAAGACAGGCTTGGAGTTTGGTTTCCTCCAAAGCCATTTCTCATACCAACATGCTATTGTGTTAATCTCAGCTATAGAGTTGAGTGAAGTATAAGCAAGTTGCACATTTCTGTGAAATACAAGCCCAAACATGTAGCATTTGACATTTTGCTGTGCTCTATGTAACAGAGTGATCGATTGCCACACAACTGGTTAACAACTCATGTCAGGCTTCATCTGTTGCTCCAGAGTTCAACATGTTTGTTGCGATGTGTGTTTAAGCAGTTCCCTTTCTCCCTCCCACTTTCATCTATCAGTGGCCTCTCACTCATATCCTGGCTCCACTGTCATAGCTGTACTAACAAAGCACCTTGAACCAGATCAGAGGACTCATCCAGGTTTTAAATAAGACAGTCAGGACATAGTGTTTGTCAAGAGATTCCCAGTGCAGTCCTAAAACCAGTTGTGTGATCTTAAGTAAGGGTGATAGGGAAGAGCAACTGAATGAACATATTAAACCAGGGCAGCCTTGGAGCACTTTGTCTCCGATACACGTCCGTAGCCCTGCTGAGCAGTGGCTAGTAAATTCTAGTTATCCTCTGGGCATGTGATAAGCAGCTATAGTGAGATGTTACCTGTCAGAAGCTGGAGAGCGTAGTACAAGAAATTATAGGTTTCTCATTCATGTCTGGAGTATGAACTGATTTGAGTGTAAAAACTAGCGACATCCGCAAATCCGGATCTTTTCCGGTGAATGCAGCCTGGACATGTGCAACAAGCAGATCCTTAGCCAAGCACCTGGAAAGTCATTGCATATGTATAGCTGTATACAGCTATCTACTGTATCCAAGCTGGATACATACAGTAGGTAGAGATGGTATTCGTGTGGTGGATAGCTGGCATTTCTTTTCATTTGGTTCTTCAAAATTGGAAGGTACTTACTTACTTGGATTTTGCCAATTTATTGATTTACTTTTACCTTAACCAGTCTAAAGAAGAAGTTTGCCTTAACTGCATATCTTGGCTTGCATCAGGTAATTGGAAAACATGAAGATACACTTCTTGGGTTGCAGAGCTTAAAAAATGGGGTATATGAAACATAACCTGAAATGCTCAGCACTCTCTGTTATGCCTCCCCCGCTGGGAGTCCTGGGTACAGTCTTACTGCCAAGGCAGACAAATAATTTAGCATACCAAGCACAAGATCTGGGCAACTGAATCAAAGTCTCCCTAGTGATCCCTCTTCTACATCAGCTCTGCCCTTTATCAGATGGTGTTTCCATCTTTGAGCTGGAGAGTCTCTCCCTTACAGCTCCTTCCCTGTAGCAATTCACATTAAACTGAATCCTGCCATTAGTTCAAACCTTTCTTGCAAGCCTTCCCAGGAAGCATGCATATTAGATGCTCCTCTTAACTTTCTTTCCAGTAATTTCTGACTAACTTATTGATGTTTTACTTAACTTTCTTCCAGAGCTGCCAAATATAAGGCTAGACATAAGCTGCAGCAGTCAACCACAAAACCCAAATAACAGAATCAAAGCTTTATTCATTTCCTTATTTTACAGTCTACCAGATTCAACCAGCATCTTGATTATTTGCCAGATTTACGTAAACATCATTTTCCTGCAAGCCCTTTTTGACAAGGAGAACCTCCCTGGCTAAGACACCTGCTTATGGTCTAAGCAGCTATGGTTTAGGTCTGCACTCCGCTAAATAACTCCAAGGCATCCAAAGCATAATGAGGAGGCTCCTTGAGGCTCCTTTATTTTACTGCATAGACTATATTGGGAACTGGTAACATAGGTGTCTCAGGAGAAGATGTATTTTTTTTGAGGACCTTTTAACAGCAGCAGCTGAAAAGCCTTGTAATTCAAAAGAAGTGTGTAAATGGGGGGAAAGTCCTACCTTACCCAGGCAACTTCACACTGTGCTCTTCCTTACTACAAGTTTTCCCAAAGGCACCTCCAATCAGCAGGGATAAAATGCCTAAAATTGATTTAAGAAGATAAATTAGTCTTCTAAACGTTCTTTACATCCTGTTAAAATCAGATACACAAAAACTGGAGCACACCTGCCGTTTCTGGGTGTGAAGACCTCACGTGGTGCGAGCCGTCTGCCTCCGCGCCTCCCAGCAGCGCTCTTTGGCAGCCTGAGATGCTCATACTGTACCACTGCCATTTTATTCCGTATAGCCAAGAGCGAGGATCTAGATACAGGACCAGATACACGCTTGCAGTAGGCAGAGATGAGGTAACTGAATACAGGTCTTTTTCTAGTGCTCTCTTTGCTAAAGGCAGCTCTACCCAGTCATAATTTTACTGGATTCTGCGTATGACACTTTAGAGACGTTTTCCAACTTTGCTTTTCCAGCACAAATAATGCCATACTCTCTCTGCTTCTCTGCTTGTAAGCTTCGGAGTGATATTCTAGCCAAAGAAATAATACACAAATCCTACCAAAGCGCACAGTCACATCTTGAGGTTGATCCCGAGGTTCTCTGACAAAAAATGCCCCGGGCTTGGGCATCAAAATGCACTTCTAATAACATAATTATCTGCCATTTTCTAAGTTAGGTGCATTTTCCACGCTCTTGGAGGTCGGTGTCTCACACTGTTTCTTCTAATCTGAGCAAGGTAGACAACAGTCTGCAAAAGTGTGTTCTTCAAAATAATACCAAGCTTGGTAAGCTCAGGCTGGGCAGTGCCACCTCTGCAGAGCTGCTGTAGACTTCTAGGCAGATATTGCTCTAAATTTCCCCTCTGCACTCAAAAATCTCTCCCTTGACATTTTGCTGATGATCATATGAGGGGATGCTGAGTGTCCTGGCCTGAGAAGGCAACTTGGTGTCAGGTTATGATAACCTGGGTGCAAACTGCTGTGGTTAGGTCCAGCCCGGAGACACCCCCACGATAGAGTAGCACAAGTAGTCAGCAAACTAGGGGCAAAGCTCCAGCTCTGCAGGAGGGATTTAAGTTTTGATCGTAAGTTTTGCTTCTATGTTTCTTGTACTACCATCTCCAAACAATTCTGGCTTACACCTGCTGCTTTGCGTGCCAGGAAGCTTAGGACACAGTTCAAATAAAAGGTATGGCACCTGCATGATGTGAGGCATGAACCCGATAGAAACAGAGTTCTTAAGCTTAGCTTGCACAAAAAAAATGTTGCGGTAACTTGCACTTTGCAGACTTTTGCTGGATGTTTCCTGACAGGAAAGGGCAGGGTGTGGAAGGAGAGGAAAATTAGATTTGTGCGCTCTGGCCAGGCTGGGGGCCTGTCACAGCTCGGTATTTGCTCTATTTGACTTGGAAATATTTTAAGTGCATTGGGAGACATAGTCCTTGTTGGGAAAACAGAGCAGGAAACTGCACTGCTGTCTTGCTTTGCATGCAGCAGCGAGGGGCAGCCTCAAGAAGAGCCTGGGTGGGCTTGTGTTGGATATGGGGTTCCGCTGTAGCTGCCCACACAAGCCACTTGCAAGCCTCCCAACCCTTGCAAGCCATAGCTGCTTTATGAGAGAGGAGCAAAACTGGCATCCAGCCCACAACATTAGAAGATTTGGGGCACCCTGTTGTTGCCATTTTAATTTCTGAGAAGGCAGTTCGCCTTGACACTTACTTCTCTTCCTACCTCCTGCTGGGTTTTTTTTACAGTCCTGACATCCTGAAAGCAATATAAACTTTGCCAGGTTAGTCAGGCTTTTGAAAAGTCTAGATTTAGCTAAAGCATTTCACAGCACTCCCAGATGAACTTAACCATTCACCAGGAAACTCTGCTGTGCTTAGGAATCACCATCATTCTGAACAAACACAGATGGAATTAGCATTCTTTCAATCCAGTTCCATAAAAAGCTTCAAGAGCTCAGTTTCAAATGACTGAAGTCATTTCCGCCAAATCTGGCTTGGCATTAGATCTCAGCAAGTTGCAAAAAAATACACAGAAGTGAAATGTTGAAGTGTGAAAAGAAATTGATTCCCTGTCAAGTTATGTTGCAGATGTGCACAAATTCTTACTGCAGCATGCACCCGGGCTTTCGTGCATGATTTTAACACGTGTTGAAAGCTAGCTAGATGGATGTGACTCAGACCTTTAAAGCTATGCTTCTCCCTGCAGAAACCCCACACGGAAAACTTCAGTCCTACAGGATTTTACTTGGAAATTTCATTTTCATAGTTTGGAATTTTTTTTCACCCCTGTGACATCTAGGGAATAAAGTGGAGTGTGTGAAAGAGAGCTCATGTAATGGAACTTGTAATTCACATTTAATTGGACAGTAGCAGGATTTATTCCTCCTGCTCTGAGACAAAGGATTCAGAAAGCAGTATAGAAAACATACAGTGATTTTTCAGAAGATTACTTACATTCCTAAGAATAAATCATACTTACAAATCCGCTGATGTGAAATGCGGAGCTTATCCAATAGTCTATCCAGCATCATCTTCTATACCTTGATATGATTTACAGCAGCGTTGATACTTCAGGCATCTGGTGATACAAAAAACGGAGCAAGGTGTTCTCTGAATGTCTTAGGTATTTCACACAACTTCTATCGTGTACTTTTGTCCTCTTGGGAAAGTCACGCTGTTAGAGACTTGTGTAATTGTTTTAAAGGATCTTTTTCAATATGGGATTAACCAGCTGGAATCCATGCAGTAAGTATCAAAAGTACAAGCTATTTCCATGGTCAGAGCACTGTGTTCTTCTCACAGATCACAGTTTCAGGCTGTACTTTTAGCAAAAGACTAAATTATTACATCTGCTCCTAACAATGTATAGATTTAAGTCATTTAAAGAAAATAGCAGAGTCACCATTTTCTTTATTCCCCCTGCCTTTCCAGGAAGCTTCCTCTGCCCATTCTCTCCCACAATTCATCTTCCCTCTATCCTATTTTATGGCTGCTGCCACAGTTTCCAAAGCTTTAACATCTTCAGGTCAGAGGGTACAGCGTGCTGCTGCACGGCTCCAGCACAGGTCAGTCTGCCTCAAAACAACTGGGACAGATGGACAGGCTTTTCCTGTTCCCTACATATGTTTCAATTACTGTACTCGTTTCTTTACTGTACCTGGAAGGGCCCTACAATAAGACACGTGCAGACAATGCTATTAAAAATCAGTCACCATCATATATATTATCAGAAGGTGCATACCCTCTTCACGCTTACTTTGAAAAGAACAAATTGTTTCTTAAACATTCTAAATAATTGTTACCCAAAAAACAGCAGAGAATTAAGAAGGGTGGAGTGTCTATGGAAAAGAGGGTATTTGCCCACTTACTGACTCTAATTAATTTCTTTTAAGCTTTGTGATGTAATGCAAGGGAGCACACGAGCCGGGTTACTGCATTCAGAAGTGTTTTACCCTCAAGAGGTAAAGGTTCACTATTTGGTTAAGTCCCAAATAACTGACTTGTAATGACTCTGGCACTTCCTAACTGAAGTGTTAGGCATTATAATGAAATTTCAAGGCAAACCCACACCCACACAAATAGCCTCTGCAGTTGTGAAAAAAGTAGAATCTTAACAGCTAGGTCTCAACCCAACATTTACAATACAATTACGTGGTCCATTAGTCAAGCAAAAGCCCCACTCAGGTAACGTTGTGTAGACAGTACACTGAACTGTTTCCTGTGGCAGTTTCTCTTCACTGCACACCATCGTAACATCATGGAGATTTTATTTCTTTTCACCGAGAGATGCAAGGCTGTTACTAGAATAACAAAAAGGAAATCTAGATTCAGAGCAGAGGACAATGTGCTCTGAAATGCACATGCTTTGCAAATAGTGCACAAGAAATGGAGGCTTGGACACATTTTGCTTAGTAAGAAACAATTAAATAAAACAGCATTGTTGTTGAATGTAGCCATTCTTTTATCCAAGGACACCATCTTTTCCCTTTCTGCAGGTGGAATGACTATAATCTATTTTCAAAGGAAGAATAGTGCAATTGCCAGTTTGATACTAGTAATTGAGCGCTTTGCCTGCACAATTCAGGAACCATCTTTTGTGTAGGTCTAGCCAAGGTGGTACTGAAGAAAATAGTAGTATTTCAGTGTGGTGTTCTTGAAAGGTATGAGCCTGCCTGATCCAGCTCGCTGGAAGGTCATGTGCCATGCTGATCTTGGTAGCTGAGCACCACTAAAGTCAGGATGGTCATTCATATTAGTTAGGCTTTTGGAGAACTAGGCCTTGAATTTTCCCGAAGGAAATCGCAGTATTTAGCTATCAGAGGTTTGCTAGGCTGTGGCAATTTTTCTGCTCACAAAGGAACCTTTCATTACCACAGTAAACAATCACAGATTGAAGCGAAAAACCCAAATATCCTGCTTCTTAGGAAACAAGCATAAATGCTTCACAAACAATTTGGGAGGAATAGGGGGTGGGAGAGAAGAAAAGGTCTGCAAAGCTGCAGTAGTGGTTATGGTCCAGCAGGAGAGCAGGTGGGGAATCTTACATGGCTGCTGACTGGTGGACAAAGCTTTCCTTCTACGAGCAACATAGGGACCGGGCATTAGATCTTGGCATTAGATCTCAGCAAGTTGCAGAAAAATACACAGAAGTGTGAAAAGAAATTGATTCCCTGTCAAGTTATGTTGCAGATGTGCACAAATTCTTACTGCAGCATGCACCCATGTGCATGATGTTAACACATGTTGAAAGCTAGCTAGATGGGTGTGACTCAGACCGACCGAGCACACCGCCCCAAAAGAAAGTAGGATTTCTGCAAGGAAAGGCAAGAGGGCTCCAATCTACCCATCCTAATTTCTGCCAGTGGCTTCAGTGGGGCAAACTGACAGACTGAGGCAAGGATCCTGCTAAATAATCACCAAAATTATTTTATGCATTTCAGTAGTAGTTGCTGGGAAAGTCTGCCCTGTGTGGTACACCCCTTTTTTTGTTGTTGCATTTTACCTTGTCTTTTCCCAGCCATAACTCTCTGACGTGCATAGGGCACCATGCCATGTGTGTCACATCTTTCCTGCACATGATCTATACGTCTGTAAAATTCCCCTGGTTTTCCCTGTTTTTCACAGGAAGAGATAGTAATCCAGTAAAATCCAGTAAAGGCAAGATTGGAAAAATCTTTGAAGACTAAATATGCTTCACAGTTTAAATAAACTTTATAGCTTGAAGGCAAACCCACACCTACATTTCTGGAAACTCTTTATTTTTAGTAAATGAGAGCTATCACAGAAAGCCGTTAGCATTTATTAAAATTCCTCTGGAAATTTTTTGTTGAACAGACTACAGAAAAAAACCTATTTTTTGGCTCATTCCTCATACGAATAACAGAAAATACAGATTTACTTCTGTGTACCAGTTTCTTACCAGCAGTGCTCTCCTCTCTTGTTTCCAGAGCTCAAGGTACCTGAATGTTTAAGAGCTTATCTATATGACTTCAGCCTTGTCTCATGTGAACGTCTGCCAGGCAGGAACTGGGCTGTCAGCTTCATCCCATCAAAAACCCTTCCAGTGCCATGAGCTGAAGGCAGGTTCCAATTGTTAAGTCATTCTGGCCTGGGCTGAATTTAAAGGCAGGCTCCTGTAGCTGGCGGAAGTTGCTGGAGGCAATGGCTCAGCAAAAGGCATTAAAATCATATGTCTCATAATTATTCCTTTGACTCAATTACCCGTTTACTCTTTATTTTTATATCCAGTGGAACCTGAGGGCAGCAAATACTGCATAAGGGGAACAAATCCTGTATAATAGTTCTTGTTTTGGTACATTCACTTAGTGGTGATTTATTAAGGGCTGCTGAATAAGCCTGATTAAAATGCATAAACAGTTCTGAACAGTAAACAACCATGTCTAAGGATGAAAAAATGGGACCCACATGCTGTGCATGGAAATTGCCCTTAACAACATGGCCTATTGTTGAACAGATAGGAAGCCAAAGGTTGCTTGTAATCAAATTTGAAGTTTCCCATCACTTATAAAAGCAACACTTCCTTGTGTAAACGTTTCAATTTGTTGTTGTTAAAAACTGCTTCCTGACTTAATCCCTACAGGAACCCACGATTTCTTTGATTGCCAGGTAGAAAGACGATTTCAGATAGAGTGACTTTTACATTTAGACAAAGTAAAATAAATACGCTTAGCCCGAGTGTCCCCACAGCAATAAAACCTGCATAGTTTCTTAAGATTAATTAGAAAAAATTACTTAAATTTAATCTCTTCTGAAATTTTCCTCTGTTCTTGCAATTAAAATAATGCAAAATAGCAGAGATATATAGAGCACATTACAGCAGTACTAACCCTCCTAACTTTGTACCACAGCTAGAAACTCCCTGCAGACTTTTTATTTTTCCCTTGAATAACAAGGTTAATTAATTACAGGAATTTTCATATTAAATATCTGATCTACTGTACACTAAAAAAATTATTGTCTTTCCATTGTTGGAGGGCTTTGAGTCATGCTTAGAGCAAACAAAGGTCCATTTCAAAAAAGAAGAGTTGCTTTTGATTTCTTTGACAAATACAGCTTCAGAGTAAGGAAACGCAAGTCCTTGCTGGACTATAAGTGCCATTACATTTCCCATTGCATTTTCTGGATGCAACGGGAGCTTTGCCAGAAGCTGCCAGGGAGCCAAAATTTCACCCCTGTGTTTGAGGTCTCTGAACAAAATTATATCTCTCTGATTGCTAAAACTTTTTTTTCCCTGTAACAAATAGGAGCAAATTGTATTTAACTGTGTCTTCATGTATAAGACGTGATTTCTTTGTATCTGTCTTCTTTGCAAGGTCATAGATTGTTAGGCGACCCTAACGACAGGAGAAAGGCAAATGTTCCACCCGTCTCCAAAAAAAAGGACAAGATGGGGACCCACAAGAACTAAGAGGAGCTTGTGAGATTCAGCAAGGAGAAATGCAAAGTGCCACCCCCCCCTGCAGCAGGCCAGGCTGGAAGGAGCAGCCCTGGGAGCCCAGTGGGCAGCTGAGCACAGGCCAGCTCTGTGTCCAGGCAGCAAGGATGGCCAGTGGCGTCCTGGGTGGTACAAACAGGGATGCAGCCTTTGGAATGAGGGAAGAGATTGTTTCCTGTTTCTCAACAGTTGTTAGACCATATTTAGGTAGTGCGGCCAGTTTTGGGCACACCAATGCGAGGAAGAGATTGACAAACTGGGGTGAGGTCAGCAGAGGCCCCCACACTAGATGGGGATTGGAGCATTTGACCACTGAGGAGAGACTGAAGGAACTGGTCTTATTCAAGCTGAAGCAGACACAGCTTTAGGGGAGAACCAACAGCCCCCCAGTACCTATGGGGAGGTTAGCAAGCAGATAGAGTCAAGTTCTTCACAGCAGAGCATGGAGGGAGAACAAGAGGCAACGGGCATAAATTGAAACAAGAGTGGTTCAGACTGGATTTAAGGAAAAACTTTCTTCCCCATGAGCATGGTTGGGCAGTGGGAGATGCTGCCCAGAGAGACTGTGCAGTATCCATCTCTCAGGTTTTCAAGACAACTGGATAAAGCCCTGAGCAAGCTAGTCTGAGCTCAGAAATGCCCCTGCTTTGAGGAGGTGGTTTAACTTGAGATGTTTTGAGGTCTTTTCCAGCCTGAATGATCCTATGAGCCATTCCAGTATTTGGGAACAAAGGTCCTGAAAACAGATCTGCGTAAACTACACTGCAACATCAAACCAATTTTTAGTAATGTTGTAATTTTGAATATTCCATGTGTTGGGCTTTACAATGTATACAAGACCGGGAGACAGAGCTGCCTGAGCTGAAAGTAAGTGGCAAAGAAAGAATATTCCTATATTTTTTTAGAGAACCTCTGTGGCTCTTATCACAGCCCATGGTACTTAAGCTGAGCACAGCTAAAGCATAAAAAATAATATAATCTTTCTCACTGAATGTATTTTTGCTAATAGAGGCCCTAACTACTGTATTTAATCTTAAGATTTTCCATCCATTATACATACCTGGATTCTGCCGAACAAAACAGGCCGTTTCAGAGATGCTGACAAAACCAAACCCTCATGTGGGCTCCAGGGAAGCAAGGATAGCTTAAGCATGGGATGTATACTGGGGTGCTGACCACCACTATGGGGTGTGTGGGGGTGTGTGTGACAGACTCCCATGGGCTGTGCGAGAACTTGGTGTGCACGGTGCATTTAACTATTGAAAATACAGATTTTGCAGTTGCCCCAAAGCTCACGATAAATCTGGCTGAGCCAATGCAATAGACACAGGGACCTGTAATCACACTTAGAAGGTTATGTCTCATAAGGATCTGGTTGAAAGTGTACAATTAAAACTTCTGAGGGTTTCTGTTGGAGCTAACTGTAGCTTGAATGATTATAGTCAGTAGGAGGGTACTCATATCTTGGGAAATTAACTATTTTATAAGTAGCATGAACCAGCTTTAGTATGTTTTGTTTACACAAGTCAGATATGAAATTGAAAGGTCTTTCTCATCTTTGTTTTGCGTCTTACCCAATTTGGGCATTTTACTTAGAAGATTCATAAGTCATAATTAGTGAAAAGATCATTATCTATTTTATTAATACTTCTCAAATTAGAATCATGTTCACTGTTTGGTGTACTGATGACTTTTCCTAACATCATGGAACACCACTTTGAGCATGTGTTAATACTGTTAAGCATTCACTTAAGATTAAGGTTATACCTTAAATATTGTAATAGCAATGGGATTCAGAGTATCCTGGGGTGCAAGGCTGTATGCATCAAACTGTGCTGTGGTGAAAATACAGGACTGCATATAAGAAGTCCCCTTTTTCTTCTTTTCATACCTTACAGGTTGGCATGAAAAGAATTGTTGTTTCCATAGATTAGAAGCTCCTCAGATGTGAAATACTCTCTGTTATTACCTGCGCTTGGTGTCTTTTGCATTCTTCACTTGTCTGCTTTTAATGTGCTGCCAAATTACCTTACCAAGCTGTAGATGTTCATTTACATTTTGCTCTCCAAGCAAACAAATAGCAAAAAAGCTCTTTCCTTTCCTAGATTTTTACAAATATCAAGCAATGCATTTGATCTCAAAACCTTTTTCTAATTATTTTCACAGAAATGCAAGAATAAATTTTGACAATAAATGTGATCTAAGATTCATTACTTTAAAATAACTACATTTTCCAATACTTTCAACCGTTCATTTTCTTCCTCTTCACCAAGATTTAGCCTTATAATTTTTTCTGCTTTGCACAAATGCACATCTGTTTCAGAGTGTTTATGTATTACCTGAAAAAATGGTATACCTAATTACAATTCTTATGATGTCCCTCAATTTATATCCTTTTAATATAGCTCTCTTATTTCATTTAAGGAACCATTTTTCCCCAGTGTAACCTGTCATCACCAATACCACATTTGATGATGTTACATATCAATCTTTTATGTGATGCTAAATCAAAAAGCCTCTTTGTGGTCAACTTTGGATGTTTCATGCTTCACTCCTGTCAGTTTTCATTGTTTTTCCCATGAAGAAGTTAATCACGTTAGTTAAACAAATTTCCTTTTATATATCCATGCTGACTAGTGTGTATCTGTGCATATGTTTCCCAGTTATCTTTCCAAATAATTACTGAAACAAATTTTGTGGTTTAGTTTTCTTCTAATATAACAAATCATAGCTAGGTAGCATGTATTTGGGAAGTCACTTAACTGAGACACTGGGCCAACAGGGAAAACTTTAGGAGACATCCTAATATTGCAAAGAGATGTCATTGCCCTCTGACATGTTTACTATGTGTTATTTAACCATACAGTTTTAAAGCACTGTTTGTTAGTCTGTCCTATGTACACAAACTCTGATTCTGCATTAGCCATCTATAAGCACATTACTGCACATAGTAACCCCTATTTAACCCCTCTTCCCAGGTCATTGAAATAGAAGTCAAAGGGATGTGATCAATTACTCAATTAAGGTAGATTGTAATCTACCCAGGTGTTTGCATAGCACCTACTCCCTTGTATACAATTACTTCTTCTCGTCTTCCTTCCCCACGCACTCATGTAATTTAAATGTCTTATTTTTTTACTCTGTGGAAGAATAAATGACATCTCCATGGTACCATGTAAAAACCATTCGCTTTACATTATTAAAGTCATTACAGCTAGTCAAACACTTGCTGACAAAATGGTTTTGGTTGGAAAACACTCATTTGAGAATACCTCAATCCTTTTTGTCTAGAAGTTCATTAACAAGATTGAAAACTTAGATTTTGTTACTATCAGCACTCAGTTTTAATGCTTAAATACCGAGTAATCACTCTCATAAAAAATGAACAGAAAAATCATCTCCATGTTTCAGGGGCAACACTTACCTGAAATTTCCCTTTGTGGGAAATGATAATGTCCCGAGGCATTATTCCAGTTGGGAATGCAATTCCAAAAGGTCAGAAGTGATCGTGAAATAGATGACTTGGAGGGTCTATGGCTACGTGTTTTTCTGGCTGTCCTCATGCTGGCCTCATTGGGAGGGTCATTTTTATTCTCTCAAGCTACTTGGAATATAATATTGCCAGTCACCTCTACAGCATCCTCTCTTTGACACTTACAGGCAATACCTCATGTGGTGACAGCGTGGAGTTTTTCTTATTACCATTGTCTAACTTACAAAAAGGTTACTGTGTTTTTTATTTGAAGTCCAGTCGCCTCTTTGCTTTTCCCCCAGACACCAACCCCAGAGCTGTACTTCAGTGTGCTTTCATAGCTCTGCTTGAAGAGGCATTTGTAATATCCTCGCATCGTCTACCTTTATTAGACCCTTTCCCAACCTTTGCACCTCATAGTATAAAACTCTCCTTCTCTTCAGATCTCATGCAATCACCCTTTGGTCTTAGTTAAACCTGCCTTTATGATTTTATTTATTTTTTTTTTTGCCATTTGATAGCAGTTCAGAAGGCCTGCAACTCTCACATCACTGTACGGGATCATGCCGGGGATTCTATTCAGTTTCACATACGAACCTTGATAGGTGCTGTGCATCTGGTTTGGTTTTTATAGAGGTAACACTGGAACGAGTCAATTTATTTTACACCTATTCTAGTTAACCTAATTACTGTTATTAAATTATACTTACTATTATTTTTACGCTATTAGTGGTAATACAGTTGGAAAGTCTAGAGATCACCTATTCAAGGCCTGTAGCTGACTGATAGCCCTTAGAAACCTCCATTTCTATCTCAAGTAAGTCTGAAGAAAACTTTGAAGTTGAGCAGTACTATCAGATAGACTCTTGAAACACAGCAGTGAGAGTCCCATGCTATTTGTAAGATTTTAATACATTATTACTTTATGTCTTGCACCTGTGGTGGTGTGCAGCAGACTCTCCTTTTCGGCTTCTTCCGTCTCACCAAGGACTTGTCCCTAGGCACCTGGGAGTCAAATTCTGGTGGGCACAACAGAATCCAGATTAAAGATACAGCTTATTCCAAGTAACAGTTTCATCTAATATAGAAAATATTATCCTGGAAAATGTTGAAAGAATAATGTAACACACAGCCTCTGCCTGTTTAAAAACACCAAAAAATCCATACAGGAAACATTAAAATCGTCAATGACCTACTGGTGATTTTTATGCTACAATTTATCTAAGAAGCCTTCAAGCCATATAATTTTGCTGTTAAAGAGCAATGACATTTAGTGGACTCAGTTCAATTAACTGCTGACTTAACTTTTCCTCCGCATTGTAATTAAAAAGAACGGCAGATGGAAGACCAGTTTCTGCATTTGTTTGTTTGTGTTGCTTCTGAGAGAACAAAGTCAAAATCTCAGATTATTGATGTGGTATATTGAGGAGACTTCCTGTTTACGGTGTCTTGGCCATGTCTCAGATTAAATATATTTGGAGGCCAAAGGCCAAAATCGGAGGCCACAGTCAGAAGTTCACTGCAGAAATGACAGTGCTTGTTTAAATGCCGCTGCCCACCCCCAAGTCCCCTTTCTCTGCATCCCCAAAGCAGAGGTGCCAAAACAGATTGTGTAAGTAACTCTGCCTCTTCCTGAATCCAAATGTCAGCAATATCAGATAAAGTTAATCTGCTGTGGAAAGCTGTTTATTCTAAATTCAGTGACTTTGTCCTCACATGAGCCATTTTGCACGCACTGCTGTTTGAGGCTATGTTAAAATTGCCATCAACTTCTTTCATGTTTTGTTCTTTAGCCTTCCCACTTCTTGAAGGTACTGTGAAGTTGTAGGTTGCTACTGTCTTCCAAAATTCCCCATTCATACTGCGTGTGACCCAGACAACCAGTGGTTCCTTCCCTTTTCAACCACCTCACCTAAGTGCACCCTTCTCAGCATCTCCCTTCACTCTTTTAATTGCCTTTGAATGAAGCACAGGAGTTTCCATTGGCCTTTTCCTCCTCCCTGTAATTCCTTTCAAAATTATATTAACTATTTTGGCTTAGCAAAGGTGAACAGTTGGGGCTGGACCTAAGGAACTCTGAGAGCTGTAATCTTATGAGTTGAGGCAGTTACACCGAGCTGGCATAGCAACTGAAAAATAACCAAACCGGCTGTGGAGATCCCAGGATTTGGCTTTGTAATGGCTTTCAAACAAGCAGGGCACAGGCAGTGATTGTGAATAAATCACACCTGGTTTGCCAGGTAGGGTTCATTGACCAAGAATTGACGATGAACTTCCTTGTCAGCAAATGTACAGCACTCCTGCACTGCACCAGTGACCCAGATCCAGTCTGGTGAGTCTGAAGGGCTATGACGTTTCCTTAGCAGACTATTTTGTTTGTATTTATTTTACATTGTAGCTACTGATGGTGCCAAGTTGACTTACAGGGTAGCTCTTTTTAAAGTAGAAAAATGTCACCTTGACTAGCAAAACCAGTTTTGCTCACAGTGAAGATGTACAGGTGTCATGCAGTGCTACTTTTGTGTTGCTGTTATGTTAAAACAGAGTAACAAATACTTGCTGTATGCTTCTCCACTGATTTCATGGCTTAATATATATCAGCATAAGGGGATAAGAGAAATAGCCCACCGAGATGCCATTTATGTGCAAACAATTTTCTTACTTTGGCTTCTCATGCCTGGCCAAATGCAAAGCTGTGGTTATTTTAATGTCAGTTGCCCTCACTTAGAGCAAAACCTCGCACAGTGAATGCAGGACATGGCCAGGAATCTAAGTAAGTTCTCCTGATGGAAAGATATCTTAGGATGAAGTATTGAAAGGAATCTTTGCCAGACTAAATCATCTACACAATTTTCCTGTTTCCCTGAAAAACAAAAAGTCCTTAGAGTTTGATGTAAAGTGGGTCCCTCTGGTTTGCAAATCTGTTGTTACTGTCTTTACAGAAAGTGTGGGAATTCTGAAAATGATACTGAAGGCTGCAGCCCAGCGAGCTGCCTGCTGCTGCTCCCCAAGGCAATGAACACCAGCTTTCACAGAAACCAAAATGATTTAAAAGTCAGTACTTTGGGGTTTCATGTCAGAACCTTAAAAGAAAACGAACAAAAGAAGCAGTTTAAAATACAGTTGAGGCACTACCTGCATCATTTTGCTCAGAGGCTGAACGCTGCAAAAGCCCTAACGATCCACTGTCTTACGCAGGGAGGTGTTTTTTACTGAATACAAAGCCATAGTGAACTGTGTTATTGTTCACTAATGGCACACAGGGTATTTGCCAAAGATGCTGTCACTTCACAGAGACAGGCAGACAGATGGACTACGGCCCAAGAAGAGCAAACTTGTTTTGTTAATGGTAGAAGAGCAGTTCTTTATTCTTATCTTGGTTAGGGTCAGACTCTGACAGCCTTCTCCAGCGTTTGTAGTGCCTTACTCCTTCAGTAACTGAACTGCAATCCAGGAGAAAAGGAACATTATTCAAGGCAGGTAAACAGAGCAGATCCTGGCCCTCAGTCAATAACTGATTTGCAGAAAGGTCTTTTTAAAATGTACTGTGAATGACTGTTTACTTGCCTTGAGGCAGCAAACAAAGACAACCTCCAAATCCCACTATAGCAACTGGCAAGTGTAATCCTAGCCAGTCTATTTCAGCTCATTTCAAATACACTGTCCTAAGTGAATCGGGAATCTCGAGGAAGCAAAGTTAAAAGATGCTGGCAAATGAATCTCTGCTACAAAGGCTGAAATGGGGGATTACAAATGAGCGATCCCTTTAGTTAGCCTGCTAAATTGGTGTGCAGGCCTGGAAAAAGAGAACAATGAACACCTCCTGACACCAGGCTGTTTGTCTGGTGAGTATCCCTCAGTGCAAATGTTGGTACTGTGTGAGTATTTTTTGTGTTTCTATAAAGTCCTAATGAGCTCCTTGGGTGAGAGTGAAACCTTTTGCTTTTTCACACTGTGCTCAAGACCCTTAAACTTCATGGGGTCAGGCCTAAAGAAAGGGTAATGGACCATGAGGTCCAGCTTAATAGACCCGATATTAACACAGCAGCAAGAATGTCACCAAATGCAAAGTTTAGGGCAGGCAATGAATGAAGTATTTGTTACACTTAAATAATATACAAAGATTATAACAGAGTAGTAGCACTATATCAATGTCATCATGCGGGACTTTGAAAATCCCCCATGTATGAAATAACTTCGCAATGCGTCCTTGTATTATAAACACCAGAATTTACCTACATGCCCGAAATGATTAATTACATTAATGTGTGTTAAATGTCATATCTAGCCAATAGTACTCATCAGAACTTCTCATTAATCTTAGACCATGAAAAACCTACGTTTAAGAAAACCTCTCTAATCTGTCAGATTGCACTAAAAGAATATTTGCATATGAGAAGCAAAGAGTTTATTCATTCAATGGCTGAGATTCCGGTACTGGCAAATCAACGGTTTCATTGAAAAGTGAATGAGATTTCTCACTTTCAGTTTAACTCTGACACATGTTTATTTGTGCAAATAATGTTTCATCTGACGAGTGAAGTTAATTGATAACTCATGCTAAATTATGAACCAACGCGGAGCCTGAGCCTTGTTGTCTCTAACGTTCATTTTAATATGAAATAATAAAGTACCATGTGCTAATGAAAGCCCCAATTAAAGCAAAGGAATAAATACAGTTGTTTACAAAGACCAGGGATCAGCAATCCAACAGCTTATTTAGTCATTATTTAATTTCTTTTCATAGGCATATGTTCGTAAGCTCAGAACTGCTCAACACTGTATTTGAAATAGCCCTATATTAAAATTTATTTGTAGATAAGAAACCTTTATTATTGCCTCCACCTTGAATTGTTAGAAGAACTAAAATGTGGATATAAATAGTGATTCAGTGACCTTTCTGAAAGTGGCAAAAAGTCATTTCTAAAAAATCCTGGTTTTCATTGGTCAGAGTTTACTTTCGCTTTGAATGACTGAGAGCAAAATACTTTCCAATAATATACTTCAAGGAGCAGCTTTTCTATGAGGAGTGTGTACTGCCCCTTTCAAATAAGTCCCCACACAGTTGTATGGTGCTTGAAACGGAAAACAGAAAAATTAAGTAAAACAGATATTGGTAAAGTTAGTAATTATATTTAATTTGACAAAAATCAAAAATTCTTTTGACTTTGAAAAAAAGGGAAATTTCCAATGTGTAGATACCTGACATCGCTAATATGCGTTTACAGGTGATGGGAGTAAAGAGTGGCTCCAACCTGCTGGGGCCTCCAGAGGGACAGGAAGGCCGCTCTCTTCTCTTGGTGAGCAAATGAAGTTAATGGAACAGCATTACCTGCTTTTCTGCCATAGGACAGTTGCAAACAGGTTAGCTAAAATACAGGGTTTTTTCTTCCTTCTGAGATTAATTAAAGGTTGATGGATTGATTTTCTGGGGGTGCCTTTCTTCTCACAGGGACTTTGTGTAGGAACTCACACACTGCTGGCATTCCCTGAGATGGCCAGCATTGCTGAGCTGGGCTTGCCCATCATCCAGAGGTGGCAGCAGAAACTGCACAAAAAAACTGAGCCCACAACAGCTGCTTCAAAAGCCAACAGATGAGCCTGTCTGCATTAAAAAGAGCATGGCCAGCAGGTCGAGGGAGGTCGTCCTCCCTCTTTACTCTGTCCTGGTGAAGCCACATCTGCAGTACTGTGTCCAGTTGTGGGCCCCCTGGTTCAAGAAGGACAGGGAACCACCAGAGAGAATCCAGCAGAAGGCTGCAAAGATGATCAAGGAAATGGAGCACCTCTTTTATGAGGAAAGGCTGAGAGACCTGCATCTGTTCAGCGTGAAAAAGACCAAGAGGGGATCTCATCGATACTTATCAATATCTAAACAGTGAGTGTCAAGAGGATGGGGCCAGACTCTTCTCACTGGTGCCTGGTGACAGGACAAGGGGCAAGAGACGCAAGCTGAAATTCCATCTCAACATGAGGAAAAACTTCTTTACTTTGAGTGTGACAGAGGACTAGAGCAGGCTTCCCAGGGAGTTTGTAGAGTCCCCTTCTCTGTACATATTCAAAACCTGCATGGATGTGTTCCTGTCCAACCTGCTTCAGGTGAACCTGCTTTGGCAGGTGGGTTGGACTAGATGGTCTCCAAAAGCCCCTTCCAACCCCTACAGTTTTGTGATTCTGTGATTTCCAGACCTCTCAGGCTTGAAGAGCAAGGCCAGATTGCACAATGGAGGAAGCCATCAAAAGCAAAGAAACCAATTGCTTTGCTGACCTCTGTCTTATAACTGCTAGAGAAAGATGAGGATGGGAAACCAAGGTAATGGCCAAGGCACCCAGAGAGGGTTAATATTACTGACTTTACTACTTGCTGCCTCTCACATAAGTATTCAGTGCTCATCTTCAGTTTTTGAAAGTTGGTAGTTCAACAATTTATTTAAATTTAATTTCATTAAAACATAGTAATCCTTGAAATGTTAATTATTATTATTAAATTATTTTCACTCTGTTTTAAAACTTTGAACTGTGTGTTCATGAGTAGGGAAGGAAAGCTCATTGAACTCACATATTCTAATGTAATTTCCCAGGCTCTGGTATAGCTCAAAGCTTTGCATGGGTAAGCCCTACATGGATGAACCTGGCACTTTCCACTAGCAGCACCGCTGGCACGTTACCTCGAGAACAAAGCCACCAAAAAGCTGGGGGTCTTCTAGAGCAGCGTGCTGGATGGAAATGCAGCTCTAGTGCAGGAGTATGCATGTCTGCATGAATTACGAGCTTACAGTTTATCAAAACTGAGTGAAATTAAAGTAACATCTTCAAGACATCTTCCCTGCTGTAGGATTCCATTCAATTTTAAATCTGACTCGAGCACTTAAAAAAACAACTTCCTCCATCTGTCAATGAGGACATACTCAAAGATGCAGGACAGTGGGTGCCTTTCTCCCTGTTGCAGTGTGAGCAAAGTGACCAGAGACTATCAGATCAAAAGGAGAACAAAGCAACTTTCAAGTTTTTCGGCTGAGGTTACTTCATACCATCCATGGTTGGTGAACATATGTTGCAGCATTGAAAGAAAACAACAGCTCTGCAGGATTTTAAGCTTTTTATTGAAAAATAGTGAATTCAGCATTTCAAAGTTAATTAAAATCTGAACTAAACTATTCTAACTTCAGGAAAAGTAACTACAATGAAACACTCCAGTTATGAATCAAGCTGAATGAAAACCATTGTAATTATTATATAAATAAAACATTATGAAGTCACAAAATATTTTGAGCAATGGGTGAAATTATCAGGGAAACACTGTGTGCATTAAATCATGAATTTATATAGCACAAACTCAGAAGAAGACTTGAAGCCTGCTCTCTGTTCTTGAACAAGTGATATGAGAAGTATATGAAATACATAAAATATGCCTTAGCTAAAGAGGCAAGTAGGGGTATTAGGCTTACCTGTCACGTGTTTTCCACCACTTAAGCTTAGACAGCTTCCTGCTCATCATTTAGGTCTTCTAGATCACTTTTCAGCTGTGATTTCAGGTAGCAGGTTTGAGACACACCAATTGAATGGGGACCTATGCTCTTATTTTTCACATTCTGGCTCAGACCACGTGTCTCATGAAGTCTAGTGTAGATAGTGCAGTAGTTAAGGAAAAAGATAACATCTTCAGACTGCATGGTCTTTGGAGCATGAGGGTTAGAGCTGAGGTCAGCCAATTTAATTTCTGTTTGATATTTCATACCATACAGTTTACTTTAATCATGAGGCTTCTCAGACTAGCATGTTATGTGGCTTCTTGCTGTTCTCGTTTGGCCTGAAGACATTGTTGTTCTCCAGAGAAAATCATGTGTGCCCGGTTTTCTAACTCAATCAGAAAGTACACTCTGTACTCAGTGGCATGTACTTGACTAGAGAGCTGTCTAGCATGCACTCAAAATATAAGAAGCATAAACTCCAAAAGAGGTGACTCCAGAAATATTTTTGTCTGTCTCCCAGCTGGGGTATGAGGAATAAAAATCCTTCCTAAGGAATAAGAACAATATGTGCATATATAAAAACGTATATACTTAGAATGTAGAGCATACTTAGAAAAAATAATAAACCTTTCAAAATTCAGGAATCAAAAGTTTATACATGATAAGTTTTATTCCAGTCTACGGCTCACCACCTAGATAGGAGGGCTTGAACTATGTGTCTGTGAAAGTTATTAATAGGAACCTATTATTTTGAAAATCTATTATATTATGCAGGGCTCTGAGGAGCCAGGGTATAAATACACTTGGTCACTTACAGAACAGAAGCAGAATGTCCCACTTGCAGACAAGGAGTATGCTTTTTATAGTGGTTTGTTCTCTCTCAGTAGCTGTATAAATTCTGAATTATATTTTAACATTTCTACTGCTACTCATAATAATAATAAAAGTCACTTAGCCAGCTGCTGCTCTAACTTGCTTTCCTTAAATCAAAAAAACCTATTGCTTACCTGGGTTTATACTGTTGCAAATAAATAACAGAGATCTAACAAACTTTGAGCAACTGGAGCAAACTCTCCAGAACATGCATTGCTGTATATCTTGGATCTTGAAGGCTCTTATATTTAGACTGTAAGTATTCATTCCAATAATACATTATTTAATGTAGCACTCAGCTTTTAGCTGAATTTTTTTTCTCACTCTCAGCAGTCAAAGAAGCCCTGTAACAGCTCACAGAGTCCAGAACAGATCTTATCAGAGGTAGTATATCTCACTTCTGGTGACAGAGAGAACAGAAATGAGATGCAAAAGCCAGAAGCACACACAATTCTAGCTTCGTAGCCTTCTGCTGGAATGATGTAGTGTCTAATATATATTCTTATATTAATATACATAGATTAATAAAGTGCCATTTTGCAATGGTCTGACAGCAAACAGAAGATGAACCAAAGATGGCAGAAGAAAAATACAGTGATAACCTGTTACCCTCTTACATTCCTTTGCAACGACAGAGCCTGGTAAATACATTTCCAGTAACAGCCTTCCCACAATGCTGTGCACTAAAGCCAGCAGGCAAATCAGCTGGAAAACAACCATGCAGGGCTGTAGCCAGGTTTGTCACCCAGCTGCCACTGAAATCCTGGGCTGGATCCGCCAGGTGGAGAAGAACATGTAGGGTAAGGCAAACTCAACCTACTTCAAACTCAATTCATATGAGTACAAGTAGATGTGATCCCAAAATGAAAGGCTTGCATCTGCTGAAAGTTACAGTGTAAACAATTAAATTAGAAATATCCTTTCCTGTAATAGCTTGATTTGTTACAGGAAGAGGATGATTTCTCCAAAATGGTAAATTGGAATCTGTTTTTTCATTGTGGAAAAACCCACCATTTTTCAGTATAGCAACAGTAGCAAGAGCTTTGCCCACAAATGTTTTCAAGGGTATAAGTAACTGGGGCGAAAAGCCTGCCTGTTCAACAGTCAGTGTCCTGGGCTTAGATTGTCTCTGCAGTAATTGTAAACTAACAGTTACTTGCTTAGAGAGAATTAGAATAAAACCAGTGACAAAGTGAGGAATAAATACTCCAGCCTCAAACCTAGGCAAGTCCTCAAAACTTTACACTTGAATGATCAGAATAATGGATCTGCTCTTCCTAGTGTAAAGGTGCAAAATGTGCAACAACGAGTATTTTCTCATCCATTTCAGTACAGAAGGGTCTCTTACCCTCGAAGAAGCATCACATTAATATATCATCTCTGTTTTGTATTGCGCTAGAGGGAAGCCTTGTGAGAATTCTGAGAGGTAACATGGGACACGAAGGTGGTGAAACACTGGAACAGGTTACCCAGGGAGGTGGTAACATCCCTGGAAACATTCAAGGTCAGGTTGGATGGGACTCTGAGCAACATCATCTAGTTGAAGATGCCCCTTCTTATTGCAGGGGGTTGGACTAGATGACCTTTAAAGGTCCCTTCCAACCCAAACTATTCTATGATTCTGTGTGAACACCACTAACTTTCCTCTATTTGTACAGCCCATGAGACATCACTTCCCTTGTAGGCAAAATCAGAACACCTGAATCACTCCTGTATAAAATGGTTGCATCCTGTCTGAATTCCTTTTATTTATATAGATCTTTGCAGTCTAGTGAGTCACATTAAGTACCAGTCTGTCACAGCAAAACCAGAAATAACACACTTCTCTGCGTGGTTGAGAGTAGAGGAAGACAACTGTAAAATGTAAAGGCAAACCCTTTGAATCCAGTTACCTTACCTGAGCGCACAGATGACTTTCACAGCAAAATCAGGTCCCATAGTAGAAGACTCTGTAGGGTCCTATAGGGACGCTGTTTCTTCTGTTAATGAAGGTGACTGCTTCTACTTAAGTGTAGTACTTCCTTTTCTTTCTTTTCTTTCTTTCTTTCTTTCTTTCTTTCTTTCTTTCTTTCTTTCTTTCTTTCTTTCTTTCTTTCTTTCTTTCTTTCTTTCTTTCTTTCTTTCTTTCTTTCTTTCTTTCTTTCTTTCTTTCTTTCTTTCTTTCTTTCTTTCTTTCTTTCTTTCTTTCTTTCTTTCTTTCTTTCTTTCTTTCTTTCTTTCTTTCTTTCTTTCTTTCTTTCTTTCTTTCTTTCTTTCTTTCTTTCTTTCTTTCTTTCTTTCTTTCTTTCTTTCTTTCTTTCTTTCTTTCTTTCTTTCTTTCTTTCTTTCTTTCTTTCTTTCTTTCTTTCTTTCTTTCTTTCTTTCTTTCTTTCTTTCTTTCTTTCTTTCTTTCTTTCTTTCTTTCTTTCTTTCTTTCTTTCTTTCTTTCTTTCTTTCTTTCTTTCTTTCTTTCTTTCTTTCTTTCTTTCTTTCTTTCTTTCTTTCTTTCTTTCTTTCTTTCTTTCTTTCTTTCTTTCTTTCTTTCTTTCTTTCTTTCTTTCTTTCTTTCTTTCTTTCTTTCTTTCTTTCTTTCTTTCTTTCTTTCTTTCTTTCTTTCTTTCTTTCTTTCTTTCTTTCTTTCTTTCTTTCTTTCTTTCTTTCTTTCTTTCTTTCTTTCTCTCTCTCTCTTTCTTTCTTTCTTTCCTTCCTTCCCTTCCTTCCTTCCTTCCTTCCTTTCTTTCCTTCTTTCATTCTTTCTTTCTTCCTTTCTTTCTTTCTTCCTTCCTTTCTTTCTTTCTTCCTTCCTTCCTCTCTTTCTCCTTTTTCATTCTCTCTCTTTCTTTCTTTCTTTCTTTCTTTCTTTCTTTCTTTCTTTCTTTCTTTCTTTCTTTTTCTCTCTTTTTTTTTCTTTCTTTCTCTCTCTTTATCTTTCTCTTTCTCTCTTTCTTTCTTAATTTCTTCCTTAATTTCTCTCTTAATTTCTTAATTTCTTTTTTTTCCCATCGAGAACTGTTTCCACTTCTCTGCTAGCTGCAGTGGACAGTGGGTGAGCTCGGTTCCGGCACTGGGTGCGGTGGTAAATGAGAGCATGCTGCCACCAGCAGGCTGACTGGTTGCTCTGGGTCTCCCTGCGGTGCCTTGCCTTCTCCTTCAGAGGTAGCTATACGCAATCCCCAGCTCTTCCACAAAGCTCGCGGGTATATAAATAGCAATGAGAGAGAACTAATGAGCTACCCCAGGGCTGCATATAAATTATGGCTAAAAGTGACTTTAGTTAAGTGGTTATTAGTGCCTACACTGACCATGCATGAGTGAATGTGTGTTTAATTGCACGAACATGACTGCCACATACTCCTAAATATAGCAGTGGAAATCACTACACACTAGCTGTGGTTCTTTCAAACCAGGATCAGGAAACTAAGTGCCCAGATGAAATAACTAGGTACTCTTTCTTATAAGGTGATGACAATTTGATATTATTTATCTTATTAGTAAAACAACATATCTGTATTAGGATGTCTTTTTCAGTTATCTCCAGTAGCTGGTTAAGTGTATTTCTAGATAACAGACATACACATACCTACTGGGTGTAAGTCTCCTAAAACAACGAGAGTTACTGGCGCTACCTCAGTATGTATCGGTGGAAGAGTTTCCCCTAAGACTTTATCTGTTAAAAAAATGATGGTACTACAGCTACATGCTGCCCTCACATAATTTATTTAAAGTTATTTATGGAAAAATTTATACATAAAAAAAATACCTTACCCAAAGCTAATGAGGAGTTGTTTGTTTTTTACAGAGAATCTAAATATCCGATCCTGGACTATTCAGCTAACCTTTTCCATCAAGATCCATTTTTATAGACAATCACAAGTACTCTGTAAATAAAACATACTTGTCTTTACCAATCTGTGAGTCTGGATTCTTTCCATTGACATTCCTTGGTCCAGGTGATTTGTCCTGTGATCTTGAGAGCGTTCCTTAGCCTAGCCTTTTCTGGTAATCCTTAGATCAAGATCAACTAAATAACAGTCAGGAATTATTAACCTCTGTGGGACTGGAAAGGATTTCTGAAGCATAATGGCCTTTCCCTCCAGGCAAAATGCCTAATGGCATCCCTTCCCCTCAAGAGTGCAATAGCATCTGCTGAGACTTTCTACTAACAGCTTGCTTCCGGCAGTGTTGAGTGACATTTTAGGGGTGAAGCAACTTACAAATGCCATTTTCACACATCCCATCTCAATACCATTGTTATACACGCCATTTTATGGATCCTAACGAACACTAGTTGATAAATTACTTGTTTCCATGAAAAACCATCCCAGGTATGACTGGGGAAAGGGCTCATCTGTAGTTCTGATTAGCAATATAATTCATCTAGACCCCTTAAAGCCCCCAAATATCCATAATACCAGACAGACTGAAGACGACCTGAAGGTGACTGGAAGGCAGCAGGAAATGGGGACAGCTGCATAATGCTTCTACGCACTGACATGCATGGCTGGAAGGTCCCGAGCCCCTGAAAGCAGCCAGAAGACACAGTTTGCTCATTGCTCTGCCTTCCCATGCCCTTCTCAAAAGCCGGACAGATCCCAGCAGTTTGGCTTCCGTAATTGGCATCTCTCCTGAAAAGGCAACTTTTCATTGTCCGGATACTCAAAACTGGTAAAGTTTGTATCACCATACCGATCTCAACATGGAAATAGGAACTGCCACATTTCAATTTGCCACTCTATTTTCTTTAAAACAATCACCTGCTTTCAAATTTTATTAGCAGCTAATGGACAGCCTTCTTCTCTTTTGTACTGGTGGTGTTTGTTCTGAGAATACTTCCTCCACTAAGCTGTTCTCCTATTCACACAAGAGGTAGCAGCTCACTTTTGAATTCGTGAGTGCATTGTACCACTGGCCATAACTAAAGCCGCCAGAACCATCTGGTAATTCATTCTTAATGAAAGCATATGTTTAGAAAATGATTATTTTGCTTTGTTTTCTGCCTGTACCCTGTTGGTGTCAGCACCTTCTTCCCACATTCTGCACTTCAAAAGTGATAAACACATTTTAAATCCTAACCCTAGCCTAGATTTTCAGGGATGAGCGCAGCTACAGAAAGTTTCAAAGAGCTCTAGGAAATGGAAATTCACTAAAGAACGAACTAGTCCCACAAGGTTCAGGCTAATGAATGCACAAACAAACTTCACAAGAGCTGCGCTTCCAGGCTTGAGCTTCCTACCTACTTTCACTTTAATACACAGTTTCCCTTTGTGACTCATTTTGTCTGCACAATCTTCTGCTACAAACACCCTTTCTTTCTTGGTGCATTGTGGTTTATGGAGTCTCTTTGAACTCTGACTGGTTCAGTCAAAACCGTGTTCCATGGGTGCTGGCCCTTTGACCTCACAGGAAAGGAAGATTTTTCTTATCTGAGGAAGCTACAAGGAATCTTTGCAGATTAGGTAAGAAGAAGCATTCTTCAAGAAAGCCCAAGCTACTCTACAGGCAAGAAACCCACCAAAGAAGGAAAATCTATTCACAGGATCGTGGAATTGTCGGAGTTGGAAGGGACCTCTAGAGATCATCTAGCCCAACTCCCCTGCTAAAGCAGGATTGCCTAGAGCATGTTACACAAGACTGCATCCAGGTGGGTCTTGAAAATCGCCAGAGAAGGGGACTCTACACCCTCCCTGAGTAGCCTGTTCCGGTGCTCTGTCACCCTCAGCGGAAAGAAGTTTTTCTTCATATTCGAATGGAACTTCCTATGTTCAAGTTTGTGCCCATTGCCCCTTGTCCTGTCACTGGGAACCACTGTAGAGTCTGGCTCCATCCTCCTTCAACCCACCCTTTAGACACTTGTAAACATTAATAAGATCTCCTCTCAGCCTTCTCTTCTCCAGGCTAAAGAGTCTCAGCTCTCTCACCCTTTTCTCATAAGGGAGATGCTCCAATCCCTTAATCATCTTCGTTGCCCTACGCTGGACTGTCTCCAGTAGTCCCCTGTCTATCTTGAACTGGAGCGGCCAGAACTGGATGCAGTATTCCAGTTGTGGCCTCTCCAATGCAGAGNCCTCCCAGTTTGGTATCATCAGCAAACTTGCTGAGTATACATTCTGTCCCCTCATCCAGGTCATTGATGAATATGTTGAACAAGACTGGGCTGACTATTGACCCCTGGGGGACACCACTGCTTACAGGCCTCCAACTCAACCCTGCTACATTAAGCACAGGACTCAGACCTAGTGGCTGGCTTTCCATAATGTTTCCATGACCCGTTATAGCTCCTTGTAGAACCAGAAAAGAACTCTATTCCTGGTGCTTGTGTCTCCAAGTGCTATGCAAAAGATGTTAGTCTGGAAACAGCATTACAGTAAGGGGCAGAGGAGGTTCCTCCAGGCTGACTGAAGTAGGAATGCCTGGGCAAGATGTCCTGCTTCTGCTGGCTGGGCAAAGCCCGTATCTGCGTAGAAGTGCTACCCCTGCCCTCTGGGTCTCTCCTAGCTCAGTCTGAAAGTAGTGGAGGAGAGGTGGGGTCATTCTAATTGAGGTACAAAACATGAACAGGTTAAAATGATATTTATCTGATGCTCTTATTACTGTCCTATTATCTACTCAAGGCATGGTACATGGAAGGAGATTCACTTTTTTTTTTTAATAGTTAGAATTTAATTATTTTACATTTTTAAAAACAATGTTTACATTTTTTTAATGGTTACAGTGTTTTTTAAATGGTTACAATTTGGATACCCATTTGCTTGGCCGGACCCAAACTCCCGCACAGCCTGCTGGAATGATGGCAAGATTCTGGGGAGAGGTGCATTTCCTTTATGGATACAAACTGGTATTCACTGTTTAGAGTCTTACTAGAAGTTTCTTTCAGGAAGAAAAACTGATGCTAAAGTCAGATCTGTTGCTGACTTTTGTCCTTTTTACATACAAAGACTAAAACCAAAGTTACCCAAAAAGGACTTTCTTCTCAATTTCAAATTTCTTTCAGCAGAACTCTCACAGAAAGTTGTCTCCGGCTATAGAATTTTTATGAGGCCACATGCCTGATGCTTGCTCTGGTTATCTCCTTGCTTTTCTGATGCTTCTGTGTCAGCTTGTGATAGTTTTGCTGCTTCTCTTCACGTCTAGCTCCATCAAACCCTGCCCATACCTCTGCATTTGTATTCAGCCCAAAGAAAACCTTCTCTTTTATCTGGGATGCTCACAATGGTATATATTGCTATGTTCTTGGCAATACCTCGTTTTATTTCAGCTATCTAATTCCATGAAGGAGCTTTGCTGTTTCGTATGTTTTACTCTGAATGAAAAACAGCTGTTAGGACCAGCTGCTACAAGGGGATTTTGTCCAAGCCCTGCCTAATGCATACTAACCCTTACTGCAGCCATCTTTCAGAATCAAATTCTGCCTTTGAGATTTGACTTTTACAAAGGCCTGAGGTTCCTAGAGAAAATTTTTTGCACTAGTTGGATATATAGAACTTGAAAAAGACACCAGATTTCCCACACACCAGCATAGAGATGTGCTTTCCCTCCCCTACCCCTGCTAACGGAGAGATAGATAGATTCCCACATTCCTCAGGGATGGTGTGGGAACATTTTAAATCCTCATCTCCTCCCTGAAATATTGGAGGTTGTTCACAGCCCTCCAGGCTAGACCAATGGGATGTTTTCCTTCCGGCTCGTACAACCTTCTCTATGGTTTAAACCAAGTCCAAACAAACCAAATCAAAATTCATTTTCTCTCTGCAGAGATGGTCAGGAGAATGTGTGGAGATTCAGCAGGAGCTTCTTGCTGCAAACACAAAGGGTAGGTCACTCCCAAGGCAGCCCACTACTGGTCCATGTGCCTGGCTAAAATGCCATATGCTTCTTCTCTAATGTATGACCTTGTGTAAAAAAAAAGCTCTTACCAACCACCAAAATGTAAACACACACTGGCAAATGTGAGGCAAATTATTAGCACTGCTTCTGCAGCATGTGTACATTGTTCAATGAGACTTCTCAAGAGCTGCTGATCGCATCTGGAAGCAGAAAAATCACAGTGCAGATGCAACTTAGTCTAGCATGGAACAAGGCATTTATAGTCAGTGACTGAGAGTAAAGCTGGATGCAATATATTCTGTGTGCTTTCAGTGGCAGAGATCCATCACTCACAGACATGGACTTCTTATAGAAGTTTCCTTCTCAGTTGTAAATTATGCAAATACTGTGTGGACAATATAAACTGGTTTGTATTACGCACACAAAGGGTGCTGTTGAAGAAACTGGGAAGTTGGAAGGTCAGGGATGTCCAAGTTAGGAAAGGCTCTTGCAACTTCCATTCTGACGCTAGTTGCAGTTACATTATAAAATACTGTTTTCACCACAGAGCCCTTGCTTCACTTATTGGACAGATAGTAGGACCCACTCGAAGAAGAAACCATGTGGTATTTTCCTTCATCTGCACTACCCTGCATCTACCCTGGGCCTTGAGAAGGGCTGTGTTCAACCACATTTCCCGTGGGCTCCGCTCTGACACTCCTCTCTGAAGTGATTCTGACACAAGAACTCTCTCATAAGGCTTCCCATTGCAGGGCTCTAAGATTATCTTATTATATCTAGCTAAGGCTCCATTCCTGAGCACTAGTTAGTATGTAGACCTTTTGTGCATGTAATTATTATGCGTAATTATGTTGTTGCTATTATTATTGCTGTTTGTTGTTGTTATTATTTTTTCCCATAAGACTTATGGGAAAAAAAGTAACATGGTGCAGTTTTATGGAGTGTAAACTCAAGCATGCTGGGTAAACGCACTAAGGATTTGCAGAAAGCCAGCATTTTGGCATTTCCTACATTCCTCTCAATTAATATCACAGCCATTTCATGTTGTTTAATTATTGCTAATGTCATTTTAGAAAGAGTGGCAAATAGAGTAGTTTGACGTGCCACATTCCTACAGCCAAGCCAAGTTGCTCCTGCTTAAATAACTGCACCAGAAAATGATGAATTATTGAAAACAATTTTAGCAGAAATTAACTTTAGCAGAATTAATATTAGTCTTGTCCAGTCAAGGGAGGGAGGTTAAGAGAGACTGTTGTTTGCAGTTTAGGCATGGATAAGCACAAGGAAGGTAATCTTCTAGCAAAGAAGTAAATAAAGGTTAGTGAGCCGGGCCTAGTATTAGGCTTTGCTGGAGCAGTTCATGTACAGGGCAACTGGAGTTCAGGGCCAACAAAAAGAAAAATCAGTAAAAGTGAACACAACCTCTTGGTGGGTCTTGAGGCACAAGACAGGGTCCAATTCTCGTTGCACCCTACCCGTGGTACGATGAAGGCTGTGCTGAAGTACTTCCACAGGATTTACTGTACCCGTTTAGAAACTGAATTCCATTGATGCAGTGCTAAAACATGGTGGTGAAATTGCAAATAAGTAGGTAGTGAAGGTGCAAATAGATGTCTCTGAAGTGAGCTTGTAAGTTAATATAAGTAGAGTTGATTTGCTTCTTGCTTGTTAGCAGTAAAAGGCTGTAACTCTATCCATAACTCTGCAGGGTATGCACAAAATTGATCAATGCGGAGGTGAACTCTTCACTTGAGTTGCGGTTACTGAAAACCATCAGCTGCTTTCAGGGGAATCAAAGTTGCTGATGGCAATACAAATGCAGTAAAAGCATCCTGGCTGGTCGGAGGGGATATCACATAATGGGGAACCGACCGATCGTTCAACAGTATCTTTCACGAATGCGTTATTGTGAGAGTTAGTGTGATTTAATGGGCTATCCAGCGTGGGAGGAGTGTTTCCCAAACAACAGAGATTTACTGAACTGATTCTCCTTAAACTGGTTTTGAAAGGGCCACAGCAATCACATACCACAGTTTCTGCATACTTCAGTATAATGTGGAAAATAATAATAGCCAGGCTATTTTGGGTTGCAAGGGCATATTGGCTTAGAGAGAGATAGCAACACATTAGGCATGCTGTCATGTTTATGTAGTTTCTGGACTGGCTGGCTGGCACCAAGTCAGCCCATAGCTTGGGCAAAATAAGCCCAAATCTGTTCACACCCTTCTGTGCATTGGCAGTGATGTGTCTCCACTCACATCCCCACACCAACTTTGACAGAAAATATTCTTGTGGTATTTAACTTTGGATATACCGTTTCCCTAATAATTCTCCTTCAGAATGGAAGGGTAGGAAAAATAAGAATGAAGAAGCAGGAGCTGTAGTGATTGGGTGTCTCAGATCCACTTTTGAGAATGGTCACACCTGGAAATGGAGAGGATTTCTTGCTTTGAAGCATTCTTTTCCAATTGCAACGAGCAGAATTGCTGTTCACCAAGCAATTGCAATGGCTTCAAACTGCAGATACGGAAAATGGCCGCAGAGTGTTAAATAGATGGTACTGGTACTCTGCACAATTGCAATGTGGCCTTGATCACTTTGTGATCTACCAGTTCAGCGGCATCCTGGACCCTCTAGTTAGGTACCTTGTTTCTGTAAGGAACTAGATGAGTATAGCACCTTTCAGAAGGAAACTAGCTTTGAGTTGGAAGGAGAGCAGTGACAATCTTTACCTGGAAAACTTCCAGCCACAGAGGAGCATGATGCATTTGCTGTATTACCCCTGGCCTGAGTACAATACCTGGTATGAGGATGATTCCACTGTAGCCTGTGTGGTCACAACAGGGAGGAGCTTCAGGTTTTCACACACCATCTTGAGGAACATTCTTATTTTTTCTTCCAGGAAATCAACAAGTTCCTCCTCTGGATGGCTAGCCTTTATTCCTACAGTGATGGAACCCAACTAGCTAATTTCATGATCCTGGCAGTCAGGAAGAACGCTTGTGCTATTTCTTACACTTTTTTCCATAACCATCCCCAAGTGATTTCTGAGTACAGGATGCTGGCACAGCCAGACCTTTATCTTGAGCAGCTACTGCTGGTTTTCACCTCAGCCATCAGGTGAGTGTTTTCAAAGGCTTTTATTTCTTGTTTGTGACATTTTATGTACCTGTGTTTGGGGGAGAGCAACGTTCCATTTTATTCCTGTTTGTCTTGCTCTTGAGTTTCTCTGGGCTGAGAATAAGTCAGAGGCAAGTTGTTTGTAAGTCATTATTTCACAGCTCGGCGTGAACACATTCATGTAAAGCCACGTTCTGCCCTTGTTTACACTCTGCAGCTCCGGTGGTTTCACTGGGGATTGGACGGAGGAAATAAGGTCAGGATGCAGCTCTTTGAGTCCAGTCCCACCAAACTTACTCTGGCAAAAAGAGCTTGTGGGTTTCCTCCTCCAAATACCCAACGCCATGGAAGGAAACGTATGCTCCTCCAAGTGACCATGGAAACCAGTGCCTGGGTTTCCAAGGTGATTTTCTGGCAAGAGGCCAAGGGAGGAAGCGGTAACAAAACAGGATCCTGGGCAGCAGAAAGCATCCACATTCCTGGCGATGCAGCAGCCTGTGCTGAGGAGGCTGAAGCCACAGAGACAAACAGAGCAAACTCCTCACTTTAAAATCACCACAGGTGTCAAACACACAGCAGAGGGTGGGTAACAGTCTGTAGTCTCAGCTTTCTCACACATCTATATGTTTCCTTTCCTGCTTCTGCCTGATGAGTATCGGTCTTCTCCCACTAACATCTTTGGGCTCATATAAGCTCACTTTTGATAGAAAAATAAAGAGAAAAATGACATGGGGAAAAAAAAAAGTTACTTAAAACCAAGCCATACCTTGAGTTTAGGAAATTCTCACACTCTGTAGACACATACATTTTTGATGTTTCATAGGTGTAAATAAGAGTATTTTTCTATCTTGCATTTTGCAAGGCATGGAAGATGTATGACAAAGGATCAATTTCTCTTTGAAGTGCAATAAGGAGACTTTGCAGAGCACATCAGTAATCCTCCTGGGGCTCCAAATCAGGGTATGGCAGAACTGCTCCTTCCACATCTTTCAGGAGCATCTGGACTCTCTCTATCTGTCTGTCAATCAGCATAATTCCTTCCTGGAGCAAAGGTGAAATACAGTGAGGCACAACAGGGTAGAAAAAGAGGAAGGACCAGACCATTTCCTTTTGCAGAAGCGGGGAAGGGTCATTGATATGCACATACAGACAGACATATGTTCTCCTCCAACTCCTGTACAAGTATTAAAGCCTGTCACAAGACACTCTCATGTCATGAATCATGGAGTCTTCTGACGTACACCACTTACATGACCACAAGCAAGTACAGACATAGCATATAACAGCAGAACAATCCAGCAACAGAGATGTTACTGAAGATTAGATGAGGGACTGTTGCAAATTAAAACCAGGCCCAGCAGGAGAGCTACTTGCCCTGATATAAAAAGTCTGATCCAGAAATAGCAGAAAGATGTTTCCTTTCTGCTGGAAGAGAAGGAGCCAAAGGAGTTTGAAGCTTACCTCTACCTGTTGAGAGGAAGTGCTGAGTTTCAAAATTGCAAACCTGAATCAAACTGTTGCTAAGTGTTTTCTTGTGCGTTTATATTCATGCTTTCAGCTATAAGTAAAGCCTTATGAAGCTTGATTGCCAGGTTTTTCATTAAAGCCAGAAGGTCCTGTTCTATCCCTGCTGGATACAGTTATTGACAAGTTATTTTAAGATTGTTTCATAGCCGCAGGATAGAACCAAATTATCCTTAAAAGTGCCGTGAAGTATTTTGACATTAAATCTTCACTTATCTAATTGTGGGGTTGATTTCAGAATTCTGCTTCTTCCCCTTTCTTCAACTTTTAATGGAAAATCTGCGCTTGCAATTGGTGGAGATGTACAAAAGCTGTTGCTGAAAGCACTTTGCTTACCACAAGTACAGAGGCTTCCTGAAAGCATGCAGAGGGACCACTTGTTTATCCCACTGGAAGTGCAGCAAAAATGAACACAAGAAGCAGTGTGGGATGCATCAGCCACCACAGTAAAGAGAGATAGTGATGACGAGGGGAGGGGATGTAACCAGCATGACTTGGTCTGACTGTGCCAAGACAACCTTTTATGACCTTATCATCGATAAACTCCCATATGCATATTTAACGCAAGGTAAGTTCAGTTTTTTGCTCCTCTGAGAATATATATCCCACTGATAGCACTGCCCAGTGTCCTCTGAACACTGAGTTATACAACATGGTTGTGTGTACTCCTCTCCTTTACTTTCCCATACAGACTGTACCTCCACCTGGACATGGTAATGCTGTGCTACACTCAAATTAATTTAATGATTTCCATGGGATTCGGGTCAGTACTAAGTGTAGCTCTTTGCATCTTCTCAGAGCACTCAGACAAAATCTGGTTGCAGTTTCACAAGCGTGGGACATACCTTCTCCATCAGGTGAACACGATGCCCAGATACCGCAGCTGATTTGGAGCAGCTTGGTGTATCCTCATGCAAAGGGCAGCAACAGGCAGAAGTGCTAGCACAGGCTTTGAAAGGACTAGTCGTGTTAGTAATGTATCATACCTCAACTAACTAAGCCATGTCAGTGACTGTTTTCCATACCACCTACCTATAGTAATGTTTGTAGTCTACAGAGTGCTTGCAGGGTGAGGCAGGATGACTGAGAACATGCTCTCTCTTGAATCACAGAATCACAGAATGATATGGGGTTGGAAGGGACCTCTGGAGATCATCTAGTCCAAACCCCTTGCCTAAGCAGGTCCACCTAGACCAGGTTGCACAGGAACGTGTCCAGGTGGGTTTTGAATGTCTCCAGGGATGGAGATTCCACCACCTCTCTGGGCAGCCTGTTCGAGTGCTCTGCCACCCTCAAAGTAAAGACTGAATCACAGAATCATCAGGGCTGGAAAGGACCTCTGAGATCAGCAAGTCCAACCGTACACACACAAAACAACCTACAATCTCGGCCACTAGAGCATGCCCTGAAGTGTCACATCTACATGTTTCTTAAATACCTGCAGGGATGGTGACTCAACCACCTCCCCGGGCAGTCTGTTCCAGTGCCTGACCATTCCTTCAGTAAAGTAATTCTTCCTAATATCTAATCTGAACCTCCTCTGCTGCAACTTCAGACCGTTTTCTCTGGTCCTGTCATTATTCACTTGGGAATGAGTTTGTGAAGAATGAGTAAGATTTGCTGCTACAGTCATATCCTGGGACTTAGGGACATCCAGTCAGCTGTGGGGCTAAACTCTGTTTCTTTAAGTACAATTAAAATATTGTAAAACTAGAACAGCACACTATGAATGAAATGCTTGTATGCAGTTGTTCATAATTCACCTGGTGAAATAACCCCTTAAAACACCTTGAAATGTAAATGTACTGAACTATTTGAGGTGAGACATTTGTGTTGAAAAATATAACTATTTGAACTCTGAGCCTATTATTCTGAGATATCCATTGGCCATGTATAGATCTTTCCTAAGAATTAAAAGCTTTGTATTAAAAAAGTGGAAATATCTGACAAAAAAAATGCCATATAATTACCATGTCTACATCCCGTACTAAGGACAGCTAGTGAAAGAAGGTAAAATGAACACATAGGTAGGAGCCAGCAGAAGACTTGGCAGCACTTATGAGACTTCTACACAAAGTAATTATACACGCCACTGGTCTGAGATCAATTATTTATATCCTCTTTTATATATTGTGGCTCACCTTTTATTAGCAATTGTTATTACCAATTCACTTCAATAGAGGGCAAAAGAGACTGAAATTGTCATCTCAGACTAGAGGTTGCATGTGAGAGGGAGAATTAAGAAATCTGGAAGGATTACATACAATTGGAAACATGACCAAAGTAAAAGAAAAGTACTAGAGCTCTACAGGTTTGGGTAATTTTAATTTCCCTTCATACTTCACTGCTTTTCCCTATCTGTGAGTCATACTGAAATAAACATAAGAGCTTGGTGAAATAAAATTAACTCCAAACTCTTCCCAGTCATTTTTCTCTAGTCTTGAACAGATTGTAATCACTAATTTAATAGTACCAGGCAAATACACAATTTGGTGAACTGGAAGCACATTCTCCTACATTTTCTTTTGCTGACTTTTAATGCAGTAAATTTCTGAATAATTCAGTGCACTTAGAATTTCTTGTGGGAAAGGACCACTTTGTTTTTATTTTCTATCTGTTTATATTTCTCCATTAGAATAGGGGTTTTGCAGGCTACCTAGTCAGCATTTCAAAAGGTCTCTTCTGTTACTGCGTTTCAAACTCTTTCAGTAATGTTTTAAAATTCACCTGCTTTCAGACACAAAGGTACAATATCCCAGCATTTATTAAAAAGTCTAATGTTTTGTGAAATAACAGACTTTGTTTGGTCTCTGGGATAATTACTTCATTCATTCTACCTAAGAATGCAGAACAGAAAGACGGCTGTGTTCTCTGCTCTGCAATGAGTCCCACCACTTTGACCTTCATATCCTTAAAGAATTCCTCACACAGTGATACTTTGTCTCCTGCTACTCTTCCCAAATTTTTTTCTTCACTGATATAATTTGCAGTAGAGGCCTTAATACAGTAACTTTCAATAACTGATAGCTTTCCCACAAAACTCTTTCCCTCCAAGTTTGGTATTTTCTAAGTACATTTGACCTACCAGTCTTCCACATTTGCTGACCGTCTGCTTCCTTGATGCTCATGGTCTTTTTTCTGCTGTGACTGTGGTTTAAGCAGTATGGATTTTGTCCCCTGTCAGTTTGTGAGCAGTGTGAAAGACAACATTTGATTTCAAAATTATCTTGACAAATGACAAAGAGTTGACCAAATGAGGAAATGTAATCAAAACAAAGGGGTAAAAATGTCCACTTAGAAACAGAAAATCAACTACAGAAATGCAAAAGGGGGAATAGCCTGACAAAGAACTCAACTGCAGAAATTAATCTCAGACTTACTGCAGAGTGCAATAGAAATATAAGATGATAATGTGATACTGATACTGCTGCAAAAAAAGAAAAGTAATTGTCATTCTGGGCTACGTTAGAAGGAGCATCGCATTCAAAACGGTACAGCAATTGTATTCACTGTGGGCGAGTTCTTACCTGGAATACAGTATTTTTTGTTGGGCACTGTACTTTCAAATAGAGAGTTATGAAATGAAAGAAGGTGTACAGAGTTACTGATTTGTGCAAAGTGTGAGCTGATATAGCTGAATAATGGCAAGAAGAAACAGCAGAACAATGTGAAAAATAGACTTTGTTCATAAATAAGGACATAGCCCACAAGTCCACAACTGAGGACTGTCACCTGTGTTAAGGCCAGGAGGCTTGCACTCCAGTAAAAATAACCACAATCAACCTGTCAGCAGAAGACCCTGCACTCTAACATGGGGAAGATGGGAAGAAGGTTACAGCGTATCACCTATACCATTCCTTTTCCTTTCACTCCAGCCTGAATACAGACTATGGCCTTAAGAAACTTTGAGCAGACTTGCCTAAAATTTATAGAGGTGGAAGTAAGCAAAATTCCGATGCAAAAGAATCATGCCATGGTAATTTTTGATTTTTGAGTATAAAAAACCTATCCAAAAACTAGTTTAACAGACATGATGAGGACCTGAAACCTGGTGTCCCTTCACAGAATCACAAAATTATTGAGGTTGGAATGCACCTCAGGAGGTCATCTGGTCCAGGTTCCCTGCTCAAGCAGAGCCGCCAGAGCTGCCCAGCACCATCTCCAGGTGACTTCTTAATATCTCCAAGGATGGAGACTCCACAGCCCCTTGTCTTCTGCGTTGGACACAAGTGACCCAGGCCAGATCACCTGAACACTTACATCTTGGTTCTTGTGAGTATGCAGCTGTGAGTGTGAGTAAATCATCTGTGAGTGAGTAAAGCAAATGTATTTGGAGATTTTGTAAAATAGTATCACCTTCTCCTTCCATAGTGTCTCACACTGATTTTTTTACACTAACTTCTTAGCAGAGAGGAAAGCACAGGCAGTGGTACATGCTGGAAGGTACCCACATCCAGACCTGGGTTTGTGTAGTCTGGATGAGAAAAGCTTCAGAGAAATTAGGGTGATAGTCTTCCATATGTATTACATTATTATTAAGAGGACAATAACCAGCTGTTCTCATGGATGCTGGAAGAAGGACAAGAAGAAAACAGCTTCAATTGTTGCAAAATTATTTTGGCTGAGTATCGACTGGAGTGAAACCCTGGCAAGAGCTTACCTGGGGACCTTATGGTTTCCTCACCGGTGGCTGTGTAGCATGTGACCAGCAAATATTAGTCACCAATGTCTGGATATGTTCAAACCTATCTTACCTCTGAGGGCTGGACCAGACCAGTGATCAGCAGTGCGCTTTTGATGCTCAGTGCCAGATTTATTGCCAAAGTCCCTGTGATTCGGATACCCTGGTGCCAGCCCAGATCCGTGTCAGTTAGAGACCCGGTGCCTGTGCCAAAGTTTTGTCGTCACTGGACTAAACAATCCCTTTTAGTCTCTTCCTGAGCTATGTTGTTATGGTTGCTATGAAACTCTTATTCATGGAGGCAATTTTTCCACTGGCTCCGTGGACTTCTGCTCTGTTTCTCACTACCAGGAATGTTACAACATTTTTATTTCTTTTTCAATAAAATTGAAAACAGCTATGCTTGAACTGGAGGGGGAAAGAAGAATTTGTTTCAGCCTTACTTCTTCATTTCAGCTGACTTCTTAAAAACTCTGTTTATTGGCTAGGTGTTACACAACTGCAGTTCTTTGAGCAGATCTTTTGTTATTATCTGTCTGACAAAGAGATGGCAGCAGGGTGGTGCTGTTGCATTTTTATCTTCTTTTCTTTTTTGGTTTGTTTTTTTTTTTTTTTTTTTTTAATCTCTATTTTTCAGGAGTAACCAAACGAAGCTTCTAAAGCTTTGGTGATTTGCCAAAAGCACACATGGAAATATCTGCCTCAGGTATAAAGTTAATCAAACAAATAGCTGTGTGTCTTCAAAAAGTTTTAGGGAAAATTTAAACGCAGTACTCCCATGGCCTTTTCAGATATCTGCAAAACTCAGCTCTAAAGCAAGCTATGACATTGAACATTCGGGAACTGAAGGCTGAATGAAACCTATAAAACCTTTAAGTTGTGTAACTGCTGGGTGAAATCTTACAGTGAGAGCAGGACTGAAGAGGTAGATTAGATTCTCTACCGTACTGCTAGTAGGCTCAAGCTAAAAAAATTCAGTTTGTGCAGAGCCTGTTTTTGAAGTGCTCCTCTTTTCTACACTTTTTTTTTCTTCTTCTTTTTTTCACTTTGCAACTTTTGTATTACATTTTCATTCATGAAATGTGAAAATAGCAGGTAACTAAGGTAGCAATGGTGTCCCTAGTGTGTATCTGAGAGTGCACAAATTTCACATCACAGTCATAAGCTGTACTATAACAATCCCCGCTCTCCTCCCACCATTTAGGAAATAAGACATCACCAGCGGGACCACAGTTAGGGGAGCACCCACAAGAAAGGAAGGCACCTGAATATTACAGAATCCAGGTATATAAAGATGTCACTGCACCAGTTTTCCAGACACGTTGAAACCATGTAGTGTCTGTGGCCGAATCATCCTGGAGTAGATGCTCCTGGCAAGAAGCAGGGTAAATTCACTCTGTCCTTGCAACCTCATAATCTGACAAGGAACCGTGGCAATGAGTAAGGCACATGCTGAGATGGTCAGAGGCAGACTGGCTGTGTCACAAGGCAGCACACCGTATGTCAAATTTGGGGCACAAGAAGACACACGTCTTACACATCATTAGCGCCTACTGAGCAAACCCACAGCATGTTGCCTCCAGTTCAGATCTATGCTGCTTTCTTTCTCTAACAGAGTGGGGAAAATGCTCGATGTCAGATGGTGCAGATAATGCTCATTTGTTAATACTCTGCTGACATCAATAAGGTCAAGAGAGGTAGTTTCTGTTCTAATGAATTCACTCATGGCCTTGCAGACCACCTCTCTTTTCTAGCAAGCAATGTGAGCAGCTCTTTGCTATGCACAGCTGCTCCAAAACTCCTCAATTAATTTTCTCAACTAATTTTTGTCTGAAAGTGCTTGCACTTAGACTCACTGTACTGTCATGACCCTAAACCACAGATGCTTGACAACAGATAACCATGCTAGCAAGTGCCTTTTTATCCAGATTGTTGCCTGTACAGTTTAGACATTCTGGGTCCTGTGGGCCATTTTTGGTATCAGCAATAGACTAGTGACTGAAAATAGATTGCTTATAGGTATTTACTGCTTTACACAGAATAAAAACATCTATCTTGCTATTTTATCTTTTTCCCAAACAGGACTCCCCCATTTCTTCAATCCGTTTTTTCAGTCTTATTTTAATTTCTTCCCACTATTCATGTTCAGTCCAGTTCCTCTCTGGGCATCCCTCCAAACTTCTTTCCATTTGAGGAACTCTCTACTTTTCCCTCAGAACCAATATATGTGAGTAGACTGGTAGACAGCTGAACGCTCAAATTCCTTTTTGTCAGCACTTCTGCCCCCTCGGCATTCCTAGATAATGATAATTCTGCATTCCCTGTATTGCAAAATTCTCCCAGTTTGTATCTGCAGGTGAAGGTAGAGATGAGGACAGCCTCTCACTTCTAAAACTGTCAACTCATTTGAGTGCATCAATAGAGCTCTAGAGATGGGCTTTTTATTCAGTCCTTGAGCCTTCCCTTTCCAACTTCTGCTACCTTCTCCAATAACTCTGCCAATACATACTCGTTTGGGTTTTTTTATCTATGTGGGCTTCACATATTCAGACAGGTTTAGCAATGGTGAGTCCTTCAATGTTTGGGTGCATAATTTGACATATTTTAAAAAGACTCAGGGGGGTTCACTCCTGACCCAATTTTCAAAAGTTAAACATACGGACAAAACCAGGAACATCTTTGAAAAATCTTCACCCTTGTTCCTGTTAAGAAAAACTGTTCAGTAAGTAATTTTAAGTTGGTGTTTGATCAGTTTATTATAGGACAAGAGGAAATGGCCTCAAGGAGGGGCCAGGGGAAGCTTAGGTTGGCTATTAAGAATAATTTCTTCAGCTAAAGGGTTGTCAAACATTGGACCAGGCTGCCAGGGGAGTCTGGAATCACCATCCCTGGAGGTAGAAGATAGCTAGATGTGGTGCTGAGGGACATGGTTTAGTGGTGGTTTTGTTGGTGTTAAGCCGATGGTTGGACTCAATGATCTGAAAGGTCCCTTCCAACCTACATAATTCTATGATTCTATGATACGATCACATACATGAATTCTATGATATGGGCAACTGCAAACACCTGAACAAAACACACAATGATTAATATAATGTTTTTCCAGCTTCCCCCTTTTAATCTTTCAGGATGCTGTCAGTGAAGTAAGTAAACTCGTCTGCTTACAGTGCACGACTTTGATAACCATCTCTGCCCGTCTCTGCCGGAACATCCGTAGGTGCCTTCTCTCCGACAGCTCCAGCAAATTGCACGTTAGGAGGTGACAACGGTGCGAGGACTAAGGAAATCCGGCACTGCCCGTCGCAAATCGCACCCCACCGTTCACCATTCCCCGGTTTCAGCGCTGTCGGGCAGGAGCTGGGACTGGCTGCGAACGTCGGGGCGGATTGTGGGCGACAACCCGGACCGCAGCTCGCCCGGGAAAGGGCGGACTCGCCC
>VXBJ01000066.1:3141-168142 GCA_013400055.1 Nycticryphes semicollaris | reverse complement strand
CCGCCGCCGCTCCGCCTCCGGGGCAGGGAAGGCTCGGGGCGGACAGGGCTCCCCGGCGGCGGGAGAGCGGGCGCGGGGGGCCTCAACTTCGGGATGATGAATGCGGAGAACCAAGACGTGCTGCTGGATCTGGAGGAGGAGGAGGAGGAGGGAGAGGAGGAAGATGATGATGATGGGGAGACCGGTGAGTAGCGGGCTGGCGCGGAGGAGGGTATCCCCGTCGTCCCGTTCCCTCCCGGCGTTGCAGCGTGGGGAAGTTCCTCGTGATGCCGGTGTCGCTAGTGGGGAGGGCACCTGCCGTCGCCCGGGTCACCCTGGGTGGTGACCGGGCCGGTGGCGAAGGGGACTGGCAGGCAGGGGGCTTGCACCACAGCTCATGTCCTTTTGCGACAACTTCTGATGGCTTTCCCCTGGAAAATATGCGATCTCTTTGTCTGTGCTGGCGGCGTGGGCCAGCTGGGGCTTCCTCATGGAGCGGCTGCTGCTCTCACAGCGTCAGCACGGCTGAGTTGGCAGAGGGGCACCCAAAACTTTACCTGTTCCTTTCCCTCACCTCGGAGGGAAACGCGTGAGGTGGCACCGAAGCGAGCGCTTTGCAGTGAGTGAGATGCTGGAGACCTTTGCTGCCTCAAGGCATCGCCCAGGACAGGCACAGCCTGTGCCAGGGTGTCTTGTTCCCTTGGAAAATGAGAGGAATGCCATCGCCCCCTCACACCCCCGTGCTTGCAGCATCCCCCGGGGGCTGATCCGTGCGGCTGCCATCAGCTTCTAGGGACAGCAGCCAGCCCTCCTCGCACTGCTGGAACTTAATTTGGCAGCCAAGGAAAGGAGGGGGGAANAGAAAATCAGCAAAACATAGACAGTAATTTGCGGGAGGGGGTTTGGGGGGAGAGAAGCATCTTGTGTCTGCCAGAATGCAGACATTAAAATGACCAGACAGTTTTAAATTCAAAGACAGATGCAAAGTCTTATCCCAAAAGCAGCAGCCCAGGACAATGACATTTGTATTTGCTGTGGCAGTGAATTCTATTTCAGTATTTCCAGAAAAACAGCCCCAAAGGGGTTGGTTCCCGGCTGGTTCAGGCTGAAGGGGTCTATTCATTTCGCTAAAAACACACAGATTTACTTCAGTTCAGAAGCTGGTTTCAGCTGCAGCACCCCAGATATTCTGAAGTCTTTTATTTCCACTTAGGTTGTTAAAATGGATCTAACAAAGGCAGGAATGCAGACAAGTGTTGATTAGACAAGCAAGTAGAAGATAGATTTGTATATAGAAATTTTATCAAATAAAAAGGGTTCCTGCTCATTAGTGTTCACAGGTTGTGAATGTTCTTACTGACAAGTACTGAATTTTGATTATTTTTTTTTAATATTGGGACTGAATTTCTGCATTAGTAAAAAGTTCTAGTGGCATTAACTCTCACCCTTACATTGTTTCTAAATATTAATCCTTAATAATGGCCAATACAGTTTGCCTCATTTATTCAGTTAGCTCGCTCCAAAAGTGTATAAAGTTTGAGCCTCACCCAATGTCTGTGGAAATCATGGAATGTCTTTCCTCCAACATTACTAGCTTTTGTTTCAGATGCTGTGGGAGTATCCCTTGCTTTACAGTAATAGTCCAAAGACAAACTCAGTTTTCCATATGAAGTGAGGCAGAGGAATTGTTTGACTCCACTCCCCAAATTAAAGGGTGGATCAGCACTGCAATGTATTAATCAACACATGCCTTTTTCTTTCCATTCTTCACCCCAGAGAACAACTAAATTGTTTCCTACTTATAACTCTCTATCAAATTTGGGGTTAGTTCAGCTCCCAGAGGCAGCAAATCATGAGCTGCCTGTTCTGCTTGCAAGATCCAGCAGTTTGGAACACTGCATGCTATGTGGCAAAATTGGCTAAAAATGGAGCAGGGATGATTTCAAGAATTATTGTGCAAAGCCTGTTATGTGGTGCCCAGCTCTGACGTGTTCACTGTTCTGCCTTGCCAAACGCATGGAGAAGAGTCTCGAGGCTTTTACATTAGGTGTAATTACAGGAGAGCTATTTTATCAGTCTGAGAAACCTCTAAATCATCCATCTACCTCTAGTTGTATTGCACCACTTGTATCTGCCTTTTTTTCCCAGGAAATCCATCCCTGCTTTAGCAAGTATGCAGGACTCCTTCTGAACTCTTTCCAGTTCTATTCAAGATCAATCCCAAATGTTTATAGCTCATCAGGCAGGCATTATGATGGCATATCAAAGTTAGTAGTCATGGTGCTGCTCTGGCTCGGATCGGCATACAGTTGGTTTTGGTTATCCACACTGATGACTAGCAAACCATTCAGGTCAGAAGCAGACGTAGGCAGGAGTCCAGAGAAAGAGCTGGGCTCGTGAGGTCCAGTCCACAGGAAAGCACCACAACTATGCTGCTGGCCATACATAGCTTTGAAATGGATTGTTTTGGTCAAAGTTGTGTTTAAGGAAGAAAGTCTTGTCCCAAGGTTAGACTTTTTTGACAAGCAGAAAACCTTTATTTTTCCCCAGTGCTTAGGTAAGATGGGCAACATTTTCTTTTGGAGTTGGACTGTTTTCAAGAGAATTGTTACATTAGTGACATCAATTTTTTTTTCTGAGATATCTTGTTGCCAGGCAGAAATGATGGGAAGGACATTGACCTGTGGTTGCCACAGCATTTAAAATTCTCCAAACCCATTATTTTCTGCCTAGAAACTGTCAGACAGTTCCATAAACTGTAAAGTTTTTCTTTCCCTGGTGCCAAACCTCATACCATGTCTAAATTAGTTTGCTTGTGTTTTGGGATTTACAGAATATCTGAGTGTGCTCTCCAGAAAAGTTAACTTCTGCAGACAATATCCAGAGGCATCCACTCTGTGTAACCATTATGCATGAGATACTTTTCCCTGGGATCTGTTGGCATCTTGCTCACTCTTTGTTGCCTTGGGTTTGCTCTAATATATAGAATCATAGAATGGTTAGAGTTGGAAGGGACCTTAAAGATCATCAAGCTCCAACCCCCCTGCCACAGGCAGGGACACCTCCCACTAGAGCAGATTGGTCAAAGCCCCATCCAGCCTGGCCTTAAACACTTCCAGGGATGGGGCATCCACAACTTCCCAGGGAAACCTGTTCCAGTGCCTTGCCACCCTATCTGTATCTCCTCACCGTTTCTTGAGCATTAAGTGTACAATATCTTCCAATCTTTTGACACTGCTGCAGTAATTACCAAGCCATGCTTGCTTGATGACTGTGAAATGGATGTTCATATGTAATATTTTTCTTGTCACACAATCACAGAATCACTGAATTGACACAGTTGGAAAAGACCTCTGCAAACACCAAGTCCAACCATACCTACAACAACAAAAACAAAAAACAAAACACCAACGCCAAAAACCCCAAACCCCACCACACAAAAAACACAACCCACACCCTACAATCGTGGCTACTAGAGCATGACACTAGAGCAGTGCCACATCTACACATTTTTTAAATATCTCCAGGGCTGGTGACTCAACCACCTCCCTGGGCAGGCTATTCCAGTGCCTGACCACTCTTTCAGTAAAGTAATTCTTCCTAATATCCAGTCTAAACCTCCCCTGCTGCAACTTCAGATCATTTTCTCTGGTCCTGTCATTATTCGCTTGGGAGAAGAGGCCAGCACCCACCTCTTTACAACCTCCTTTCAGGTAGTTGTAGAGGGCAATGAGGTCTCTCCTCAGCCCCCTCTTCTCCAAACTAAACATGCTCAGTTCCCTCAGCCTCTCTTTATATTACTTGTTCTCTAGACCCTTCACCAGCTTGGTAGCTCCCCTCTGGACATGCTCCAGCACTTCAATGTCCTTCTTGTAGCGAGGGGCCCAGAACCGAACACAGTACTCGAAGTGGTGAGGCCTCACCAGTGCCGAGTATAGAGGCATGATCACTTCCCTGCTCCTGCTGGCCACTCTGTTCCTGATACAATCCAGGATGATGTTGGCCTTCTTTGGCCACCTGGGTACACTGCTGGCTCATGTTAAGCTGGCTGTCCACCAACACCCCCAGGTCCTTTTCTGCTGGGCAGCTTTCTAGCCACTCTTCCCCAAGCCTGTAGTGCCGCATGGGGTTGTTGTGACCAAAACACAGGACCCAGCACTTGGCCTTATTGAATCTCATACAATTGGCCTTGGCCCATCAATCCAGCCTGTCCAGGTCCCTCTGTAGGGCTTTCCTACGCAATGTACATACTGTGCTGGTGAGGATTCCAGCTCTTCTTTCATGCTGTTATTCAGCACACAGGTTTACCAACTACAATAAAAATGTACAACAGTACTGGCTTACTCCAGCAACATCATTTGTGGAGTTGCAACCTAAAATAACCATTTTTATGCAGTCCACTGTACGACTGGAACTCTGTCCAAAGGGTTGATGTGGTAATCTGAATGGTGAAAAGTAGATGTAGCTATTCTTCACCTCATTACTTTTGCTCACTGTTCTGTCCTCTGCTTGTTTCATCATGGCATATACTGGATTTTATCATATTGCCTGCCTAGAGCTTCTATTTTTTTCCTATTCTGTAATTTCATTAACTTGACCAGCTTCTCATATGGCCCTAAAAATATACTGTGTCTTATACTGTACTCCCACATGAATGTACAGTATACCAACAGTGTTCTACAAAGTACTCCAGTGTTTGCCTTCTTCATGATCCTGCAAAATGGTCAATGCCCTATAGAAGTCTTGTAAAGGCAGTGGAAAGACTCAACAGTTAGATTCTTTGATTGAAAAGTGTGACTTTGTCCTGCAATTTATTAACTGGAATCCCCACACTGTGGGAAATCTAGAAGTGGTCTACTGACCAGTAGGTGTAAGGATCAGATCTGATAATTTTATAACATGCAAAGGTTTATAAGCAGATTCTTTAAAAAAATGTAATAATCTTTCTGAAAGGACAACATTTTCCTTTTGAGTCTATCAACAATAACGAGTAGAGCCCCAGTCCATACTTACCACACCTGGTTTGCTTCTCTTTTTCTTCTCTGTCTTGTCATTAACCTAAAAATTATTGCGGCACATTTCAGTCACCCTCTGTTCTGAAGAAGACTGGGGTGGATATGTCTGACAAGCTGAGAATCAGGAATTTATGCTCCACGATTCTATGCACTGTTTGTGACACTGTTCTTGTGCAAGCATATCTAGGAGACGAGGAAGAGGAGCAAGCAGGAAGGTAGACATAGGTCTTGAGGCAGTATGAATCACTCTTCATGGAGACTGGGACTTGCACAGGTCAAGGAAACACCAGCCTGTAATAGTGCTCAAAATTTAAACTACCTTTCATGCCTTCGTGTCTTTCCTCTTCTGTCTGTTACCCTGGTGGTTGACCTCCATTTCTTCCTCTCTTCGTACTTCAGTAATTTTATTTTTTCACTTTCTGCCCACTTCACTTTCACTGAATCCAGCCTTCTCACCCCATACAGTTGCATTTGAACAGTACACTGCTGGTACTACTCACTTTTTAATTCTGATTTAATGATTTTTCTGCAAAACTACTAAAAAACACATAGTGAAAGCATAAATATTTAACTACAATGTAATTACTGTTTTGCAGCTATTTATAATTCATAAACGCTGGAGGAGATCAAATATTTCAAGAATCAGGCAGGAATTTAGGAAACTGATAAACTTCATAAATTTAGCAAACCTTTCTCTTTTTAAAGTTTTTCTACTGTAACAGAATTCCCAGTTGTCCATTAGAAACTTCCTGTACTTTGAAAGCATTCTTTGTGCCTGTATTTTATATTTAGCTGTACTGACCATATGAGTGTGGTTTCCAGATAAGTCTGCAATCTGTAGGACGCACTTGTTTTTCTGCCATTGTATCAACTTGTGCCATTTGCACAACTGTATTAATAATAGTTTTGTTTCTTTCCCTGGTTATTAAGTCATTAATTCTATGTCAGATATTTATCATAGATGATTCCTTAAAGTTTTTCCTCTATTTAAACAGCCCACAAGTTCTTTGAAAAGGAAAAACACCCTATACATATTTATGTTCAACATCTTAGACTTCTTAAATGACTTTTCAAGCCTTGTCATTTGTAAAAAAGAAAACTTATTGAAATTGATATGTAGGAAACAGCCAGGCTTGTGTTACATGGTACAGAGCTCCAGTCGGTCAGTAGTGTTATGCTTATTGAAAGTAATACAATCAACAACTCACAAAAATTGTCCTAGTATTGGCTAATTTGCAATTTATGCAGTATATCAAATTGCAGGTAGAGAGCTTGAATTTCAGGAGATGAGAAACCTGGAAAGGGTGATCTATGCAGTCCTGAGTAACGTGCTCTAGGCAATCCTGCATCACCTCATCCTAGTGTTTCTTGGTGCCTGCTATTTCCTAGGAAATGACGGGCTACATGCTGTGGAACTAAGGTCTAGTTTGCCACTAGACATGTGGCAAATGCCAAGGAGGAACTTATACTAAAACTGATGCTTTCTGCTGTGGTAAAAAAAACCAAAACAAAACACAAGGGTGATTTGTATGAGTGTAATTGACTGTCATAAATTAAATAGTCTTTGTAGTGCCTTCCAGCTTATCTTTTATAAAGAACAATGGATTTTTTTTCCTTTACTGTTTATTTTTAGTTTGAGATAATACATTCTTGTACTTCCCCTAAAAAAGTTGAATAAAAAAGCATTAGCCTAAGTTTGGGATGGACTGAGGTAGTCAGGAAAAAGAGTTGCATATTTTAATGCATTATAACTAGTGCACAAATAATAAAACTGAATATCCTGTGCTTGACATGAGAAGGTCTTTTAAAAGGGTGCTGCAGGCCTTAAGCATATGGAGCTGTTGCAGGTGTATGTTTAACTGTATGTTTAACAGAAGAATACATTTAACAGGCTGTGAATGTAGAGGAGGAGGTCTCTGAAGAATGGTGCCATGGGTTTGGATTGTTTATTGTTCTTACATTCTGAAAACAAAGGTGGAGACAGAAATACTATGCGAATGCTCAGCTCTGTGTCCTAATGAATAGAAAAAATAAGCTGGCTTTTATTTACCAGATTGTCACTGTCACTTCACTGCATGGCTCTGGCATGGTTCTTTCTAGCAGTCTGACCTATTGCTCCGTAGAATATATATGTTATTAAATTAGATTTACTTGGTATTTTTAATGTAAAATTTAAAAATAATTTCACCAAAGCATGCTTTTAATATAAAAATAATTTCTCATCAGCCTAGTATCACTTGTTACTTTTTAGGGGTTTTTCATTCAAATCCAGGCTCACAGTGAATGTAGGTGGGACAGTTTTCCCACAGAAGAGTGTATGTGTTCATCTACTGCGCTCACTGCGTTAAGAGCCTGCTGGGACGTTGTTAACATTTCGTGTTAGGGTTCAAGTCTGATGAATCTGGAAGTTGAAATGAAAGCCGTAGGCTGTAATGTCACAGACTTGTCAAGCCAGCATAAATTGGCTTGGCTACCAGAAGTAGTATTCCCCACGCAACCGTCTTTCAGTGGCAGCTTACATTCTCATGGCATTTTGGCGTTACTTCTCATTGGGGTGTATGAATGGCAGTGTGGTAGGAATGCAAAGATACAAAAAAGGACATTGTACCCTTTACTTTCTTATTGCCAGTGTCTTCTGTGGAAAAAGAAAACTGGCAGTCATGTGAATTGCCTGCAGATAATGGATTTTGTTTGATAACCAGTCTAAGAAAGCAAACATCTGGGCGCAGAATCCGTTGTCTTCTCCGCCCTCCACACTTTACTCAGGTATCCTATACCCACCTGAAGGCTTCATGACAGCATGGGTGTCGTGATTGCTTCCTGAGGAATTATACAGGCACCTGAAATATATTTTTGCTTGGTTCAATGGAATAATTTCTACTGCTTCTTCTGATCTGTCCCAAACTCAGTATATGATAACAACAGTAGAGATGTAGGCACGATTCCCTGCATGGACTTAAGAAGTGAGATCCTGAAACATCACTAGAGCTAACTAAACAAATATCCCCAAACTCAGGATGGCTTGATTTAAACTTTAAGCGGTCCCCACTCCTCTGCAGGGTTCAGAATCACTCCCCAACATCCTTATGTACTTATGTATCCGTGAGATACATTCCTCAAGGAAGTCAAGAGGTGTGCTCAGGCCCCATGTGTGTGTACACGCAATTCAGTACTCTGCCTATGCAGAGATAGCTCATCTAAAGCAGTTGCTGGTTTATCAGAGATGGGCTGTGGAGTGGCAAAAGGCCACGAATGGAGAAGACTTACACTTTCCTTAACATCAGCATCAGGCAGCCTGGCACACACTCGTCCATTGCATGGTACTGGCAAGTGGGAGTATAATCCCTTTTTCCCACTCCTATCCGGCATCCTTGTCAGAGCAGCTTCCTCTTCACAAGCCTTCAGTTCCAAACCTCATCAATCTAGATAGTCCATCTACTATGCAGCACTTGATCCGTGGGGGCTCTGAATATTAGTGAATGCAAAATAGGCAGGGCCTATTTAGTTTTGCTAATAGCAACAGTCACATTAATAAAACGTGTGTGTTATGTTTGTAAAAAAGTAAGATTCAGACTAGCATAGATCACATTATCAGGAAGAACCAGGAATACCAAATGGTTTTGGAAAGAAACCACATTTTTAATGAATACCAGATTTAGGTTGAAAAATTAACAAAAATGTCTCAAAACACAAACTGACTGAACTTTAAGCAGTGTAGTTACAAGTCTGCTGGAGCATAAACATTCTTTAATTGATTTTATGCTTCATGTGGTAGAAATTGAAGTTTAGTTTCCAAATATTGTATAAAGGCTGAATAAGATTGAACCCGTCAATTTAGTATTTACATTAAATAATTTCCAACTAAACCACTAATCATCAATATTCTTTATACATAACTGAAAATCAGATTTTCGTAGGAACCACCACCAATAGCAGATTTTGCTTTGCTTTTATAGTTTCTCTTCCTTTTTTTTTAAATGGATTTTCCCCGACCCCATTAATCTGGTTAGTCAGGTTCTCCAGCATTTTTCAGATGTGATTTATCATGGGACATTAAATATTTGCATAGGAGATTGCTTACAGTACAGTCATCAGAATGAGCTGCTGCACCAGTATTCTTCCGCAGGAAACAGCTAACACCTCTGTTCTTTTCGGGTGGTGTTTGAGAGCAGCTGCTGCAGCAGCTAAATGTCTGGTAACTTCAGTGTCCATGGTGGGTTTATGTCCCATGGGCTTCTAGCTTGGGTGGATCTTTTGCTAGGCATCTACAGGAAGATCTTGTTTCCTGTTCCAGTGCTGGAGCAGAGACCTGTGATGAGTCCCTCAACCACTACTACTTCGGGAAATTGCAGTCAGATGAGGAATTTTAACTGGGTGGGGAAGAAAATTTGGGATGAAAAGTGGAAACAAGAAGGGCTTGTGCTGAGATGTGCCAAGTCTCCTCTGCAGTGGTGGTGCCAGAGCTAATGCATTTTGGTCATGAGAAAAGATGTGATTAGTGACTTTTCAGTGGGTGAAGGATTATGGGTTCTTTCCTTCCTTTGTGGGAAGAATATTTAACTGAGAATCACAGAATCACAGAATATCAGGGATTGGAAGGGACCTTGAAAGATCATCTAGTCCAATGCCCCTGCCAAAGCAGGAATACCTAGATCAGGTCACACAGGAACGCGTCCAGACAGGTTTTGAATGTCTCCAGAGAAGGAGACTCCACAACCTCTCTGGATTGCAGCTCAGGGTCGAAAGTGTGCAAGCTGATTATAGCATGTTGTCAGTGTAGTAACCCTGCTAAAGATGCTGGGAATTGATATTAGTAATCCAAAGACATGCTGCTCTGATCTGGCCTGTGGAAGAACTAAAGAGAGCCATATCCTGCCTGTGGAGAAGCTTGGGTCAGTTGCTGTCAGTGGAGGGAGTCTGAGATAAGCGCCAAAGCCTAGAACTTAGACCAGTAGAGAGACTCCTGTAGCACAGAGTAGGGTCGTGACTGAAGGATCTGTTAAAATAAGAAGCGTTAAAGAGATGAAAAGAGAAAGGAGACGTAAGTAAAGGCAAAACACCTGTTGAGACATGGGTACAGACTAAGAAAGAAAGTAAAAGAGGAAGAACTCTTGGCAGTATTCAGTGCAGATATTCACCTATTTATCTGGTCAGGAACTCCTAAGCAGTGGCATAAAGATTCTTCCAAATCAATTGCTCAGGAAAATCAGCCACAGTAAGGGACTAAGGTAATGTAACTGTGGGTGCAGTGAATTAAAAGAATTCATCTGTGGTGTTTTCATGCATATTTTTAATCTATAGTAAAAATTACAATGTGTTCATAGGTAATTTATCCAGCAGGGGGGAAAAAGACTATATATATACTATTAATTATTTGCAAAAAAAATTACACTGCTCTAGATTTGGCACAGTGGTTAGAGCTAATAACATTTAAAAAAACAAGACTAAGATGATGATCCAAAGGGCTCTAGCATTTCCAGAGAGTTTTATTAGTTTGTGTACAATTTTTGTAAAATTATTAATGTTCTCTTTCTATGTTTTTTTTTCCTTAAATAGTCTAATGGAGGTTTTATAGGTATTAATGAACAAGGATGAGGTCAAACAATGCGCACTTTACCCTTGTGAGCAGTCCCGTTGACTAGAGTGGGAATGCATTATTTTTGTAAATGCTATTCTTAGTAAAGAATGCAGAACTGGTCCCTAATGGAGGAAATATCTTTATTAAATCTTTCATCATCTCTGCATATACTGATTTATTCTGGGAAAAATAATTAAATTCATTTAATTATTCTGCTGTCTATAAAAGACAAGAAGAAATTTGCACAAAAGGACAGTTTAATCTATAAACTGATGGCTGCGCTTAAGACAAACAGCCCAGCAAAAAACTCTTACAATATTTGGTAAGACTTAAACATGTAATGTACTATTTAACAGGGAAAAAAAAAATCAATGTGACCTGAAGAATAAATGAGCCAATGATGGATTTTTGTTTTTTAACTTTTTTCTTGCTGATAATAAAGTGAGGAGAGAAAAAGCATCAAGGGCAATGCAGTCTGGCCAAATATAGTTCCTGATGTTTTGTCAAGTTTATTGGTGATTTCAAGAAGACCAAAGCTCTCTTTTACACCTCTTATGCACAGAAGAAGGTGGTTTTATGTTTGTTATTAAGCTGCAGCTGTAAGAAGAAAAATCTGAAGAGTCCTTCAATTGGTAAAACTATAAGGTATTTCCTGAGAGGAAACAAAAATATTCAGTTTATTTCTAAACTCTGGGTCCAACCCTGGAAATGCTTGCAGATATGAGCCTTTGCACATGCACAAAACAGCTCAAAAATGCCTGCAGGTTTTTACTTTAAACTTGATATTTTCATAGTCAAAGTAATTAATAATATCTTTTTGGGACCTTCCTGTAAACACACGGCATAACAGCTGAGTGTAGGAAATACTTTAAAGCAAACATTCTGAGAAACTCATTAGAGAAATTCAAATATCTCTCCTTGGAGACATGTAAATTTAAGAGCAATGGGTATAATTTTATAAACATATTTCAAACTTAAGGTTTCTAATTAGATAGCTCATTGATCCACAAGCGTTGAAGTCTAACCAAACAGCGATCTGCAATTACAATTTGGTTAATCACTTCAGTTCCCAATGAAAAGGCTCTACATCTGCCCGGAGGCTTGGCATTGGTGAGGAACACCATGGGATCACCTTGGCTACTCAAAAAAGCTGTGTTTGTAGCTTGAGGCACCCAAAGTGCATGGGCCGCTCTCCTGTAAAACACACCGAAGGCAAGGTATGCTCGTTCCTCATGTAATTGGGCAGCAGTTTTGACAGTATGCTTGGGGTTGATCTTGGCAAACCTCTCATATGGCACAAGCAAACGTGGCTTGTGTTCTTTATGTTTCCTGCCTAAGGACAATTGGTTTGGGTTAGTTACTCCAGGATAGGAAAAAAACAACAACAAAAAACAAACAAACAAACAAAATCACTAACTTCACATTATTATAAGCCAGGAAGAAAACTCCTTCAGGTACAAAAAGGCTCTTGGAGACTGACAGAAGCCTGGGTGTGTCCATATGATGATTTGATTCAATGCTGGAACAAGTGAAAAAACAGCTTATCATACTCTTGACCAGAGGGTTAATTCTACTGTCCTCACTGGAGTGTTAGGTCACAGTCTATTAACAAATCAGAATGTAGGGACATATTACAAGCCAAACATGACACAAACATGGGAACCATCCTTTTGAGTTAAGCGGAACCGTCAGCAGCCATAAAGTTATTTAAGTGTGCGAATGCTGCAGCCTCAACCCCCAGTGACTGTATATTGTTGTTCAGAGTGGAGTTTTCCAGTGTGTTTTTTTCAATGGTTTAGCTTTGAAAGCTAAGTGGAGGGGTAAATATCTCTCTAAACAGTGGTACTCAATTAATCAGTTGTGGCTGGTGTATCCTCATGTTTCTTTTTTTGTTTGTTTCCTCTGAGTTTAAATAAATGTTTTGGGGACACTTATTTATCCTGCACTCTAGGATAAAACCAAACACATCTATTAGAGGAGCTTCTGCATCTCTCACTGTGTACAGTTCACTGAACAAATCCAGTGGCCATTCTCCTCAACAGGATGTTCCTTGGGTCACCTTGGGACACTTTCCTCACCTTGCACGCAAAAATAAGCTCCAGAGAAATCCTGTTTGCTTTCAGGAAGAGTCTTTCAGTTCTTTTTCATCCCCTTTGCTATTTTCTTCACCATTTTATTCTGCCACCTTTAGGGTTAGTGATTCTCTTGGCCTTCAGAGTGCCAAGTTCAGGTCCATATGAGCAAATCTGACTTGGGCAGAAGAGAATTGTCACTAAGAAGTGACATAAGGTGCTCTCAGGGTCCAGACTGCACAGCCAACGGGTCAACCTGCAACAAACAGGGAGAGAAGACTCATTTGGTGATTTCATGTTTGGTGATTGCTCCATTTTGCAGACATTAAACTAAACCAAAGTCTGTGGCTGCAGGAAAGATGGCCATTGAAATTCCAGCTGTCTGAGTTCAGCATGAATTTATCCCATCACTGCTATGTGCATCATAGAGAGAAAATTTTCTGGATGGATTTACTGCATCCTAATTAGTTGTCCATTTTAAGAGATCTCCTTGACAATGTTCTGCCAATCTTCAGTTCAGTAAAATCTTTGGAACTGAGAAGTTTATCCACTTTTATCCAGAAGCTGGAGTTGACACAAGTTAGAAGGTCAAATCTTTTGGCTTGAGTTGCAGGAATCAGACTGGATTACCTTGTTGGTACCTTCTTGCCTTACAGTCTATGAAACGGACTCACACATTTCAAAAGGTTGTGCTTGTTCCCCTTAACACAAAAACCAGAATCTTCAGTAAAGCCACTGTGGTCTCCTCTTAGAAAATAAATCAAAACTCAGCATAGCAGTGTCAAGGGATTTTGACTAGCCTCTTAATAGCCCATCACACTTGCTTTTTCTCTACCGTTATAATGAGATGTGTAAGCAATCTTAATGAAGCTTAAATGAAAAACAACTCTGTAGATGCTGCTTGCTTTTTTTATATATCTGAAAACTGTTTTTTTACATCCTCTCACTTCCACAGTTTTGAATAAACGGATTAGAATATCAGTGGAAATGAAGTAGTGAAGAGTCTGTCGGTCCTGGTTATACTTCCATGAATATCTGTAATGTTGTATGACATGAGCAAGTCCTGTGGTTGTTCCTATGTTACTGCCATCTGGTATTTTCATAACATCATAAAACAGATTAGCAGGATTCTTCTTAGACACCAAAGTAAAATGCCTTTCCATGCTTCCCAAAGCAAAGCTTGCATCTCCTCTTTTGTGGGCTTTTTTTTAAGATTTCATGGAATTACACTGTAGTGTAGGTGAGATAGGAGGAAAACAAGAGAATTTCTGTTTGGCTTTTTCCTCCTTGTTATTCTTGCTACTTGGTATTGTTATAGCTGAATGGTGTCTAAGACTCAAAGCCATTCATTTTTCATCAGCATCATTAGTGTTACAGTCATTAATTCTTTTTGCTGCCTCCTGTGATAAGCTATTAAAATACCTATTATCCATATTTTTATGCTACCCGCCAATCCAAAGGAGACTTATAATTTAAAATTTACCTGCATTCTCTTCTTACAAGTTCTTAGACTCAGTTTATTCACTCTGGAATGGCTAATCTTCTAGGAAGGTGCAACAATTGTTAGAGAAGTCCAGAAATGGCACTTTACACCACACTATCATGTGCTTACTTTGGTGGGTCTAAAGCTGCTTCGACTGTTCCTCCTTTGAAAAAACTATTAACGATGGTGGTTATGAAGTATGACGTTAACCAGGGAATGGTCCTTCTGTATGTGTTGCTGATCAGCACAAATCTCAGGGTGACATAATATCTAGATGCTCAGTACATTGTTAACATCATTGCACACCAAGCACTGATAAAGCTCTTGCTAGCCCATGGGCAGCACTGTTGATACTTTTCCTCAGGTATCTATGGCATCTGCCCCAGTGTGTGTAATGATATGTCATATACCTGAAAAGATTTCTAATGTTCCACCTCATGGAGTAGAAATTAATAAAAACTTACTGCTCCTCACTCTTCCCAGTGCCAAGAAACGTATGAAGCGGTTGCAGGTTTAAAAGCTGTAGAAAGAAATTTATGAATTAAAAAGCCACAAGGTGATCTAGAACACAAACATACTGCTTCTCTCTGATCGTATGCTATGGGAGTTTCACTGCCTCTGTGCCCTCATCTTACACTTCATAACACTGAGGGGTGGTTTGGCCCAGGCCACCTTGGTCACTCCTGGGGACAGGAGGCTGGGCTAGGTGGACGACTGAGATGATCCATAAGCATAGTCTTGTGTTCTTATGTGCCCTTGTTCTTCTTTAGCTGCATGTACAGTCTGTTTCTTAAAAATCACTGACCTTGTGCAAAACCTGTGGACAGCCTTACAATCAAAAGGCAAGGTAAGAACATGGACAGAAGGCAGGCTATAAGCCAAAGACACTATTATAACATAAAGTTGAGGACTGGGAGAGGGCTGTCTATCCAAGGAGCTAGCGCTAAGGCCTGTAGCCAATGGACCACAGGCAAATGGTGCGTTTCCTTCTTAGGCCTTAAAGAAAGGACAAACTACCAATCAGATTCACAAGCCATACCACAGATCACCCATCCCAACAAGATGCTAATTGCAGCCTAAGGTGTGGTCTGATGGTGGCATTCCCTTGGAAAGCTGGCATCACCAACCCTGCCTAAGCTCAAGGCTTGGTCTGGTAAATATGCAATGCCTGATCTGTATATTAACATCACCTAAAGCTGGAGGCTCTTTATGAGTGACTGAAATGACCAGGACCTTCAGCACCGCATTCTGTCTCCAAAGGAATCCACTACATTTTTTCCATCCTTGTCTTGTAAGAGGACTAGAATAACTGTTGAGAACTTACCTCCTTCCAATTCCAGGTTGTCAAAGTCCAGAGGTAAATGTCCATGATCACTCTGGAGTTTGGTTTTGTTGCCTTCATGTTTTCTGAATGTGTTCATGTATCTAAGTTTCTTGAGTTGGTACTTTCACATGCATCTATGGTTTTTTTCCTTAAGTTGTACAGCCAACTGTTCAATGCCAGGCAGAGAGAGCATATTCTTATTTTCCATTAGTCTGCCCACATTACTGATACTAGAAAGCTGCATGCACCCAGGGATCCTTCTTGTTAATGCCTCTTTTGCCAGAAAATAATTTAGAAACTTCTGTGTCTTCAAAGCCACAGCTGTTTGGCATGAACCTGTCAGACCTTGACCACCTGTAGTTGCTGGGTGTCATGAATTGAATTGTCAGTAGAAACCAGAACTTTTTATTCATAATGATTGTAGTAAGCTAAAACACACTGGAGGTTTTTTCCATCATGGTACTGAATTTACACTAATTACATTATTCTGAATTGACTTTTAAAAATTAATAAATTTGATATGAGAGTTGCTAAGGAAAAGTGTCCATAGTTATTATGATTACTTTTCTTACAGTGCATTTTTAAATTACTCAGCAGCAGCAGAGAATGCTCCTACCCATGGATCACTAATCAAATTGTCTGATTAGGTGAAATTCTAGACTTTCAGCAAAGTTTCCTCATGCCAAATTGCAGTAATAATTGTTCCATCACTTCTGCTCAAGGGAATCTCTCAAATGCTTCAGATATAATTTCATTTCTAAACTGACTGTATAATTAAATAATACAGTATAGCCAGCAGTAATTTTTCTCCATATTTAAATGTAAATATTACCAGTTACCAACAGGAGCCATAGCATCCCTAATTGGCTGCGGCTAATTATATATTATGTCTAAAAAAATGTTAACATTAAGGTTGGGAAGTCAAGCGCTTAGAAGTTGGGCAAAGTCAGCATTAACGTTGCCCAGGCAACTCCAATTTCCCTGCCATTTGTTTGCACGCATGCTACAGTTTTTAATTACACAATCGTACTGTTCTTTTTTTCCTCTTAAGTCCGCTGCCTCATTCAGTAAACTGGTAGTAATTGCAGATTTCTTTTCATCTTCCTCATTAAGAGCATGGCTCCAAGCCTTGTTTAACTCAAATTATCTAAGCCTTGTGCGTTTTCATTCCTTTCCCCCACTGTGTTTCTATGGTGCTCTTACTACGTCTGACTGTATATCCAACAGGGGGATACCAGTGTCAGGTTGCCTTAACTCCCTTTTTAGGGAGGGCTGGAGTTCCAGGAATCCAGAGCCCTGTGATAGGAATGCAGGCTGCTGAAGTGATAAGACTTGGGGAATGTAAAACATTTCTGAATGGGCTGTGCAAAGGCAAGGCGCTGAACAGAGAGACCCAAATCCTACCACAGGCCTCCCTAGAACACACCTACAGCAGGGCCATGACAAAATAGTTAATTTTCAACCACCTTTTTACAATTAGATCTTAACAACATTCTGGTTTTACGGATGATAAACTCTCTGCATTTCATACAAAATTGCTCATCAGTCACAAAAGCTTTGGGACTGATTTTTCAGAAAGAAGAGCATTTCCCAATCTTGCTAATTCCAACTACCGCACCATACTTCTCCAGCTAACGTACCGACAAATGCCCATCTCTGCTTTACAAGCACTGAGCTTCCCAGCTGTAATACCCTGGGCTCGAAAACTCTGTAGTGCAAAGAAAACTGGGCAAAACTTAATTCAAATATTTTCCTCAGCATCACATCTATTAGATGCTGAAGCTGGGGCGTAGGCCACTTCTCCAAGACCAAACACAATCTTGGACAGATAATCCAATTAGATAAGATAGTCTTTGACAATCAGATAATCTCTCTTCCTTTCAGTCTTTCTAGTCTCTATTGCCTATCTATCTTTTGTAAAAACAAGTTAAAGGTCTGGATGGACAAGCCTTCCTCCTTGAGCAGCCCTGGACTCATCCTCTCTGCAGCCTCATCTTGTACACAAAAGGAAGTGTGGTCCTGAAGAAAAAGAGAATAATGATTTGGGTCTTATAATAAAAAGTTACTTCCTTTGCTTTAAAATCCACCAGCACCTCCTGTGCTAGATCAAGTAGTATCACTTTTTACCTTTCATGTAGTAAGAACTACTTCTAAAATGGGAAGACCAGGATCCAATTCCTTCCTCTGTCTTTAAAACAAGCATCAGTGGTGAGAGTCTTGAATCAGCCCTATTTCAGTGTATGTGAGTTTGAGTTTGGAGCCTTATCAATCTGCTCGCTTGCTCCATTTAGCTATTCACTTCTATTTTTTTGAAGAGCCATGAAAACCAGATTCAATCACATAGAGCAGTATTAACCCAAGTGGAATGATTAAAGTTAGTGGTTTTATTTGCAGGTCGTAATAAATAGTAACCTGTACAGAGTTTTTTTTCATTTTATTTTTTCTTTTCATTTTTTTATTTTAAAGGCTTTCTAAGAGAAAGAGGTTTTTTTTTCTTGGTGACTGATAGAGCATCTAAGACAGTAAAACCCTTGCGTTTTGCTGAATGATGGCATTGCTGAGGGGGCTACACCCAGCCTGGACCCTGGTGACCCCCAGAGGAAATGCAGGAGGCTCCTGTTAGCCAGCAGCTGCACAGCTGCAGGTTCGGTTTGTACTCCTGGACATGAATGTTCAAGTTACTCCCAGATCCTGTTTTAGGTGCCTGCTTCCTTTCTTTAATACTACAGACATACATTAATTTCAGCAAGTATATAGCTCAATACACAGTTACTCTGATTTTTAATTTGTTGTCAAATGACTTCTTTCTTACCTACCAGATAATAACTATTTACTCTGAATATGTGCTGGTAAATAGAGTTAATTCACCATAGAGAGAAACAGCGTGCAAACATGCTTATTAGTTTCCTTAAATATTCTGTATACATAAGACGAAAGACATTTTGCATTTAACATAATTTATTAAACAAGAGGAATATTAAATGTGGTTAATGAAATTGATGGACTAATTCTGGTCACTATGGCCACATGCTATATTTTATATAATTTGGCATAAGAGCTGTCAATCTGCTTGGACACTTTTGAATACCTCAGCAGGAATTTATCTGTAACTTTATATGCCTAACACCTTCTGCAAATCTGTTCTAATGCCCTTTGGGTTTTTAGAATTAGTGGATCTCATCCGCTGCCACCTGGATTTTATTTACTGCAAGAAAAAAACAACAGCCTATTCTTCTTGATCCCTTTTCAGACTTAAACAGATTATTCCAAGTGAAGAAAATACAAAACATACAAACAAAACTAAATATCAAAGTTGCCTGTAAGGTGGTGCTGGACTCAGTGGCCAACTGATCCCTTATGTCTTACTTTCTTAATGCCAGTGAGGTAGTTATTTTTCTTAACTCCAGAAACTAAAAACTTGCATTTTTGACAGTAGGAATAACGACGTTTATACTATTGTTAAAAATGAAAGAAATAAAGTATGTATATAAGTATGCTTCAGTGTGTAACAACGTGACATAGCTTGAATCAATAATGAAAAAGACTTATTTGACAGTCAATATTATAGCAGTTTTCTGCCTGATTCCATATATAATTAAAAAAAAAGCAGCCCTTATTTGAAAAATATCAGAAGGTTTATTTTTTGCACCATTATAATATAGTTAAATTACTTAATAGATTATAAGAAGGTGTATGAGGAGAAGAGAGAGTGTTTCAAGACCATATTCCAACCTGATTAATGCCTGAAAAGATTAGTAGTCTGAAGCCTTCAAACTTAATCAGTTTATTCCATTATTTTATACTCTGACAAAGCTAGCTAGCTATTTGACATGTATGCATTCGGTGTACAAGCAAAAAGCATGCCAAATATTGTTTAAATTTCTAGCAGGTAGGCACGCTCATACATTCTAAAAACAAAACAAGAAAAAATACTCTATCAGTATATTGCCTGTTGAGATGAGAGGCAAAATAATTCTTCCTGACAGCCATTTCAGCTGAAGGTGGGTAAATTGTGTAGTTTCAGGAAAAGGGTTTAGAATAGTCTAATTAGCAACTGAATTTCTGCAGTGATTTACGGTCAGCTGGTGTCTGAGGTGCAGGCTGGATGCAGGCAGGTTGGTTCTGGCGTGCGTTGCAGCAGTAGTGAAAACCAGGAGCCAGCATTTGCATTTCAGGGGATTACTCTGGATTCACAGACTTGTAGCTAAAAAATCATTAGCCCACTGTTTGTTTTCGAAACTGAAGTCAGGGCTAGTCCAGGTCCCATTGAAACGATTTAGGGTTTTTGCCACAGGTTTTGGGCAAGTGTCCCACTTTGAGCTCTGGACACATATGAACTGTTTGACAGCTTGGTTACTGAGCCCCTTAAACCTTCCAGCTCAGCCCCTCTTAAATATTTAGGCACTGCTATCAGCAGTATCATTTCCACGAAGTCTAATTTCTTGTTCTGTATCTGCCTGTTAATTATTTTTGGCGAGCTACTCCAACTCTGGGCTGGCTGTTTCAGGACAGTGGGTGTTAGACTAGCAATACTCTGTATTATATTCCCAACTGAATGTTTTCCTGTTTAGGGTTAGTCACGAAACAGTATTTATTTCTGAAAGTCATACCAAGTGCTCCCAATCCTTTGTTTGCACAGCTGTAAGGGAAGACAACTTAATGGAAAGAATAGTCTTTCAAACAAGAAAGAATCCTCTTCCAAGACAGCCATTTCACTTTGTGATCCAACAGCATCTATAGCTTTATATTGGGCATGCTTGGGCGTCTGAAATTAAAATCAATGTTTTTCTTATTATGTGGCATACATTAGGTTTTTGGTTGATGATACCTGCAGATCTGCTCTGTTTGAGTACAGAAAGAACATAATTTATTGACAGCTTGGAAAGCCATTTTGTCATTACCACTTGTCATCAGTTTTCTCACATACTGTAAGACTGCAGGCAACCGTTAGAAGAGAACAAGACTTTCACAGGGAAGATCTCTTGTTAACTGTAAATAATAGGTTATTAAGTATAGTTTGCTATTTCATTCAGTTTCACTTCAAATGCATAATTTTTCAGAAAGTGAAGAATATAGTGTCCTTCAACTAATGTCTACAGCGCGAAATAAAACTAATTTAAACACATTCCAATCAAATAATTGAACTTAAAAGACAGAATGGCTACTAAATGCAAGCCAATAATAGTTTGGGGGTATCAGATGAAGACATTCATCACATGTGATCACATGTGAGTGGAGAAGAGACTGTGTCCCAGAGCAGCGCTGGTCTGGAAAACCCAGACAGGCCTTTAATCATCAAAAAGATAATGTCTCAACCTAGCAAGGAGCAAGGGAAAAATATTAGACCTGCATGTAGGAAAGATAACCTAAGACATTATTCTCTTAACTCTTTGTGTTTATTCATTTACTCCGTGAAGTGAAAGAAGGTAGGTTAACATATCATAACCCTTTTCAGAGGTTCCCAGTGACAGGAAAAGGGGCAATGAGCACAACCTGGATCATAGGAAATTCCATTCGAATATGAGGAAAAACTTCTTTCCACTGAGGGTGACAGAGCCCTGGAACAGGCTGCCCAGGGAAGTGGTGGAGTCCCCTTCTCCAGAGATTTTCAAGACCCACCCAGATGCAGCCCTGAGTAATGTGCTCTGGGCAATCCTGCTGTAGCAGGGGAGTTGCACTAGATAATCTCTAGAGGTCCCTTCCAAGCCTGACATCTACGTGATTCCGTGATCATCCTAGCTAAGGAGGATTTGGTGGGGTTTTTGTTTAAAGTTGTTTAGGTGATTGAATGAAACTATTTTATACATGTTTTGATATATAAGGATCAAGGTCATCAAGAATATTTTACATTTAAAACTGATTTTTGTAACAAAAGAAGTAGCTCAAGGAAGTTGATTAATTTGTTTTAGAGCTATAAATGTCTGTCTCTTTCTTTCTTTGATTCATAGATTTTAAAAGGAAAATACATATTCTCACTTTTTCAGCTCCTAAATAGTTTCTTAGCTCTGAGAGTACTCCTATATAATAAACTGAAAGTATGAAATAAATTACAATAAAGAAGTGTTCTGCACCAGCAAAAGAGATGGTGGCTGTCAAAACCCAGTATATTAGTCCAACAGTTTCTGTTTCCAAAATAAAAAACAACTTGTGCAATGGTTTTATTTCACTTCAGATTTCAGCAAATATTACATATGGCTTGAACAGGTTACATTTAAGTGAAAAAATATTTGTTCTGTGATCAGCCCTTAAAACAGGTTGTGATCTGTTCTTGTAGGCCTATTTTAGTGAGAACTATTAGATTGGAGTTTAAATTTTGTGTATACATGTATAAAATGAATATATTAATAATCTGATATAAATTAACAGGAAAGAAAGCAGTTGTATTGTCCAGGGTAAATAGCATATATTCAAAGTGTTCTTTGTTCATAGCCCCAGGGCTTGTAGTCATGTTTATAACAACATCTTCACTTTCTGGGTAAGTGCTGAACTTTGAGAAAGCTAAATCATTGCTCAGTAGGGAATTTGTATTGTCATTTCTCTCCCTTTTGGATCTTTTGGGAATTTAAAACAATATGGCATAAATTTGTCCGCCTCTTCCCTCCCTTCTCTCCCCAAAGCCAGGACAGACTCATATATTTCAGTACCATAATTTTATTATTTTTGTACTAAAAGAAAGAGGGCTGGGTATTTTTAAGGAAGTTGCCATCTACATAAAGTCCCCTTCAGGACAGTGGCTTTACTGCAATCCCCTGCTGATATTCAGGGATGTCTCTGGATATTTAGACTGATTCAGCTGCTAGGGATGCTCTACCCTCATTATTATTATTTCCTCAGTTTCAACACAGTGATTGCCATTTCTTCACGTGGCACCCTGTCTTGGATGTGTCGATACTCATCTTTTTTGAGAAGATTAATCTCTCTGAAACTTTAATTTTATTCCAGATAGCAGTAGTTTGTTCTTTTTTAGGAAATGAAGTGAAAGTAATTTGTCTCGATTAGGTGATAGGCTTCAGAGATGTTTTCATTAATTCCAGGACTCAGTAAATACTCGCTATTTTACCTCATGCCTTCTTGTGGCTTGTGAGACAGTCCCTGTGAGGAGAGGCTTTCTGCTTGGTTACCTCCTGGGTGGCGTGCGTGATGGTATCACAAAACCAGTCTTCTGCTAGCATGACTGCAGCCTGCTGAGATGGGGAGATACTACCACAGTGTTGGTCTGTTTTCTGGGGAGGTGTGTGAAGCAGGATCAGCTCTACTTAGAAAGCAGTATCTGGGCAAAGCCCTTGAATCTTCTTCTTTTTCCCAGCAGATGTGAATGATCTGATTTCATCCAGTTCTCTGAGCCTCACGGTGGCAAACCTGATATGATCTTCTCATTGGATTTTCATGAGGGGAGATAGACTTTACCAATTACTATTTTTTTCCATTTTAATGTGGTGACAGTGCTGTCAAACTAACATTTCTGTGAATGTGTCAATTCAGATAAAAATTCCTGATATTTTCCGGTCAGTGAAGTCTTTTGTTATTATATTATTTTTCTTTGCAATCCATTTGAGGTCTGAAAGAGCTGAATGTGTCTAATTGTGTATTTATGTTTTTACATTTCCATATGCAGTGAATGTTGCTGTAGAAGGCACGGATACATGAGGGCGGTGCTGTGCACTAAGCTGGGGTTTGGGTTTGAAGCACGCCATCTGTTCAGTGTTCTCCTTTGGTAAATGCCTGGTACCCTTTCCTCCCATGCTTCCCACCTCACGTGCTGTGAGGACAGCACTGTGCCTGCAGCTGGTGCTGCAGATAAATTGATGTTTCCCAACGCTGTGGTTTAGCTTTGCAACCACTCGCTTTTTGTAACCATACTGTAAACTTCCTTCTTATGGAGGAGGCACTCTGTGAAACAGGCAAATCCCACCAAGGGGCTGAGGAGGTATTCTTGATCACATCAGTTTTGTATCTAGGAGAGCACAATATTCTATTAATTTATTTTTCCCCCTGTAAGAACAGGATTTAGGACTCAGACTTTTTAAAACTTCTGCAACAGTCAGCCCTCTTTCAAAATACTCTGAGGGAAGCAAGAAATGATATGATATCTGCAGCAAAGCAGAAGTGCCTGGGGACCCTGGAGGATTCCAGACATCACTTCCTGGCTTTGCTTTCATAATTGCTCATTAGGTACCACATCCAGTGCCAAGGCTGAAATCTTGTCCTTTGCAATGTCTCACAGGTTTGTTGAGGGAAATGTAACACCAGGAACTATGATCTTGGTGTTATAAAACCTTTTTAAATTGTCAGAATAATTCAGTGCCTATTAATTTGGCTTATGTAGGTGATTTACAAGCATAAAGAGTGCTGCTGCCCTTTTTCACCTTTGATTGTTTCCATTAGAGAGGAAATTGATTATAGCCAAGAATTTGTTTGGTACAAAAAGTTTGGCAACTTCAGGCATGTATGGCAATGTCCTTGCTTAGAGATCCAAGCCCAGTGGTCTTTTCAAATATCAGCTTATCCAATATCTTTGTGGCTTTCTTGTCATTAATGTTTTTTGGACAGCATCTTTCTTCTCACTTCTGGATACTGGGTTTTTTTCTTCCATTCTCAGGCCTCTTAATTTACGGTCTCAAAAAACCTGTTTCATCCCTACTGCCTGTGCCTGTGCACAGCTGCCTGTGCTATTGGCAGCTTCAATTATTTCACAATTCATACTCCAAGAAAAGGTTTAATTTTTCTTTATATTTATGCGAAAGGAAGAGCAGCTTCCATGCCTATCAGTGTGCCATAGCCTCTCACCTCTGCCATAGCAATAGGTAGGGATTGCTACTAGTAGTGTTCATGAAAGCTTTTAAAATTGAATTATTCAATGGGAAGATCACTTAACTTGCAAAACCATTCAGTGTCAATATCAATTAGCTAATGAACAGACTGGACATTTTACATTTGCTCTCAATGAATTTTTCAATCCAGTCAGAAATGCTGGCCAACCTCTGAGAAAGCAAAGCCATAGAGAAGGCTCATAAAACAAATCACTGGTAAAATTCAGTGGTTTTATTTCATAAAACAGTAGGATTCATCTCCTATGGCCTGGACCAAAGCATGGGATGTACAGAGGTTATAAAGAAGCAGCGTGGGATTAACATAGACTTCTGACCTAATTAATGTTTATAAATATGTAAAGGGTGAGTGTCAGGAGGTTGGAGCCAGGCTCTTCTCAGTGACGGCCAATGATAGGACAAGGGGCAATGGGTGCAAGCTGGAACAGAGGAGGTTCCACTTAAATAAGAGGAAAAACTTCTTCACGGTGAGGGTGACAGAACACTGGAACGGGCTGCCCAGAGAGGTGGTGGAGTCTCTTTCTCTGGAGATATTCAAAACCCGTCTGGACGCGTTCCTGTGTGACCTGCTCTAGGTGTTCCTGCTCTGGCAGGGGGATTGGACTAAATGATCTTTCAAGGTCCCTTCCAATCACTGATATTCTGTGATTCTTAGTACTTGTGTATAGGCACATTTGAGTTAAGGTGTAAAATGTTGACAGTGCAGTTCAGTGTCCTGGATTGCAGAATGATCTCCAGGCAGCTGGAAATACCACTGACACATTGGCAGCTCAGTTCTTGTAAAGCAGTATACACGGATTCAGCACTTGAAATTTTCAACATCTTTTGTAAGGATTAGATCAAAGACCAACTGGTATCACTGAGCAGGAACTCAAAATCTATGATTACAAACCAAAGAAATTAGATAAAATATTCTGACAAAAGCATATGTAAAGTGTGCCAGCACAGGTCATGGAGACTCCTTTGTTCCCTTACACCTTCTTCACTTTACTTGGCTGAGCAGCAGCGTATAAACATCTACACTTGATGTGTTCTGACCCAAACATTAACAGCAGTGATAATGTTTCAGAGGAAGGTATGGGTAAGCAGAATTATTATTTTAATATAAAATCTCAGCACAGTGGTCTTTTTTGGATATAACTATAAGAACACTATAACCAGATTTGCACTCAGAAGAAACTGGGTCTGGAAAGGACCTCCAAAGCTCATTTAAACCATCCTCATGCCCGATTCAACTTGGCCTAGATTGTTTCAGGATATTTAATTAATCTGTATTGAAGAATCCCTGATGTTGAAGACCTTACGTGACCTCACCTCTCTTCCCAGGCAGCCTCTTATACGCTTCTCACTGTTAGAAAGCTTTTCCTGATGTCCAGCCCCAAACATTTGCATTTGTGCTGCAGTTTTCTTTCTTGTCCTCCATACTTAAAACTGACCGTATATGCTGGAAGTAAAGTGGGAGAAGTAAATTATGTGATTTTAGGGATAGGAAAAACACTTTGTGTAGGTGCAGCTTTTTCTGGCAAAGCTGAGTTTTTGAAGGTACCATTTTTGTATTTCTGAGAGACTGGAGTAGTCTCTTTCATCTAAAAACTGCACAAATTGGCACAGCTGTCCCTGCAAACCATTGCCAGAACAAATGTTATCCAAGTACACATTCAGGTAGTGTCAAAGCTTTGTATATTTGGCTTCACACAAACATTAATCTGTATTTAATTTCAGAAAAGTTCTGGGCTAATGTCCTGTAAGAAGAAAGAGTGGCAGGTCCCTTTTGCATGAGTCCTTCTCTGGACCAATGGCCCAGGGACTGAACAGGGTAGTATTTCAACTAACAATGTGTTAAGGCACTAAATACTAATAAAATGATAAAGTGTGCATGACACTCACCATATTGTGGGAAAGATACACTGGCCAGACTCATTGAGAAGCAAGATTTATTCACATTCCTATGAAGAGAGACTGAGAGAGCTAGGGTTGTTCAGCCTGGAGAAGAGAAGCCTCCGGGCAGACCTTCTAGCAGCCTTCCAACATCTGAAGGGAGCCTACAGGAGAGCTGGAGAGGGACTCTTTGTCAGTAAGTGTAGTGACAGGACAAGGGGTAACAGCTTTAAATTGAAAGAGCGGAGAGTTAGATTAGATACCAGAAAGAAATTCTTTACTGTGAGGGTGGTGAGGCACTGGAACGGATTGCCCAGAGAAGTTGTGGATGCCCCATCCCTGGAAGTGTTTAAGGCCAGGCTGGATGGGGCTTTGAGCAACCTGCTGTAGTGGGAGGTGTCCCTGCCCATGGCAGGGGGGTTGGAACTTGATGATCTTTAAGGTCCCTTCCAACTCCAACCATTCTATGATTCTATGATTCTATGATCAGGATTTGTGAGAACCAGAGTTGTCCTTCCTGCTGTGAATGCCACATTTCCCCCTTTTCTTCAGTTCTGGCTAAAGGAATTTCTAGGCAGCACTGGTGGAGGACAGAGGATGGGGGGGAGTGGGGGATGTGTGTAGTTACACATTGTGAGGACTTAGCAAAAAGGCCATTTTAACTCATGAATCTTGTTATTGCAATCCAGTGGCTGGCGGAAGTCTTAGTGTCTGTGTCCACATCTGCTTGTTTCATGTAATGACACATAGAGTTTCAGAGCAGACATTTATATTTCAAAGCAAGCTGCTTATATTTCTCCTTCACCCTCCCCATTATACATGGAAAGAAACATTCCGTCTTCTGTGGGTTTTCAGAAGCACTTTATGTCTGGATATCTTTGTGTCCAAATAGAGAATAAAGAATGCCCTAAGGAAAGTAGGGTGATGCCCATTACACTGACTTCAAGGATATGTATTTGCCCTTCTCACACTAGTCTGAGCTGAACATACATTAAAATATAATGATGTGCATATACAGCAATCTTGCAGTAGCTGCTGGGATATGCTCATGTTTTCTGAGTCCTTGTATGATAGTATTATGGTTTCAGCATGTGATGTTTGTGTGCTGCACTAGTCCCACAATTTCCTGTGGTCTCTTTAATTGCTGGCAAACATTTCTAAATACTTTAATGTTTCTGAGACCTCACGGATCTTGATTATTCAACTGGGCCAACCTTTGGGTTATGACTCAAATGTTTCTGATGCCATGTTGATGGAAAAAATCATGGACTTGCTTTTGTCTCCTCCCTAGTGTATACACTATCACCACAGTAGAGATCTAGAAACTGACAGCTCAACATCTGGAATGAAGTCCCTACCAAACTCTATAAAAGAGCATTTAAACCAAAGACTTCATTTGCTTAGGGGCCATGAGAGAATTCTGCAGATTTGTACAAAACAGTCTTGTTGTGCTCCATTTCTATGTGTTTTGACATATCTTCAGCTGGTATAAATGAGCATCATCAGTAAAAAAAAAAGCTTCTTAAAATTTCTTGAGAATTTGGCCACATATCAATGAAGATTTTAAGCCAAATAAAAACCCAAAACCCAACAAACAAAATCCCAAAACCTAAAACAAATATGTATATCAGTTATGTTTGTCCTGGCATTGTATCTAATGGGAGTTTAGCTTTCCTTCTAAGAGTACTATAGAGCAGATTATTTTAGAGTTCAGGGACTATAGTATTATAGTATTTTTGATAGGTTGAGGCTGTCTTCTCTAGACACCACTGGCATTTATCCACGGCCCTTTCTGCAGTGCAGGACAGACTTGGCTAAGACACCTCACTCTTTTAAGGATCTAAAAATAATACATGGGTTCCATCTGCCTGCTGTACATGGGAAGAAAGCAGCCTTCTGCCTTCAGCCACTTGATGTTATCTTCAGCCTCAAGATGTTATCTGACTTCTTCTTAAGACCCAAAAATATTTGTTAAGAAACTAAACCTTGAAGCAATTGTAGAGTTTCTGTCACTTATTTCCAGCAGCTTTTTTAGGATGAATTTGTGTGTTATCTGGTGCCTGATCTGGTGGTCAGTTTTCCCAGTGAGTTTGGTAATGGTGTCACGGAGCAGCATACTTCACAAGATCATTTTTATTTTATGCTGTATTTTCAGGAAAGCAATTCAGTCTGCACGCTGTTGGTTTTTAAGAGATATTGGTGAAATGGGTGAGGAGTCACTGGAGTATCAATACATGTTGAACTTGCAGGTGTGTTTTTAGGTTATGTGAAAATCATTCCTATTACAGAATGAATGCTAGAGCATCACCCCTTCCAGGATTTCTGAAGAATTCCCTGGTACTGTTACTACCTGACAAGTACATTCAGCATGAGCTAGGGTTATTTGTGCAGCTAGAGACACTTTTGGTACCCTAATTAATCAAAAGATAAATGTAACTACTGCTAGAGTGTGGTTAGAGTCTCTGAAATACTGAATAACTTACACTAGTAATGGGGTGCTTTGCATCACTGTAACTTGGGCAGGATGCTCTCTTACCATTAGCTCGTCATCCTGGCAACATTTATGTTTTGCTCTCTTGCCACCTGCTCATTATAACTGAAGTGTGAGACACAAACATTCTGTTTCTGAAACACTAAATAAGTACAATTTGTGGAGAAATGTGGCTTCTGCACAAACCATTAATAAAATTAAAACAAAAACCAAACACCAACCACAGAAAAAGCTAAAATGTTTTAATTTTTTTTATGTTTATTTTTAGTCTTGGAACTGAACCAGGTGATTATTCCCACTTATGGAACTGTGCCAGATCAGCAAAACCTTCATACTCCTGAATGGGTGGGTACTTCTTTACTTTAACTATGACTACCTGTAGTTTTTTTCTTGTATAGAGATGCAGCAGCCAGTAGCTGTTCCAGAAGACTGGCATTCCTGCACCAGCACATGCAGTTCATCTGTGTGACTGAATCTGAGCTGCTGTATCTCTGTTTCCCTAAAGGTATCTGAAGTCATTGACTCAGATATGAAAGTGCAGGTTGACACAGGCACAGGACTCAATTAAAAGTGACAAATATATATTCAGTATGTACTGATACACACCTATATGCACTTCTCTCTATATATAATTTTTTACATTCATGTGTAGGATTTACATGTGTATATGCAAGTATAAATAGTTATAAACACACACTACATATAAACACACATAGATTCTTACACACTCAGGTATTAGTTGGCCAGCATGTGAGTTCAGGATTTTTACACAAAGCTTGGAGACACCAAGAAATTCCTTACTCCGATAAGAAACCAAAGTAGCAAGAATGAAAAAGACCTGAAGGTGTCCATTCCCTTTATCCAAAGTTCATGTCCCCCAGCTCACCTAACGTTTTCTACAACTAATAGGCTTCTGGCTGTATCACCTGCCTCAGATCCCATTTATCTCCAAGAGCTGGCCAGTTGACCTCAACAAGCCCCGCCGTGGCACATGCTTCACCAACCTGGTCCCCAACTGGCATGCTGATAAGTCAAATTTTATTTCTTCCCCTAGCGTTGTACAAGTGTGGTCTGCAGTTGCACAAACAGATAGCTATAAGCCTGGATTTAGAAAAGGTGTAAAATCATGTACTTATCCTAAAGCTAATAGGGCAACTCCATATATATCAAAAAAGCCTGTCCTGCATTTCCTTACTCTAATGACAGATGTTAGTGTCACTAGGTTTGGGTGTGCTTTGGTTGCCTTTTCTAGTCAAGCTACCTCTACAAGTGGATCAGTGTTACAGGACAAGACATAAAGAAACAGGTTCAACAGTGTCAAGAATTGCTCATTGGAGCAATTAATTTTGAGCACCTAAGAGCTTTGTGACAGTTTCCACAGGGAAATCACTTGAGAAAGAGCTGTAATGGTGCCACCAAGCAATGAGAGCTGGAGTTGATTCCCAGTCAGCTCAGTCCAAGGGGTCAATTTAAACTATCAGCTACTTACATGTAATTCAACATGCCTGTGCATTTCTTTCCCTGCTGTCTACTAGTCCCTACTCCAGGAATGCAGACAGCCTGCTACTGCTGCTACCAGTTACCCCTTTAGTTTGTACAGAGGCGATCTGCGTTATGACTACAGAGGTTCAGGTCTTGCCGAATTCTCTGTCCCTAAATAAATACATTGTTTTCTCTATATAACTAGGAGAACATATAATACAACGAAAAATGAACTAAAAAATTAAGAGGCTGCAAATCAAGCATTCCAATTCAGGGGGGTGAATTAAGCCTGCCCTGACTTATATGTAGATATTATGACCGGAGCTGTTTAGATAATTTATTCTTCAGCTTGACTGCCAAACTGACAGCTATTTTGATGCATATCAAATTGAAATGAGCAATAGAATCATAAAAGATACAAGCAATCCTGTGTAAGCAATCCTTAAACAGGATAGCTGTGTAAATGAAGGAAAGGATTCAGTCTTCATTGCACCAAGGTGCACCAAAGCCTTGGGGAGCTGTTCTAGCAGCTTTGCTGTCAGAGTACTTGCCATAGGTATGGGTCAGGGGAGATTATTCCTGCTTCTGCTGTAGGAAACAAATACCCAAAGTACCAGGAAGTGAGTTTCCTTCTGGAAGCTGGATACTCTCACCTCCCATGCCCCTGCCCCAGCATTTTACAGCAGGGTGTTCTTGGTTTCAAGCTGATTCAATCTCAGGAAAATTGTTTAAACATTTTTTGGAACATGAGATGGAACCAAGAACTTCCATTGCCCAACTGACTAGGATGTTACAAAAATCCTTCTTAGATTCACCTTGTGGTTCAATGAAAAATTTTTATTGTATTTATGGGAAGTGAAATAGCATCAAAACAGCTGGAATGTCATACACCTAGTGGTTAGAACAGTCTTCACCGAGTGTCTTGGTAGAATTTATTCTTATTTCTATTGAAAATCAACTGTCAAAATCTATTTTTATTTTTGGTTACTCATGTTTACCAGCAGTTATAATTTCTGCTCAGTTTCAGGAGCATCTTTTCTGCACTGCTCCTTCCATGTCAGATTCTCCTTGATGATCACTGGGCAGATTCACTGGTTTTGGGGGGGCCAGAAAGATGAAATTGAGATCTAGTGAGCCTGACTGTGAAATGGATGAGTGCTAATTGTAGCTAGAACTGTAGAGTGAATAGGAAGCCTAAGCTTAAGGGATTGACTAGAAGGGAAGTACTTGCGCCTGTTGTCTGAACTTAGACCGTGTTTTGCAGCTGGAAGCATTCTGGAAATCTGATTTGGTTTTGCAAACTGTCCTGGAGTAGCCAAAACTGAGTAAGTTATTGGCTAGTAGAAATGGTCCTGTTCTTCTTCTGGTGCTGTCTTTAATTAGAGGATCACATGCTAACTTTGCCTCAAAAGCCCCATCTCATCCAGCACACAAATAGGATGTTAATCTCCAAAAAGCCCAAATTCTGCAAGGATGTTGTTTGTAGTACCTCAGCAGGGTGTAAATGTGGCAGAAAATTGCATGGGGAAAAAATGAAAGGTTCTTATGAGTAGACAAACTGAATACAGTCCTAGATAATTAGATTTTATCCCTGCTTCTGCTATAGGGTTTCTGAGCAAGACTTGCAGTCATACTCCAACTTTGGTTCATTTCCTGGTTGTGAAAGGGGAACATCTGTGACCCTGTTTGCATTTGTTCAAAATAGCCACACAGGGACCTGAAAGTGAGTGCATTGCTCTTTGAAGAGAGAAAATACACTGCCGTGCTCTGTGGAAAGACGTCGTTGTCCTGATGTGTCAAGGTAGAGCTCTAAATTTAGGAGACAGTCAACAGGTTTTGGCATTGATCTCAAGATGCCTTATGTGATCACCATTCAAATGAGGGTTACACTGTTACTTTATCTTCTGGGTAATCTTGTAAAATTAAATTTCTCAATATTTGTAAAGTATTGGGATTCTATGAGGAGAGTACCATAGGCATAGCATGATGGAAAGCCCCATTTTAGGTGTTCAGGCTCTTTAGGCGAGGTGTAACACAAAAAAAATACATTGAATAAAGAAGATAAGAAGCAGTAGTACCTGTTACAAGGAGGGCAGAAGTATGGCATGTGATTGTGCAATTAAGTAATGTATCATAGACAATGCTTACAAGGCAGACAAAACTGCATAGGCAGCCTTAATTCAAGGATTTTCCAGCTCTCAGATGTTTATTTTCCAGTCTTACCTGCTTTATAGGTAGATAGTTTGAATTTGGATGTAACAGCATGATTTATCTTGAGAGTCAACATCTGCAGAGGAGGCAATAACTTTGTCAAATTGTCTATTACTGCTGCCCCTCAAATACGATTTCTGCAGCGAGAAGGCTTTAGGGAAGTCTAAAATAGTGAATTTCCCAGCTCTTGCATCCAGAAAAGGATGGGAGGCTCTGAAAAGCAGGTTTTCAACAGAGTACTGCTTTCACCTTTCTTTAAAAGTAAGGACACGTGGTCTCTCTCTAATGGGGAGTGACTGGAATTCCTTCTGCTGCCGGCAGCAAAGTGACGCTCAGGCAGGAAGTCAAGTGGGTGTCTGGTCCAAACTTAGCTCAGGGGACAAGGCATCCCGATTCCTGGCCAGTTACCAACCTCTTTCTGCTGACAAAAATGTATGACTGTACTGATGCCCCACATTTTCCTATTGTATGCCTAAAGGCTCAGTTTCTTTCAGTTTGTTACATCTCAAAAATTTCTTTGCATGTTAAAGAAATGAAAGGAAAAAAAAACCAACCCACCTTTGTCTGGTCAAGTGCTTGCTAATAATCTCATTGTTACTAAAACCAGAACTAAAACAGTTATCTGTTGTTATTAGCAAATATGAGTCACAAGGAAAAATGTTAAAGGCACAACAGTTTTATGGCAGACCAACATTAGGATGTGGTATGCAAATAAACTTGTATCTTCCTGAAGTATCTCATATATTATATATATTTCTTATATCTTCCAGAAGTAAATGGTTATGTTGGTCTTAATGTGAGAAAGTTGTCTCTATTGATCACTTAGAACATAAAGCAGTATAAGGTCTTGTTTTATAGCTGTGTTAGTAAGAAAAACTTTACATTTCTGCAACATTTTCTCCGGATGACTTCAAAGCACTTTACAGAGAATTGTTATTTGTTTCATTATATCCTGGTAATATAATTCATTTCACTTTTATTTACTTCATTTGAAGTTTCCTGAGGCCTGTAGTGAGAAATAACTGTGCTCCTAAAGAGGGCTTGGAAATTTTCACCTACGTAAAACCCACAACTGAAGTGTAACCTGTGAGCCCCCCGCAAGACTGTCGTCGTGCTCCAGCGGAGGATATTTTTGCAGGTGCCTGTCAGCAGAGGCAATGTTACACAGGCTCTGCTTTGCTCTCTTGTTTCCCAGTACTGATTTATTCACTGGCACACTGCAGGAACCTGTTCTGAAGCCTATCTGAAAATTATGTGAGGTCACAGACAAGTAGTTTATCCCTCCAGTAATGATTACATCTGGTGCTATTGACAGTCACACCAAAGACTCATGCGGACAAAATAAAGTACTTCTTTTATCCTTCCAGTTAGATAAGTCATTCTTGCAGAGTCTCTTCTTATTTTAAAAAATACGGCTTACAATGCTGTGCTTGTTCAGGATGTAGGAAACAATAAATAACTACGATTCCTGCGCAAATATTTTTCTTCGTGCTTGTCTCCATGTTGCCCTTCCCACCATTATCCCCGCTGTGTGTTTAACAATGTAATGCCTGGAGAAGTGAATATGGGTTTCTTTGTCATGCCACCAGTTTTTCTCCCCTGGCATGGAGTATCTCTTGCTGAAGGGAGCTTCCCACTAGTGTGGTCTCTTTTCATCTTCTGCTGCATCACTTGTAGCCATGACTACAGGAATGGCCTCAAGAGTTAGACATGGCAACTCGCCTTAGATACCAGCAAGACTGGTAATACAGGGTAGTCTCCCTCCTGAAAAGCAGCTCTGAGGGTCGGTTCCATAATGTGGTCACTTGGAGCCAAAATGGTTACCTCAGCCTTTACAGCCCTGCATGGAGGGGCAAGCGTGTCTTCATGTCCCGCTTGTCCCTTCTCCAAGTGCCACTCTGTCCCAAGATCTGGGAGAGCAGATGCTGTTTACTGACGACTGCTTGTGCTGGATTAACAAAGAACATAGGAAGCTCCTTCTTTATTCCTTTCCCAAGGTGGCCACAGGTGGCCTGAGTTGGGGAGGATGAAGAGGTGTGTAAGCTCAGGGCGGGGGGACTGCATGGCAGAGGCTGCTCAGTGCTGGCCAGGGACTTTCAGTGTGACTGCATCAGTGTGGCATGGCCCAGCTCTGGCAGGATCCCACCAGCTGTCCTTTCATCACCTGGTAGTAAGGACGCAAGCAGCAGGTCTATAGAATAAGAATTTGGTGCTGGGGCGGTGGTGGCTGCATTATAGGCCTTTCTGGCCTTTTTGTTACCGCAGGCTACCTCCAGTCTCATTCCTTGGAGTGAAGAGCCACTGACGCTCACCTCATCTGACCCTGCTCTGAACTGAAACACAGAGGTACACTCTGAAATGAAAGTGGCCGTGTTGCCTCCAGGCTAACCCCTGTAGGTGTAACCAAACAGCTTTCTCCACTGCCAGGCCCTCCCCTCCTTTGGATTCCTTTTGTTAATAAAGCAGCTAATAGTTCCCTGCCTCTCAGTGGTGGGCCAGCAGTTCGTTGTACAGCACTTGGAGGGTTCAGAACCACTATGGAGTATGTGCTAAATATAATTAGTATTTCACACCTAAATGTATTATTATTTTTTTTTTATTAATGGTGTTAATCAATATTAACCTGCTGTCCACTAGGGTATTATTATAACATTAGAGTGCACAACTGATTGCCTCCGTCAGTACTTAAAATGTGATTATGCTGAGGCTAAGAAAATTAGAAAGTGCAGTAAATACAACCTGCTTTTGTTTATTCCAAAACAAAGAGGTATCACTGGGTCTGTTCATTATTTTGGGTTATCATTTGCTACCAATACTTAGGAAAAATTATGTATTGGAATTTCAGACCCCTTAACTTATATGTCTACTCACACAAGCTTGTGTGCATTTGTATCATAATAACATTTGTAATACTGTCAAATAATACTGTTTTAAAAACAAACATTGTCTCAAAGGAATTATTAACTTCAGAGTACAGCACATCTTTTTCAGTTTCCAGTCTTGTTTTTCCCCTGGTAATTCTGTTGAATAATATATGATTTTTCATTACAGACTATCCAGTAGGGATTACAAGATGCACCACACATCTCAGTTAATGTGGCTGTCAGAACCTTAACTATTAGATTCCCATTTGCATTTTACTTCTTACTTTTAATTGAGCAACACTTAATATTACGTTACAATTTATTTCAGTGGGTCTTATCTTGATCTCTTAAGTATTGAGGCTTAATGAGTCAATTCTTTATAATTTTATTGATCTATAAAGCAACTATGGATAAGTCAATTGAACAATGCCCTTGTGATTAAAAGCAATAGAGATTACATTTAAGAAATTAGCTTCGTAAGTATTAACTTCTGTGTATCTGGATTCATGCAGTCCAGTGTTTATTATTATATATATGCATAGTTTGATTTATTTCTTTAGATATATATATATATAAAGGTATATGCATATGGTAACATATATATTCTCATGTGAATGAAATCATGTATGTAAATTCATGAGTCAGAGTACTGACTAACAGGCAGTCTTTGCGTCTGGTTACTGACAATCCAGTTAAGCCAGTCATTGCTAAATTACGTACTATTTTTATAAGGTTAAAAGAGACTATGTTTAAAGGAAAATTAACTAAATGGTGAAATTATGCAATCACAAATTCTGATCAAAACTTGTTAGATCAAAACTTGATCTGATGTTTTCTCTCTGCCATTTCTGTCTTTTCTATCCTGGAGATAGGTCATACAGGAAAAAGCTAAAAGCTATAGTGAAAAAAACTTAAAGCTACTATTATTTTTATGCTTCCAAGTGCTTGAATTTAACAACTAAACTCTGTCTCTTTAAACAGAAGTTATTATAAAGCTGTTTATTAGATTCAAAAAAACAAAAAAAAACCTCATGATGGCACCTTCCCCACCTGATTCATTATCACAAGGTTTGGGCTCTGTGTTTCCAGTGTTGCAACACGGAGCAATTTTAGCCCTCGACAGAGCCTGGGGTGGGCCCGGGGGAGAGCGGTGGCCACAGGGCTGGACTCTGTGCCTGGCCAGTGTCACCTCCCAACATCTTCTCTGTTGTTGCCTCCCAAAAAGGGCTGATGACTGTTGTTGTTGATGCTTTCCTCCCGATGGGAGCCTGGTGAACATGAAATCATCACAATTTAGATGAGACTGGAAATGTTGGCAGCAAGGCTTCATTTTACACATAGGGCTAGTCCTCAGCAGCAGAAAAACTTGTTGGGGTCAAGCCTGCTTGCTTGATGGGATTGTGCCACCTCTAGCTCTCAGGAATTTAGAAATTCTCATACTTTTGATGGTAGAGATACTCAGTGTCACTGTGGTCTAATGATGCCATACAAAAGTTTAAAGCATTTTTTTTCCCTTAAACTTTATTCAGAGCGTGCAGTTATATGTCCATTTGGTGACTGCCTGGGTAGCTTCTTAATCCTAGGCCAGGTTGTGAAACTAACATAGAATATATGTGTATATTGGCCATGTGTCATCACAGATATATATATATATATATATGTATGCATACATGTATGTTAGTAGCTGCTTGCTGTCCCCTTTGTCACAAATCTCCAGGCACAGGCAGATCCCACCCTTTGCACATACAACATTAAAAAAAAAAAAAAAAATGTGAGTTTACTTAAAATATGGAAATTTTGTCATAATTACGGGGAGACACATCTTGGTTGACTGTTTTGACTCAGACAATAAACAGTAACAAAATAGTCTACAGGGAGAGGTTTAGAATAAAACTCCTGGGAAATTTTGTTTTGGAAACACTGACAAATGTGGTTCCTAAAACACCTTATGCTGCCTGGAACTGGGGTGCTCCTGACTGAAGACTGGCATTCTTCTCAGTTTTATCACAGTTGAAGAAACACCATTTCAGTCCGCACTTAAGGGGTCTCTGACCCCAAAACCACATGCCTTTCTGTGGATCAGACATCCCAAAGCTGGACCTGACATCCCTCGTGAAGTTTGTTCTGCACTGACGAGGAAATATCAGGGATGGGACATTTGGGAATTTTTTCCATGTCCTCAAAGGCACAGCATGTTTGAGAGATTATTCCGGGTCATTATTGCTGGCCTACTCCTGCCGTGGGCCACCCTGCATGCCCAGCCATCTGGAAGTCAAGGGTCATCTGTACGGGAGTCTTGCCAGCTTTGGGGATTTTACCATCTCTAATGCAATGCTGAGACCCATTTTGGACATTTGGTATCTGTCAACTTCAGTGTCACTGCCATCATTAACACCATGGATGGATCTGGCCAAGTACCTGAGGGTTTGGTGCTCCTTATGTGATGATTCTGCTGACATTAGAGCTAGCTATTACCTGAAAGGTGGGGTTGTTACCTGTGACAGTGCCCTCAGAGTTCTCTAAAAAACTATGAAATCATTACTCAAGGATTCAGGCTCCCCTGTCATCAGTGTGTCTGTATTGTTTCATATAGGAAATAACAGATTAAGATGTTATTAGAGGATATGACAATCTATCTTACCTTCCTCTGGGGAGTAGATAATGGCTTATGGATATATTAATCCTTTTGATTTTGGCATATATTATAACATGATGGATATGTAGCATACAACATGGTTTTTTGCTTGCTGAGTTGTTGTGAACATAAAGAGAAATATATCCTCATAGAACGTGTCCATTTTGGGAATTCATCTGCAGCCTGGTCATGTTCTATGTTCTCTGGGCAATGGTGGGTTTGGGTATTAAGGTGCTTGAAACTACTGGGGTTTTGGTTTGGGGTTTTTTTAATTGCAGAGAGGCTTTAACTTCTGGCAGGTAAGGGGACAGATGGAAGCATGCTAATTCTGAGAAGCCCATCAGGCAATCCATATCTTGTAGACAGACCATCTAACACTATATACATGATGGCATGCAAATTACTTGACAGCAGAATTATTCGGGAATGGTGCTGCATTCCAATACTTCTCCCATTGCCAAAAGCTAATTTGCTATTTTGAAAGAACAAAGGCAGGTCAGAGTTGTGCTGTTCTTATGTCAGGCAGAGACCTCCCAAATGTTTTTCTTTTTTTTTTCCTCCATTCTACCCCGTGCTACTTTTGTTGTCACTTTGGCCTTTATGTTATATGAGCCTGACACGGTATTTTTCTGTTCACTGAAATATTGTGCAACAGAAAACAAGGAACTGACAAGTAAAGTTCTTCACATTAACCTATCCTACTTGCCTTCCAGGCTGATTTTGATGATAAGCCTGACTCCTTGTTCTTCAGCGATGGGCAGCGAAGAATTGACTTTGTTTTGGTGTATGAAGATGAAAGCAAAAAAATGACTCATAAGAGGAGTGATCGGAAAAAGCAAAAAGTAAGTAATTTTCAGTATAAATCTGAATCACTTTTTAGGTGTTAAGAGCAATAGGCAGGAAGGACAGTGCCCTCACCCAGAACAGCAATTGTATTGGCCTGTCCTTGGAGTAGTCTTGGGAGCTGGGAGATTGAAGCCCATCAAGCAGAGCAGGGAATGGGGGTGAGCTCAAGCCAGTAGGTTGCTGTGTAAAATGGGCAGAACACTGCACATTGTGTCTGTCAGTGTGTGCTAGTTGACCTCAGAGCATCCTCCTGGGAGAGAACACTTCAGGAGATGTAAGCAGAAAAATCTGGTATCCAGTTCACAGTTAGAATTAGACATCAAGATCTTCAGACTAGGGCAATTTCTTCCTGTACCATTCCTTCCCTTGACTTCCAGCAGTATGGCTCTCCGTAGGATCTTGCAAAATATTTCTGACTCAGGCCAGGGACTGCTTGGTGCTCCTTAGCAACTATGAATGACAGTCACATATTATTTTTAACTATTATTTTTAAATTATTTTAGTAGGTCTATCAGTGGACTACATTCATGGTGACACTCAGGGCCACAAAAACAAGCTCAGCCATGCCACTGAGCTATTTTAATTGTGAACTGCCTGAGAAATATCAATCCATGGGACTGTAGTCCCCTTAGCATCTGTGCTCTCCCACCCACCCACTTCCTTCTCTGATTTAGCAACTCTCCATGTTCCAGCAACAGCCTCTGATAGAGCCAGGCAAGGACAAAGATATCATTGAAAACAGCACATATACAAATAATAATTTGCAGTTAAGAAAGAGAAGAGTAGGAGTAAAAAGGCCTGTAGATAAGCTGGTTGATATTCATTACAGAGTGTTGTCATTGGCATTAATGGAGCAGCCATAAGGAATGTCGTTAGTAGGGTCTGAGGAAGTTCTGCGGTGGGTGGATGTTGCATTACACATCATCACAGGATCAGCAATAAAAATTAATTGAAATAGGTAATTAGAAACAAAAAGCTGCCCCTTTGGAAACAATTGGGTTTTTATCAATTAACATTTTACATTTATGTTTGTAATATTTGGACATTGCCCAAATGTACTTAAAAATATAATGACTATCTTTTCCAAACTGTGATGGAAATTAGGTGTGAGCCGATGGATTAGTATTTTTAGTGCAGCACTGATGTTAGGACATTAGCCAGAATGAAACTATGAATAATTAGACCAAGAAATTGTGTGTAATGGGCTAGGTGCTTGTAAAAAAAAGTTCAGTTTCAAAGGTCTCAGTCCTACAAAGATCTGCAGCCAGACTGAGTCTATGGTGTGCTGAGGAAGAGGAAGCGGTCTACCTTCATGCAACAGATACGAGAGAAAAGAGTATATCAGAGTAATGATCAGATAAGGTGAAGACTGAGGGGCTGGGAAGCAGCTCCGTGGAAGAGGCCCCCATGGTCTTGGTAGACATCAAGCTGAACAAGAGCCAGCTGTGTGGCTGACAGAATTACAGCCAGGAGATTGAGACATATGATTGTGGTGACGTGGATGTGTCAGAAGGAAGCTGAAAGCAGAAGTGATAGCAGTTTTCAGAGCCATGATTTCCATCAACAGCAAGAATCTGAAGCTGTAGGTGTACTGAGGAAGGCATAGGCAAGATTTTTGACACTGGGAATACATATGGTGCTGAAAGGGCAATAAAAAGCATAGACTGAGACAAGGATGAAGAAGTGGCAGTTACAGAAGACTTCCAAGGACAAGAACAAAGGATGTAAATGTGATGACACTGAGCTGGAGAAGAAATGAAAAAATGAGAAGCTGGCCATGAAACAGTACCAGAGGGCACAGTAAGGTGCAAGAAGGAGAAGAGAGAGTGAGGAGAGTTTTGAGTGAGGAGCTTTTGTTCAACTAGTCTGTCACATAAGCTGAAATGAGTCACCTGGTCATACCAAACTCCTGTGAGACAGCTCAGAAGAACTGGCTCCCTCTCTCTAATGCCTCACATACAGGTGTCATCAGCTTAGAAATGCATTCCCTTTATCTGTTTGTGCAGCAACAGATTTTTAAAATATGAATAGATGTAAGCTTTTTAACTTTTTAGGATGGGATAGATGAAGGTCAGCTCCGAGCACACAAACAATTTAGTCATCTCAAAGACAGAGAGGTTCTTGGTTTCACTTAAGGTAGTGTGTCAAGGAAGCTGTATGTGATGCAAAGCTTCATTCCCTAAACAAACGCTGCACAGCCATTGGCAGCACTGATGTTTCTCTTCCTGTACTTCCTCCTGAGTGGGATGCAGGACGCTGCCTTGGAACCTACCTGACACTCATACTAGGAGTGAAAGGAGAGAAACTAAGTAACAAAATAAAATAAATTTTAAAAAATCAATAGAATATCTGAAAAGAAACAAAACACATATACCTTATGTCTGAGATGGAAAGGAAGATGACATTTATGGTACAGTTTTGCATCCTTGGAATGCCAGGGAGAGAATTAACGTTTAGGCCTACCACAATTCCCAGAATGGTGTGGGGATGATGCTGCCCAAGATAAGGTTTCATCAGTACTGGCATAAAACATAGTTGATAGCTTGTATTTACGGATGCCGTTTTTTATTTGGTTGTAGTTTTTTTCTGTGGCAAAAGACTTCTACACTTGTGATGATATACAAGACATCAAAATGAGGAGTATTGCCATTTACTGTCAGCTTTAAATACTGCATACTGTCTGTCTGTCTCTCATCAACGATTAACTGAAAATGCCAAATTTTATAAGCGGCATCTTGTGTAATTCAAGGTGCTTTAAGCCTGAATAGGTTTCTTACTCATGCTACTCTTTCTTTGACTCTCTTGACAGTTTTATAGAGCTATTATCCAGACATTTATTGTTCACAGAATTTGGAAAATCCAGAATATTAAAGAATAGCAGATCCAGTGAAATCTGTTCTCCTAGGGTGAAATTCTCACTTCACTGAGGTCGGAAGGATCTGAAAAACAGACCTCAACCTAGGTAGCCAATTTAGTGGATTCAGAGAAACGGGGCACAGATCCATCTGTTCTTCTCCAGCAGGAAAAGAATGGGGTCCTGGGACCATCATTATATTCAAGTGGCTTTCTGTCCTTTGTCCTTTTTCAAGAGAATTACATGAGTGTATTAATTAGCGGTATTCTTGGGAAAACATCTCAAGAGAAGAGAAGGAAATAACTAAAAACATGGGGGTGATTTGGATAGACTGAATAAAAATATGGGATTCTGAAACACCTGAAGGTGCACAGTGGTGCTGTGCTTCCCTCATTTTCATGTGTTTCTGAAATCTGGTTTAAAGGAGGCAAAGCCAAACATCTGAAAGTTTCTAACATAATTCAGAGATTCAAAAGTCAGCAGATAAGGTTCATATAGGCAAGTCAATTTGAACTCCAAACCTTTTTAAGTTGGTATACAATTAATTTTGCAAGCATTAGCAAAAATCAAACTGTCAGGAGCAGATTCTAGAAACTGTACTTTGCAGGCAATTGAAATTCCTGCCCAAAGCATGTTTTTTAAACCTACAATTTATGTACCCTATTTGTCAGGATAGGTTACTATCACAACAAATATTAAATATCACCAGTCTTTCCAGGAATGCTCCAAAATGCCAGTTTTATCTATTGGGGTTCTGCAGGAACTTATTGTTGAAAGCTGAAGGGTCAGCACCAGAAAGGCAAATTAAAAATAGATCAATGCAGAATGGTATTCCAGTCCATCTGCTTCCCCCAACAGAAATAAATGGAAAGGCTGATACACGGAAAGACTGTCAGTTATTTAAGTAGGAATGTGGGCAAAACCTACACGTCCAGCCATGAAGTAATCTGTGCTTCACAGAATTATACAGTTATTTTATTTAATTTTTTTCAATTAAATGAAAACTATAATTTTTAGAGAATATTACACACGTCTTGTTTTGGTTTGGTTTTTTGTTTTAAGTACAGTCATTTGGAAAACTTCAGCAGGACTAGAGATGTTTGTCTTCGTAAGCAAATAATGAACACTCCCTGCCTCTAGACTTGTTTAGTTTAGATAGCACCAAACAAAGAGCTTGGATAACTTAAAAAACTGATTGAACTTCTCCCACTGCTTAGCATGAGTCACACCTGTGGCGACAGAACAATACTTGGGTTTACAGAAAAAGGTGTACATTTTATGCAGGGATTTGAGGCAGTAGAGGATGACAGGTTCCACAGGGCCACAGTGTGCTCAGCTGACCTACCCAGGAAGTCTGATAAAAAAGACGAAAGGGACCTTTGAAAATGGGAGGAGGGCAACCACTCGTGCCCTGGTCTCTGCTGAATGGATTGGTTTTTGAAGCAGTAACTCATTGAAATAAGACCTCTGCTCCTGAGGCAATCCCAAACCTAAATTTTACTTCTTTGCCTAATGGGTGGAAGGAAGGATGACAGAAGGACGGGAAGACAAATGGAAGGAGTTACTCTGAAGTTACTGTATACATTCATATGGGGCTTTCCAAACAGATTGACTAGAAGCCACTGTTGAGAGCAAGGCCAGACTGCAGTATTGCCAGTTCTGTGTGGTCATGAACCAGGTTTCAGAAAATCATGATGCTGGCTTAAAATCAGGAGGTACCTCAGAAAATATGTATTTGGAGTTCTTTGGGCTTGCTTTCTTTGTGTCAGCCTTTATAGCATATTCTGCTTCACATTTTTGTGATTATCTTCAAAGATAAGGGAAAGAAGCTTACAGAAGCAGAGCTTCTCAATCAATTAATTTCCTGATGCTGACAGCTGCAACTTTCAGAAAACCTTTCAAATAACATCAAAGAAACAGTGAGAGCTGGCAGCTAATATTGATACAGTGATCCTCTCCACTCCCTTTAGCTGATTTCCATGGGAGAGGCTTTGGCCCCCATGCTCTTTCTCTTATTGACTGATTTATCTGTTGCCTCTCAGGTAAGGCAGAGATGGCTATTCAAGCACTCTGTCCTTGTTAGGATTTCCCCCCTGAAGCCGCATGGATATTGTTGTGAGGAACTTTTATCTTTGCGCAAAAGAAACTGAACAAAGATGTGAGTTGGCATTCTTCTGTCACTGTAATCAAAGCAAGTGCTTCGTACCATTTACAAAACACAGAGAAAAAAATAAAAACTGCTAGTGGTCTGCTACCAATTTCCAGACCCACAGCCTTGTTAGCCTCCTCAGCTTGGCAGAACAATCACCAGACATTGAAAACATCATGGTGAAAAAGCAGCTCCCAAGAGCTAACCCCTCTACATGCCTGTAATACTTGGCATTTACTTACACTATGTCTTTACTTTGTTAAGATTGTATATGATTATGCATCCCATAACATCTTAGTCTATTGATTAGTCATCAAAATCTATGTCAGGTTTAGATCAGCAGCTTTACCATGATTACATTATTATTACAATTTTGCCTTGTGGGTAGCTGAGCAAAATGCCAGATACTAAAATAAACTTTGGACAGTCTCCACCTTCCAGCCTAATAAGCTATCATATCTTTATGCTGTATTCCCCAGTCAATGCAAAAACACTGTAGACTCCTCTGGGTAAAAGTCTGGCTCCTCCATAGATCATCATACGAATAATTCAGTCATTTATATAAAATAGCAAAGCCCCTAATTAGCAAAGCCTCCCATGGGCTTTGTTTCTCACTATTTGCATTAATGCATTATTAGAAACCTTAATATAGTCAACATTCCTCTAAGATTTTGAAGGCAAAATTAATTTGGGGAACTCCTCGCTTAATAAATTATTAAAGCAATCTGAATAGTGAGATTAAAAAAAAAAGCATCAGACTTCTACAAATGACAAGTGCCCTGCATTCTTCTTTGCTCTATTTAGGGCAAAATTAAACAGGCATTTAACTCTCTGCCTTTTTTATTTGCTGAAGCAAGGCGGAAATCAGGATGAAATATGTTCATGATTCAGTATTATTCACCTTACAGGAAACTATATTAAGTGTCCTCTTCAAGGTTCAGCTACCATCAAAATTCTAGATAATAAAAAGTATTAAATATATATAATATATTACAAATGTGCATATTACATATATATACAAAATGAGAAAATATAAAGAGCATTATACTATCACCAATACACAAGTGGATTAATGGGACGTGGAGAGATACCTCCGTGAAGAGTGCTAACAGACTTTGGGATTGTGCCTTTATCCTGAGAAAAGAGAGGAATGAGGAGAAATGTGATAAAGTATTGATGAAACCAAAAAACAGATTTGGCTCTTCCTGTCCCTAATAACAGGACAAAGTGATATTCACTGGAATAAAAAGGTAGAAAACCTAAAATAGATAAAAGAAATACTTTTCCACAAAATCTGAAATTTAGCTGTCATGACCACTATCACACTCAGGTGCTGCAGCTGAGAACTAACAAAGTAAAATGGGGTAGGTTGTTTATATTATTATTCGGTTTTATAATTATTAATTACAAGACTTGCTAGAGTTCTGGAAAAAATTTTTGCTTTGGGGACTTAAAACAGTCTTTAAACCATAAGGAACTGGATGAAACTTATGTGGAGATACAACTGACCTCTTCCTGTGGAACTCGAAGATTTTTGCCCTTTTTGCTGAAACATCTGGTTTTTATCCCCTAGAGTGAGTGAAACTTGGGTCTAGTCCTGAAGACCAATATCCACGTACCTATCAAAGTTCCTAAGACCTTATGTAAAGGGTCATTCATTGTCTCTGGTCTTTCACAGTAGCAACAGGCCTGGATATTAAGAACAGATCTTAAGGCAGTTAGTCTGACTATAGAGAACCAAGAGATAGAAACTATTGGACCATTCTTCTTTTAAGTTCCTATAGTGGTAGGTGCAGAATCCTTTAAGCACAGGGGATATAAACAACCAAAAGGTTGGCCAGTGCATGAAAGCAATCTGTGAGTAAGCAAGTAGTATCACCGAATCACTCTGAGAAGCTCACTGCATGTGTAGCCTAGCCTGGTTCAGAATAAAGCCATCAGTCCTCAGTGCATTAATGTCATCTCCTTCTAGTAAACTGCTTATAGAAGCCCTTCCCTCTCCCCAGCTGCCTACAGCTGCCCCCCCCTAGCCATGTAGATATTTTGACATGCTGTCTGTAGGCCGGGGAGAGCTGACTACCCTTGACTTACAAAAACAAATAGCTCATCAGGGAATGAGCCAGTCGATGCAGATAGCTTTCAAATTGGATTACTTCACATGAAGTTTCAAAATTTCTTATAAATCCCTCATGGAGTTGTATATTCCATATTTTGAGGGGAGAGGGGCTGCTTGTCTCTGTGTTTTTTGGGGAGAGGTCATGTGCGTGGAGAAGTAAACTCAAGATTGCAAACACATTTCAGATTTTTTGTAACTCACTATCTGCCAAGTGCTGGTAACGGTGAAGTGAAATTAAAATGATCCTTGAATTTCATCTGTACTGAGGAAAACTTGCCATGTCCTTCTGGGGACATATGATGCTCCTGGAACATCATCCCTATCTCTACAAGTGCTACAGTTCTCAGCTTCTTCCTTTGGGGATGCTTATCCATGGGCTAAAATGCAGAGGACTAACCCAGTTTGAAGCACTGTGTGAACTCATATGATTACTTTGCAAGAACAAAGTTACAGGTTGCTGGAAGGAAAGTGGGATAGAAAGCACCTGAGATTAAGACTTTCTAAAGGGCAGGTTAGTGGGAGGAGGGAGGCTGCCGTCAGTAGTTCAATTAGTTACTAAAGGTGAAGGAGATAACAAGTTTCAGATGTAGTTGCTCTTAGAATTCAAAATTTGGGGACCATTTTTGCCTCTGTAATGTACCAAAAACTATGAGAGTGAATTCTCCACAACTGCATTTGAGGGCAATATTGCATATCAGACCAAAAAAAACCTGATTAGGATTAGTAAAACTATACCTATCACCACAGTAGCTGTCAAGTGGGCTACAGAGATCTCAACCCAATGATTTTTCATTTTGGGAGGCATTTCCATTCTTCTATGCATACATATTTGTGAAATTTGGAACAGATGTTTTACGGTGTTCAATGTATTTTAACAGAGGAAGAGACAAGTATATGAATCAAACCTGATAAACAACGGCTTGCAACTTGAAGCAACAAGATCGGTGAGTGCTTTTCTCTGTGTTAACAGACATATCTGTGAGCAAAGCCACCCGTATGGGAATAAGGAGACTGGATATAAGAATTTACTGCAACATTTCTTTCCTCTCAGAAGAAAAAGGCCCACCTTTTTTCCATTAGTGGTGTCTGTGATCTGATGTGAAATCTTTTAAACTTTGTGTCTGTACCTTCCTTTACAAAGTAGAAGACAGGAAGTTGAGAGAATACACAGGTTGTGTTTGCTCAGAGCTTGGAAGATAAAAATTACCGGCTACATCGTGCGGAGAGGTTCCCCCCCCTACTCTGGCTGTGTAGGAGGTGTGGGGAGCCTGTGGTTTGTGCAGGGCAGAATGCCCCTGCCAGAAGACCAGTGCAGGGCTCCTGCACGTGGCCCTGCTCCTCGCAAGACCTGGCACCATGCAAGTGTTTGTAACTATTGTTCTTTGTGTATTTTGGGCTGCAATGTCATCTGCGGACAGCTCAAGAGCCCTGTGATAAGGCACACCAGCTGCCGGAGCTGATGTCTCTTGCAGGGAAGGTTGGAGTCCCTCAGATGTCCTTTCCTTCCTGCCCTGCAGCACTGTGGTGCTCCATCCAGGTCTTTTGGGGTGGAACAGCACAATCACTTCCATTCTAAATTTATGGCTGTCTAAAGTGAGCTCCAGAAAAGGTCACCTTGACCCTTCCTCCCAACTTAGGCTCAGAATCTATGACATCACAGTATTTATTTGATTTCTGCATGAGGCCTCCTTCTGCAGGTCCAAGGGTGCAGCATGGCTCTTCACATTTGTAAGGAAGTAAACCACTTACTGAAAGTCTGACACAGACCTCTTGTAATACTTACATGTTGCATTTTTCAATCACTGCCATGATCATGACTGAAAAACTTTTGAAACTGGAAGCTTCCCCGGGGTAGATCAGATATCTCTGACCCATGTTCCTGAGCCAACAAGCTATGTAACCTAATTTCATGTGCCTGAGACACACAAATGCAGGGTATCAATAGAAATTCTACAGGTTGTGTGTAGACAGGAGACAAGTGGCTGTTGGGGTTCCCACTGTTGCTGGTTTGGATGTACCACTGGGAGCAAATGTGCCCCATGCTGTTCTCAGCAGTCTCAGCTGATTTCCCTCTCCCTCTCCCCATTTGACCTCTGAAGCTGGGAATTCATGTTGCCCAGGAGCACTCATGGGTGCCTAGCCTGCTTCCATCAAGTCACATCACCCTGGATTTGTACTTGAGCTGCTGGGGAATCACTGATAGCTCCAAAGCCACAGCTGCCCAGCCAGGCTACAAGTACAAACACTAATGAAGCTGTGTGTGGGAAGCGTTGCTAGACTTAAATTGCTTTGTAAAATCTTTGAAGAGATGTAAGCATTAAGCATTAAGGGAACAGTTAGCTGTCTTTTTTTATATACCTTTATATGGCTTTATATCCTTGAATGTTTCCACCTCATGTCAGTGTTTTTACAGAAGCTAATGATATATTTGCCAAGGTGGACAACGAATGCAACTTTGAGTAATCATCTATGAGTTGTGAAGAGAAAGAAAATTCTGGATGGTTTAAGAAGTGTTATGAAAAGTCCTTTGCTTTCATATTCTCGCACACATATTTTTAATATTCTTTCCTTTCAGGTTTTGGATGAAAAACTTATTTTTGTGAAAGTGCATGCACCTTGGGAAGTGCTGTGCACATACGCTGAGGTTATGCACATCAAATTACCTCTGCAACCCAATGACCTGAAAACCCGGGATTCAGCTTTCAACTGGTTTAGTAGATTCTTCAGAGTGGATGAAAATATCATCAAACCTGAGCAAGAGTTTTTCACTGCCCCTTTTCAAAAGGAACATTTGTCCAACTTTTATATCCAAGACAAAGACACATTTTTTAACCCTGCAACTAGAAGCCGAATTGTAAGTCCATGGAGTATTTTTAGCATTTCATCTTAAAAAGAAAAGATTTCTTTAATCAAATCAATTACCTCTGTGAAAACATCATGAAAAATTAGGAATATTTTGGATACAATAGTTCTGTGTCGTTTATGAAACAGCCTGGACAAACCAGAAGGAAAATGTTCCTTATATTTGTCCCATTTCTCTTCCTCCTTAATTTAAAGGAGGGATTTGAATGGTTCATATACCCTGTGCAATTAATTTTCTCTGCACCTGCTACCCTTTCTTAAGTCAATTATATGCTGAAGCAGGTATAGTTGTGTACAAATACTTTCAGATTGCAAGAGACACAAAAATATTTTATAAATTTCAGGTTCACTTTATCTTGTCCCGTGTGGAATATGCAACCAAAAACAATGTGAAAAAGTTTGGCATTAACAAATTACTGGACACTGGAATCTACAAAGCAGCATTTCCCCTCCATGACGTAAGTCCAATGTTCGTAACTAAAACATATTTTGAAATAGAGGTCTGAACTGTATCTGCGGGGTTTATATCAAAAGGTACAAGCATGGTTAATTGACTTACTCCTTGACTGTTTATTATATCCAAATAGTACAATAGGACAAGTTTGGCTAAAGAGATTTTCTTGCAAAGCACTGTTGGTTAAAAAATGTAGCTTCATAACTGAAAATCAATGTATTTCATTTAGGAGGTGTTAACCTTGTGTTCTCTGGCAGATGTAATTCACTAAAGTGCCTGGCCTGAGTGATAGTTCCCATGATGCCCTGTATCATCAGTTCTAAACCAATTCTAAACATTGCCCCTTTTTTTAGTATTCAGTATCTCAGTGTTAAAATTCCTATCAAATATCAACATTGTTAACAAAGATGTAGACTACAGATCTCATTTTAGGATGCATAAGAGTCTCACACAGTGAGAAACCTTCTCAATGGTCCCAGCCATTGTGAGATATGTGCAAGAAAACTGAGTAAAGCTTTGTCTGGCCAGTCCAACACCTCGTAGGTCATGTCAGGTCATGTGGAGAAAAGCTTAACTGGGTTGAATTTGACCTTGCCAATAAACCCAGCTTTTGTAACTACACTTCTGAAACTTTTTATTTTTAAAGTATATCATTTGAAGAAGGAAGTTATTTGAAAACCGTTTTGCATACAAAGGCTAGCAATAGCAAAGAAAATGAAGAGGGAAAACATCAGATTTCAGAATATTTAACTAAGGAAAAACTCCCTGTGAGGCCACAAATGGGATACCATAATCGAAGACTGAGGGCTTATTTTCTGCATCATACCTGTTATACACCCACATGCCGACACCTCCTCCCCCATCAGAGCCACCGCTCTGTGTCCGAGGTGTGTTCTGTTGAGAAGACATTGAGGACATGGGAGCTCAGCTTCAGCTGTTTGGACTCTGCTTAAAATATTCAGGAGGCCTCCGAGGGTTTCAAGGAAATCTTTAAGTCAGAATCAAGATAAATCGTGTTTCTTGTAAGTAACCTAAAGCTTTACAGGATAGAATTACTATCATTCGTGACTATCCATTTTGAAGGTTTCCTTTTAAAAATTTAAAACCTGCCTTGCAGGCTATTTCTATCATGGCATGGGGAATTTGGACTCAGTATGCCTAGTAATTAATGACTGTCTTTTTATACAATTAAAAATATATATCACAGCTACTCTGAAAATCAAAAGTAGCCTATAGATTTCTACAAATGTCACTTGCCTTGTTGCATCACAGATACAGAATGGAAAATTCCCTCAAACAAAGTAAGCTTTATTGAAATAGGTTTTCAAATAACCTAGAAAAACCACAAGGATTATCTCCCCATGAACTCTCTTTTAAATTTAAAACAGAGACTAGAACCCTTGGATTTATCCCTCAGATATTCCAGCACAATATTATTTTGAAACAGCGCATGTTAGCATGTTAGAGCTGCTTAAATCCATTTTAATTCAGTCCTGTTCTCTAATTATAATGGATTCTTTTCTATTTTTTATTCCTAAGTGCCAAGACGCTGACATGTGCTTAGATTTTTTCAGCTCACATATGTAAAGCGTTTGCTTTGGCAGTCGGTGCCGTTCTGATAACCTTCTATCTTGAATCCTGGTGCACTCCCAGAGATGCCTTCCCCCTCCTTTTCCTGGCTTGCAGTGAGACTGGACTAAAAGGCCATTCCAGGCTCTGGCTTCACAGCAGAGTCTGGAGAGATGGGAGCTGACCTGTGCTGCTTAGATTAAGAGTGTCTTCTTCTCGTGCTCTTTCTGTTTTGCAGTCTAGTTTTAGGCACCCATCAACCGATCCCAACTGCCCAAGTGAACGCTATCTTCTCTACAGGGAGTGGGCCCATCCTAAAAACATTTTCAAGCTGCAACCCCTGGATTTCATCAGGTTGGTGTGACGAGAGTTGGACAAATGCAGAGGGAAATATGAATTTACATAACAGGTCCGGTTTTGGGGATATCAGGGAGACAGCTCAGTTCTGAGGGCAGATACATAAACCCATATTAACTCATGTGTGGGAACATACTTTGAACTTGGTTCCATGATAAGCCAATTCATGAAAAGGCAATCACTTAAAATTTTTCTTTGTGGGGTATAATCTTTCTCTCATTTTCTCCCTTTCTATCCTCTTATAGAAGCGTAAAAGTGGTGGTAGAAATACCCAGCTGTAATACTTTTATATTCCCAAAGTTCAAACCAGAGGAATGTGACAATACAAGCTAGCACAAAATATATTACGTGAAGAGCCATTTGAAAAAGAAATGTGAATCTACTTGCATTTCAGGAAAAAAAAAAAACAAAACAAAACAAAAAAAAACCCAAAAAAACAAAACCTTTCCTCTCCACAGGAAATACTATGGAGAGAAAATTGGAATCTACTTTGCTTGGCTGGGCTTTTACACTAATATGCTGATTGTGGCTGCGGTTGTAGGAGTTGGCTGTTTCCTGTATGGATGCCTGACAAAGGACAACTGCACATGGAGGTACCTGATCAGGCCTATTTTAATAACACCTGCAATTTTGATCAATCCCCTACAGAGGGGGACTCTACAGGGTTTGCAAGACACTGCATAATTATAGAGGCAAAATGAAATGAAAGGGCCTGAGAACAACAAGGGTTGTGGATTTGAAGGTAAAAGCATAAATTGTGAGGTACAAAGAATAATGGACGTCCATGGACCATTACAGTGGTAGATATCTGAGAGTTTGTTTCATTTTGTTATTTATATTTCATACTAGGTTCACCACACCTAGTGTAGAAACAGGAAGAAAAGTGTGACAATCAGAAGGCAATACAAATTTCCATAACACACATTTTCACGGGGACGATCCTTAAAGGAGATATCCAAAGACCTTGACAAAACCCCCAAAATTTCTTTCCTCTGTTTTGAGACAATAATAGAGGAAGAGCAACAGCACAGGGGGCTTCATCTGCCCCAGATGTGTTGGGAGGAGAGGCATAGCCATGACACAGATTCCCTCATCAGGACATGGTGAAATTCAACCATGACTCGACAACCCAGGAAAAAAACACCTGGGTCATTGTGCCAAATCATCTATAGGCCATTACACCATATAACCTCATCTTGAAGGGTGTTTGTCTTTATAAAACATGCTGAAAGGCTGTGCCAGAGATTCACTCCTGTGGCCAATTTAAATCAATTTAGCTTTATGTCAGTATTATCATTTAATTAAATAAATAGGTATCATCTCCCTCCCGGGTGTTTATCCCATCGATGTATTTACAGAAAGCAATTACCTCACCTTTCAGCCTCCACCATACTAGGTTAGTGTGTACTATTTAGATAGCAACTCTTTTGCCATTTCTTAGGAGACAGTTCTACCATTCCTCAAAACATCCTAGCAGCCCCCCTCTGCACCTTTTCCAATCTCATCCTCTTTAGAGGACCACAGGGACTAGATAGCCATTTTGGTTCTGCAGCTATTCCTTGCTCAGGTAGGCAGTGTTCCTCTCCTTTCTCCCCTCAGACTTTCTGTATATGTGAGAGTGGGTTTCCTATTGAAGAGTGGGAGATCTTTGAAGTTTTATTTTTAACGTGAGCCATTTGGAGAATTACCGCCACAGATAATTACCACCACAAGGGATGGAAATTGTTTTCCTCCTATGTCATCCATTTTTGAGACAAGGAATAAGAACGGAAATGGGGATGGATTGCTGGGGTGGGGAGGGAATTCCTGAGAGCAGATCACTGGTAAATTATTTATCAGTTCCCTGAGATTATTGCACTGTACTCAGGTGCAAAAAAAAAAAAAAAAAAGAATTAAAGATTTTAGTGTTGGTGAGTGACTGACTAGTTTTGTTTTTAGCCAAGAAGTATGTGATCCCAACATAGGAGGTAATATCATAATGTGCCCCCAGTGTGATAAAGTATGTACCTACTGGAACCTCACCATCACTTGTGAATCATCCAAGGTAACTACATTTACAGCTTATAGAAACGCTGTTGAACTTTACTTGTACTTTCTTTAGTACTACATCTAAAACAATGCTCTTCTTCCACTAATGTCTTGCAGAATTGCTAGTACTGTGGTGCAAATAGTTGTTCCTTTTGATATAGTGAAGGAACTTTGAAAAGCAAAATCAGAAACCTTAATTGCTCCAATTTGATGCAAGATGAAAAATAATTGGGGGGTTTTGGGTTTTATTTTATTTTTTATTTCAAATAGCTGCTGAATATTTGATACAGGACACAAGTGGTTTTTTAATTGAAAATTAAACAATTTGGTTTCATATAGGGGTACTTATACCTTTTTTGGAAAAAAAAAAGCCATGACTCAGACCCTTGCTCTGAGTTTCTGTCTAGAGGAACTTTGCTCCTTCTTTCTCCATTGCCTTGTCTCACTAGGCTAATGTTAGCCTTTTGTCATTCCTTCCCATAGATTCAGTCAGTCCCAAAACTCACTTTTTCAGCTCTTCATCAAAAATATCATGCCCATCTTTAATGTGTTGCTTCAGTGCACTTAAAGGGTAAAAGAAGTAAGAATACAGGGGGAAAGCTATGATGGAAAGAAAAGGCAAATGGTGACCACAGAGTTATCTCATCAGAATGTGTTTTTACTAAGCAGCATGACTTGTTGTTATCCTGCTCATGAGAACCAGATGTGTCCGTTGCCTTTTTGTGGCTGTATTAAAAATACATAACACTTTATTGAGTTCCCAGACCAGAAGCACTGTTTTTCCTCTTCCTATGTAACAGACGGAAGGAAGTTTGATAGCCCACCATTTTATTATCCTCTTGCTGCATATTTGGCTTATATTTTTAATTCTGGACTTTGCATTTAATTTCCTTAATTTTCTGGAGGGTGTTGTACATTGACAGGAATTGAGGAGACACTATCAATAAAGATTGTTTATTAAACCAAATAAAAGCTAAAAATCAGCATGTTCAGTAAGCAGCTTCTGTTCTGGGTCAGTGCAGAAGAAAAAAAAAGGTCGATTATATTCTAAGCCCTTTTTTTTTTTTTTTCTTTTCCATCTTTTCAGAAACTCTGCATATTTGACAGCTTTGGAACACTGGTATTTGCAGTATTTATGGGAATATGGGGTAAGTTGATTTTAACAACTGCAGTTTGTCATCTGATTTTGTCCAAGTCTGCAGCATCCGCTGAGAAAACATGGATAAATTTGCAATGACTTCCTTTTCTGGCACTCAGGAATTCATTAGTAGGTAGTTCCATAGAAGTTACTTACATTCACACGAGGTCTTTTTTAGCATTGTGAGAAAGCAAAGAATTGTAGAACTTAACATTTGTTGTCAGTGTCCATTTTGTTTCGGTTAAGGTGGAGAAAAGTGTAAGAGAAGTGATTACAGCTGCCTCGTTCATCCAGCAGGAGCCAGCCACACGCTTAAGTATGTCTGGCAGAGGAACTGGGGATTTTCAAAAGGGGTTTGGAACTGCCTGTGCCTATTAACAGCTGTGTGACTGCACAAGGCAATTGAAAAATAGCCATCAATTGTATTTCCCAGGAATTTTTTCCTCTTGTCTTTATTTAAGAAACTGATTGTAAAAAGCGTAGTAGTTAAAAGTGCTGGATTCATCTTTTAGAAGAGAAAACGTATCTGAACCATGGGTGAAACCACTTGGTGCTGTACTTAAGGGATTAGGCAAGGTTTATTTTCCTATAATCAGTTTCATTTGTTCGTATTAGCAACTTTGTTAACCAGCTTTTACTGGTATTTTTTTTATCCAGAAATTACCAAAATAAGTTATATGTTAGGTTTGTATACAAGGTACCATAGACAAAATAACTCAAGTTACACTTTGAATTCATTACAAGAATACATAATTTGCTTTCTTTGTAAAACATGCTGTATTTTTCTTTTCCTATGAAGACCTAAAGTTCTTCAAAACAGCTACTACTTTAGGGAATTATGAGATAAAACATAACATTTCAAAAAGAAGATTCCTTTCAAAATATATCTTAAAATCAAAACACCAGCAGGTAATTCTGTAAATAATTCTTAAAAAAAAAAAAAAGTAGAGTTCGATACTAATAATCTTCTATCATCTGAATAATTAATTTATTTGCAATTTGCTGCTTAATTAAAAATTGTGTTTTCTGTTTTGAAGAGTGGTTCCAAAAGTAAAAAATACAAATTTAAGCTGCATAGTTATAGTGATAGCTACAAGGTCTATTAGTATTCTTATCATAAGTCCACTATATGAGGAGGTGAATTGTATTACAGAAATTCAGTCAAAATGTGCTGAATCCAAATGACCCAAAGTTCTGGCACAATTCCAGATGTAATTTTCATCTTGCTCTAATATGGACCTCCTGGTCCAAAACAATTAAGATTATATTTTTAGATATATTATTGCATCCTTATCAGCAACACACTTTTTAATAATTGCTTTTATTTTCTTTTTTTTTACTATATTCCCTTCAAAGATGCCAAAACACTATAAGACACCAGGGAATTTGGCGTCAGGAATTAACCCTCTATACATTAAGGCTCTGGACCAGTGCTTCTACCACTTCTTCCATGAAGGCCTGACTAGATTGGCAAAGCTCCTCAAGCAGCAGCTTCCACTTCACTTTCTGCCATCAGTGGATCCCCTCCACGAACAAAATCAGTTGAAAAAACAGATGTCCTCCAGTGGAGGCATTTCTGTTCAGTACTTGGCAACATAGCTTGAGGCAGAATGACTAGGCCATAGGGTATGGCAGTGTTGAGGGGCACGTGAAAGGGGACACCACAAATTACCAATGTGAGGTGGAATTAGCACTCTGATCTCCTGATTCTGAGATATCTTTTGTTTGCACTGTTAAAAGAACGCTGGTTCAAAATAAAGGAAAAATGTCAAATTCAGCAGCAGGTCTTTCCCTGATCTGACGACTTGGCTTCTGGCTTATTTTAGCACAAAGGCTATCACAGAAGGATGTAGAAGATAGCCCTGCACCTCTCGACTCCCCAGCAGCAGCTGGATTTGCAGCTGGAGCAAATCAGTATAGCCTATAGCTTCCTGTGATTGGAGCTGGGGCCCCAACCACCAGTTAGAGGTTCATGGAAGACTAATCCCTTTGGTCTGCAGGAGAAACCAAATGTGATCCTCAGGCCCACTGCTTGGAGTGGCCTTTGTGCTTCTAAACATGAAGTTGTGAAGAAGTCCTTGAGAAAGAGGCCCCTGAGCAATCAGGGGAGGGAGGGTTTCCTGGGGTTTTGCCTGCGTGCAGATGGCAAGGTTGTCTCACAGCCCAGCCCATGGAGCTTTCTGGTCTTTAATGCTTCAGTTTGGGGTTTATTGACCACACCTGATTTTGGAAATAACGTTTAAAATTTGGACTTGTGGCTGCATGCCATCAGTGCTTCATCATTCAGGACGAGGGGCCAAACTAATAAAAAAAGAACTTTTAGGGTTAATTATTCCCAGACAATGGGAGTAATGAGGAGTGCAGCGACAGGATTCTAACTACTCCTGGAAGCAGTGCTTGCAGAACCACACCTCTCATTTAATCTTCAGTAATAAAGCATCAGGATGTGCTGGGGAACATGGTACTGACATCCATCACCCATCAACCGTTCAGGATGGTTCCTCCCAGCCTTCTCAGTTGGGTTGGACCTTGCCTCTGCTGCCAGATCTGCATGCATCATGTCTCAGGCCAAGGCAATGAGTTTGAATCCGTGTCTAGCCAGTGCCACTTAGACTTCTGTGTACCTAGTCCCCCAGTGCTTCCAGAGCACAGTCCAGGGAACTGACTGACCCTGACCCAGTCCAGGGAGTTTCTAAGCTCCAGGCCATGCAAAAAGAACTGCTGCCCTTTCAGATTGATACTAGCAGAGAAGGAAAGAAGGCTGTTTCAGCCACTTTACCTGAACCATCATTGTTCTCATCGTCTGCAAACTGATAACTTGTCCACACAAAAAGTGCAGACTGAATGAACATGAGCTTTTCCCTGTGACAGATTTTTGGCATGCTGATTTTTTCTTTTCTCTTGCTGCTGCATTCTCCAGCATTTTGTCTTCACCTCTCCAACCAACTTGTTTTCTTACGTATCCCATAATAAACTTTTTCAAAAGCAGTCTTTACTATGAAATCCAAAGTGTTCTATCTGTCTTAGGCAGATCTTTCTGCCTAATCTTTCTGCCTTAGACAGAAAGCAAGTAAATCTATCTTTATTGTTTAGCATGTGCTTAAACTACCATTTACCTCAGGTTTCTCTTATTAAAGTACCTATATATCCAAAGCAATAATTGCATAAAGAAGTAGATACAGTGATTTTTACCACCACAGTGGCCAATAAGGGTTTTATTCCATATCTGTGGAAATCTGTATGGAAAACATGAGCCACACATTATTGCCTAGGGGGTCAAGCAGCGTCCAGCACTCACATGGGTTTGCTCACATTGTTTATCTTCTGGGTAGTTACCTTGTTTTTGGAGTTTTGGAAGCGACGGCAAGCTGAACTGGAGTATGAATGGGACACAGTTGAGTACTTAGAGCAAGAAGAACAAGTTCGCCCGGAATATGAAGCTCAATGCACTCATGTAGTAAAGAATGAAATCACACAGGTAAGGAATATTCTGGTAACTGGTGATGGGTACTGTGATACACATGTTGGGGGAGGACACTGCAAATGGTGAATCTGGACTGGAGCTGTGTAAACCAGCAGTGCTTCAAGGAGACCTGACAAGCTGGCCTAGAAATAGTGAACTTATAAAGTACAGCCGTGTGGGAGGGAATTTATACCTAACTGTAGGCACCTTAAAGTAATTGCCTGTTTGAGGAGCTTGCATTGCTGAGGTTCCTGTGTCGTAAATAAACAGAAGTAGGCATCGTCCCCAGCTTAGGAGACTAAGTCTGCTTTATTAAATCCCCCAAGAAAAGATTCAGTGTTGCTGCTGAAGGCCAAGATCTCAGAACATTTGCTATCTTTGCCTAAGAATGCATCAGGAAAAAAGGGTGAAATAGAGGGAAAGATGTTACAATGTTTATCACGCCAAGACTGGGTTTTTAACCAAAGATGTTTCTGTTTGAAACATGTGTTTTTCAAATAGGTATTGTTGCTGAGTGCATGTGAATGCAATTACAATCAATAATGGCAAACTCGCAGAGACAAAGATAATCCTCATTTCAATGAAAAAGGATTCATATTTATGAGGATCTTAGTTTGGATCTCTATTTATTATACATTTTGAGTACCTTTAGCTTCTGTAGCTCACTCCAGCTTAGCTTCACTTTTTATTATTCTCTGTCAATATATTACTCTGGCATATATCAGATCACTTGCATTGCTTTCACATCTCATCCATATTATACTAATGTTTATTAGAGGGCATTTGAAAAGTTCAAAATTAACTGTCATAGTTGAAATTATCCCATATGGATCTTCTTGTACTACAAAAAAGAAAAGCAAAACCTGGTTTTGTTTAAAAGCTTATAAACCTATGCCACCTTTAATGTACGAAGTCATAGATAGAAAGTTCCTTTCAGGCAGTTCAAAGACTAAAGATTATACTAAAACAATGGTTTTGATCCTCAGAGATCCTATAAAGACTCAGTGAATTTTCACACCACCATATTGAGGTAGGCATTTTCCCTGGGAAAGCCATCCCATTGTTCCTATGGGATAAATTAAGAAATACAGAGATCAGAGACAAAAATTTTAGTGCCTGCTAATTTTAGCCAATAAGGTTTAAAAGCTAATGACCTTGGATGTTATAATCAGCCAAGAAAGATAGGTCTATTGAAAAGGACTATGCACCCTGTCATAGCTGAAATCTGTAAGAGCTGAGGACACTCAGCCTCTGTGGAAGTCATTTTTATCTTATAATGGGCATCAAAAAAAAGACACATGTAATCAGGCAAGATTTTTGAAATCATGAATAGATGTAAGTTAACGAAGCAGGAACAACAAAGCAAAGGAAACAAAAAGAAAGGAAACAAAACAAAGAGGCTACACTGCTTTTTCCTGCCCTCAATATCATAAAGGGTTTTATTGCAGCACCCAAAAAATATGAAGAAGACATTGGGTGCATCCTTGATGTGTTTCTAAATCTTTTACAGCAAGAAGAATATGTGCCATACACTGCCTGCGGGAAGTGCATACGGATGACTTTCTGCACAAGTGCAATCTTCTTCTGGGTAAGTTCTCCTCTTACACTTTCTCCTTGTGAATTCAATTCTCTAGTTAGTGCATAAAGAAAAAGATCCTCCTGAACTGAACAAAAGGCAACAAAGGAACAGGTCCAGTTGGATTTCCATCTTATGCATAAACCAAGCCCATAAGGTTATGGGCCCACATAAGAAGGTAGCTGTAGCCACCAGATACTCATTAGCGTACAGTCAATAGAAAATATGACAACATAGATGTCAAGCTGTACCTTGCAAGTTATGCTGGTGAATGTAGTCCATTGATTTTTTTCTCTCATTATTTTGAGATACGTGTCTTTGCTTTTGTGGAGGGAGGCAGGGGAAAGACTTTGGTTTATATGCTCTCCTCCCTGCCACTTTCTCTCCTACTTGTTCCAGTGTTTGCTTCAACAACATGACTCAGTCCAGGGACTCTTTCAGGTTTTTTGTTTCATTTAACAGAGCAAAGCTGGGCACTCTCTAACCTTCCAGAGCTACTGCTTTAATTACAACTAAAACTTGAAAGCAGTCCAGTCACCCATGAAACAATCTCTACCACAGTGAACATACCCAGAGAGGTCACCTTGAAAAGCTCAGTGTTTTAGTATCCTGTCTGTCCTGCTCACCTGTAGCACAAACTGGAGCTGGAAAAGACCTCATCCTAAGTGACAGGAGACAGGTAGGAGACAGGGTGGTGACTGGCAGCCCAGGAGAGCCTAAACGTCTTAAATACAAAGGAAAAAATGCTGACTTGCTGTTGGATTTAAATAGGCAGACCTTCAGGTTGAAGGGAAGAGTTTTGGTCTGGGTTTGTCATTTGTGTTGCTGCACTGTCTTATTACATTCAGGGAGCAGGGAGGTAGGTGGGTTCATGGCAATTTGCAGAGATAGTGAAAAAAAGATTCCCAGCTCTATGGTTGTCAATCTGACTAATAGCTAGAGAACTAGCAAGAAATCAAAGCAGGAGGAGAAGCAGAAAGAGAGGAGATGGCAAGCAAGATGGGGTGCATGGATCATTTTACAACTCCTGCAGATTACATGACTTGGCTTAAAATTCGTCTATTCCTTTGAAGGGTCTGTAGTCTGTAATGTTATCCTGTGAAAGAGAAGGTACAGCCCCCTCCATAATCGATGCAGACTTGCTAGTACATTTCCCGTCCTGCCAATTGCCCAATGTCAAAAGAGGGAGATTTCTTCCATCACATTCCTCGAGGCATAAGATTTGATTACACATCTCATTATCTTTGCTTGCATCAGTACAAACCTTGTTATTAGTCGCAAACCAGACCATCTCTTTTCTTTCCTGCAGATTGACTATGCTGCATGAAAAAAAAAAAAAAAAAAGAAAAAAAAAGGGCTTATTTTATGGATTCCAAATTTATTGCCTTCCATCTTATTTGAGCATCCCCTTGCACTCATCTTATGCGATGGAATGACAGGCACACAATCACACAATGAGTTTCCTTTTGCCTGTTGTAAAAAGTATTTCAAACACACTTTTTCCCAAAGCCCGTGGTTCAATATTAACATCTTTCTTGCGTTCCCTTGGCAGATTCTTTTGATTATTGCCTCAGTTATTGGAATCATTGTCTACAGGCTCTCGGTTTTCCTGGTGTTTTCTGCAACGTTGTCACAGCACATTAACGGAACGGAGGCCCTCCGCAAGTACCTGACTCCGCAGACAGCCACTTCAGTAACTGCTTCAGTCATCAGCTTTATAGTCATTATGGTTCTCAACATCATCTATGAAAAAGTGGCAATCCTGATTACTGACTTCGGTATGCTGCTGCTGCACCTCAGATAGAAAGTTGGGGTAAAATAGCAAGAAAAAAATGACATTTATATGTGTGATGAGAATTCCAATAAATGAACACTTGTACCGCATCTTTCAGAATTTTCCCACCAAATCACACAATACCACCTAGAAACTTTCAAATACAGATTTTCTCAATATCAAAGGAATATGATATTCAGCTCTTTGCCTGAAAACTTGTATAGCCAGCATGAAAGATCAATTTTTTACGTTTTGTGCTTGTGAAACAGACAAAGCAAAGAAAATTACTATAATAACCAAGCTTTATGAAAACAGATCAGTAAGGCATAACACATTCAATTACATTAGCTTTTGTTTATGGGGAAAATAGCTATTTTCTTGTAAATAAATGATATAAGGTCACTTTTCCAAAGCTAGATACCATTCCTATGTTATTAAATAGATAAACAGTTGCAAATATTATTATTCTTTATATCCAGGCCATCAACATTAAAATCGCTATTTTACTTTAGATGTGTGAAGTACTGCGGTGTTTTAATATAGTTTCATTTAATACTGTGCCATCAGTTCCAAGTGTTACATTTGCATCTTTCCTGAGAGTGCTGGATTTGGGTGCTTTTTTTCCCCTGAGTTATCAGAATTTTTTGCTTTTTCTTTTTCTTTATTGCCAGGGAAAAAGTTCTTTCCTTTTTACAACCCATATAGTTTTAGAATTACCATAATGGCTACAGTATACATGGGGATTATGTGCAATCTAATTTATAATGCTCCCAGTCACATTAAGGAATAGAAGGCATACATGTACTTTTCCACCTGAGGCTCTAAAGCAGCTTGAGCTTACTTGTAGGCTGGCACTTTTTTTTAAATGTTTTTTTTTTTTAATTGCAGAGCTTCCAAGAACACAGACTGATTATGAAAACAGTCTGACCACAAAGATGTTCTTGTTCCAGTTCGTCAACTACTATTCTTCATGCTTCTACATAGCCTTCTTTAAGGGTAAATTTGTTGGTCACCCTGGAAATCCAGTTTATTGGCTAGGAAAGTATCGCAATGAAGAGGTAAGAATGTATAAGAGTGTTTGTTTTTAAACATTAGTCCAGGCATTCTGCTGCAGTTAGGAGTGCACAGTACAGTTGTGCATGTATAAATTGTGGGTTCAAAAAAGTGCCTGCCTCCCAAGCCATCTGCTTCCTTAATAACCCCTAGCATACAAGAATATGACAAGAGACCAGTTGGGCTTAGAAATGTATTACATACACCCAGACAAGCTTATTTTCCCACAATCCAGCAAACTGTGATTTGGCACATGAGAAGAAGAGAACATCAGTAACAGCATTCCTGTTCCGCTGGGTGACCCTTGCCTCATGACAGCAACATACAGAGTTGCCTGGCTTCACTTGGTATTGCACTCTTTCACTAGTGTCCTGTCAGCCTATTGTATGTGATCTGGAATTGGCTTTTGCATACCTTAATGGGAAAGGTTTGCCTAAATAGCCTTCTTCTATTGGTTTAAGAAATGTTATCATTATAAACCAGAAATGCATATTTTCCAATGCTTAAAAAGTTACTCAACCTCAAAATTTTTTCATGTCTCTCCCAACCTTCAGTGTGATCCAGGCGGATGTCTCCTTGAACTCACAACTCAACTTGCCATCATAGTAGGAGGTAAAGCAATCTGGAATAACATTCAAGAAGTGCTTCTTCCGTAAGTTCAAACTATTAGGTAATCTGCTCTTTCACATTTGAAAGGTACTGCTTTTGCTTGACGTGTTCTGGCATTTGGTCACTAAATCTGGTAAGTGCATATTGTATTCTGGAAGAATAAGACTAGTCTTGGGGGCCTTTTTAGGCAGTTTGAATATGTTCGGTCTGGTAGCTCTGAGCTCCTGTCTCTGTTCTGACCATTTTAGTTCTAATCAGAAATGCTTCCTTCCTCTGCAAATCAGACTCAATGTGTTTCAGGTTGGATATTTAAAGCTGAGACAATAGAAGCTCTGGAAGTATTAAACTAAAGACTGTTGCTTAGTATTGAGGGGAATGATTTGTTGCTAGACATGAGGCTTTTAAAAGTGATACATGATACATATTTAACTAGTTAATTTTACAGTCATATTTGACATTCATAATGCCTAGACTTTCTCTTTCATATTTTAATGTAAACAATAAGCGAAGTGCGACCATGAATGCACTCCGTTTCATTTAGGTTAAAATACTATCCAGGATTCTCTCCCTTCTCCCTGGACTTGTTCTTTATTTTATTCTGATCAGTGCCTGCTATGTTGGGAACTCCCAGTTTGCTGATGACCTCCTGAATGCCATAAGCACCAGCCCACAGCATTGTATACCCTCTGGCTGTTGTTCCTCCAAGTCCATGAATTGTGCTTCTTTGCTGCATGGTGACTCTACTTCAAAGCATGTCATTAATCCTGTGCAGGGCTGAGGCTTGGGTGCTCTGCTGAGATAGAGTTCCTCCAGACCCCCAGAGCTCTGAGCATGCTGCTGGTTGCAGGATGGACCTGTAGATCAATCCTTCTTTTCAACTTCTTCTTTCACCTGGGGAAGGGTCCTAGACTGAACATGCCTGCAGATGTCAGCTCCAGCCATAGATGACCGACTCCCCCTTCTGTGTACAGGAAATATATTCATCTGACCAGAATTTTTATTTCACTTCCCAGGGTGACAAGTAACATTTAGGTGTTGAAATGCTGAGTATTATTTCTGGATGTGGTTCTTAACTGTTTTCTCATTTTGCATCTCTGCAAGTATAAAAAGAATCATTCTAGTTTTCCTCTGTTGACAGAAACATTCATCTCTACCACCCTTTCATTGAATATAGTTCTTTGCTGAAAATGGCTACAGCCAATTCATCAGTTTTCTTAAATTCTCATGCAAGCCTTTCGGATGAGAAGATCAGCCTCACCCTGGGAAGGCGAAGGAGTAGCTAATCCTGGAAACCATTTCCAGGATTATGAAGGACAGGATTGCCCAGGAGTAGTCAGTATGTATTCGCCATAGGGAAGTCAAAGAAGGTTGACTGACCTGCTAACCTTCTATGATGAAATGACTGGCTTAGTAGATGAGGAGAGAGCAGTGGATATTGTCTACCTGGACTTCAGTAAGGCTGTTGACATTGGCTTCCATAAAAGCCTTGTAGAGAAGCTATTGAAGTAGGGGCTGGATGAGCAGACATTGAGGTGAACTTAAAACTTGCTGAATGTCCAGTCCCAGAGGGTGGTGAGCGGTGGCATGAAGCCTAGTTGGAGGCTAGTCACTAGTGGTGTACCCCAGGGATCATGAGGAGACAGAGTGTACCCTCAGCAAGTTTGCTGATGACATCAAACTGATAAGTCAGAGGGTTGTGCTAACACACAGAGGGATCTTGGCATGCTGGAGAAATAAGCTGACAAGAACTTCATGGAATTCAACAAGGGGAAGGACAAAATCCTGCATCTGGGGAAGCAACCCCATGACCAGTATATTCTGGAGTCTACCCAGCTGGAAAGCAGCTTGGCATAAAAGGGACTGGGGATCCTGGTGGACACCCAAGTTGAACTTGAGCCAGCAATGTGCCCTTATTGCAAAGAAGGCCAATAGTATCTTCAGCTGCATTAGAAGGAGTGCTGCCAGCAGATTGAGGGAGGTGATCCTTCCCCTCTTCTCAGCATCAAGGAGTCCACACCTGGACTGTATCCAGTCTAGACCTACCAGTACAAGAGAGACATGGACTGAAGTCCAACAAAGGGTCACAAGGATGATGAAGGAACTGGACCACTTCACAGAGGAGGAGAGGCTGAGAGAGCTGAGACTGTTCAGCCCAGAGAAGAGAAGGTCCAGGGTGATCTTATCAATGTGTACAAATACCTGAAGGGCCAGATTGAAAAAGGAGGGAGACAGACTAATCTCAGTGACAGGACGAGAAGCAATTAGCACAAACTGAAACACAGGGAGTTCCCTCTGAACATAAGAAAACACCTTTTTACTGTAAAACTGACCAAACACTGGCATAGGTTGCCCAGGGAGATTGTGGAGGCTCCATCCTTGGAGATATTCAATAGCTATCTGGATGCAATCCTGGGCAACTGGCTCTGAGTGACACTGCCTGGCAAGGAGGGGTTGGACCAGATGACCTTCAACAGTGACTTCCAACCTCAACCATCCTATGATTCTGTGATTTTTTTGTAATCAAAGGGAGTTAATCTGTTTAACCGCAGGCCTACATTTAACTTGATTTTGTGTTACCTGAATTTTATGTGGTCAGACACCTGTACAACATAAGCATAAATCACTATGATTCTGATATGTTGCCCTTTCTTATTTATGTTTGTAAATAACTGCTTGCAGGATAAGGCAATAGATGATTATACTCATGTTTGAAGAAGGTTCTCAGTAATTCAAGAATCTAAACTAAATCCACTCTTCAAATATGTAACAGCACAAATGTTGGGGTTTTTTTTCCATTTACTGAATGTTTTAGGTTATTTTACCAATGTTAGTGGTCTTTTTCTCCCTGGCTGATAGTTGGGTTAAGAATCTAATTGGAAGATGTGGTGCAGCTGCTCGAGCAGAAAAAGTTGTTCCACGCTGGGAACAGGACTACCACCTGCAGCCTATTGGAAAACTTGGACTGTTTTATGAATATCTTGAAATGGGTAAGTAGCAGTTTAGTTCAGTTAGTGCTCTAAAGAAAATCTTCATACAACCAATGCTTAATAAGTGCATAGGTAGAGGACATGAATGTTTTTCCAAGAGAAGTTTTGACGAGCCATGCTGGGCCACCCTGTCATGACCATGCTTTTGCCAAGAAAGACTGGCCCAGATGATCCTTGAGGTCCCTTCCGATCTGGTAGTCTATGGTTCTATGATTACAGATTATTTGCAATCTTTTGTTAAGCAGCTACGCCTCAATACAATTTATAACTTGGAAACAGCCCATGGTTCTACAAGGAGAAGGACTTCTGCTTCTTTGCCCCATCCTCTAAGAAATGCACCCAGAAGGCAGACCTTTACTATGTTCTGATGTGCAGCAGAGCCCAGTGTCAGACTGCTCTGCTAGAGACTTGCAGAGTGACCAGGACTTGTCACTGGTCTTGTGGGAGCTGGCAGATCTCTGGTTTGTTGCCACCATCTGCTCTGTCACAACATTGCAGCACCCAGACACCAGTAAGGCAGCTGTTAGTTCAGGCTTTCCAGCACAGAACCGAGACAGTCGATAGACTTCCAAGTCTTCATGATGAAGACATGAGAAACAAAAGGGTGTTCAAATATCTAGAGTAGTTCCTCTTGGTGTGTTGTGACTTGTAACATTTCCTGTCCCCTCCACCTGGCAGGTTTTGTTGGTACTATTGCACTCCTATCATCTCATACAGAGGATTCACTAGGAACTCAGCTACTCTTTCTTGTCTCTCTCCCACAGTTTGAGTATATAAAGTATATGTGCTCATATGTGCTTATCTCCTGTAAGTGAAAGCCTCAACAGTGTATGTGATCTCTCCCTTTGACAGTTATACAATTTGGCTTTGTCACTCTCTTTGTGGCGTCATTCCCCCTGGCTCCTCTTCTGGCTCTTATTAACAATATGTTGGAAATCCGTTTGGATGCGTGGAAGCTGACGACCCAGTTTAGGCGGATGGTTCCACAGAAGGCACAGGACATCGGTGCCTGGCAGCCCATCATGCAAGGCATAGCCATTCTGGCAGTGGTCACCAACGTAAGTACTGGGCCAACAGCCACAAAAGGTAAAATGACCTGACAGCAGGTGTCACATCCAAACGTGGGAATGCCATGTGCAGCAATGTAGCACTTCAATGATCCTAAATTAATTATGAGCATCAGTCCCTTAAGACTCTTAGGATCCCTTCTTGTCCAGGACAAGAGGAAATGACCTCAAGTTGCGCCAGGGGAGGTTCAGATTGGATATTAGGAAAAATTTTTACGCTCAAAGGGTTATTAAGCATTGAAATGGGCTGCCCAGGGAAATGGTTGAGGCGCCGTCCCTGAAGGTATTCAAAAGACGGCTTGACATAGTGCTTAGTGACATGGTTTAGTGCTGTTTTTTATCAGAGTTAGGTTGATGGTTGGACTAGATGATCTTAAAGGTCTCTTCCATAGAATTCTATGATTCTATAACTTCACTCCCAGTGGAACAGCTCCTCAATTACTTTCCAGATGTTTTGGAAACAGAATAAGGCTACTGTGTAAAATATTTTATCTAAAGAAAAGAAATTTTATTTAGAGTTGCCAGAGTCTTGAACAAATCCGTTACATACGAAGACTGTAGCGCATCTTTCCTAAAACTATAGCACATAGTACAGAGATCTTTTCAGGCAGTCTACAGCTAAATGCAATATTTTTTTAAAAAAATAGGTTACGGCTTAGCTAATTTATAATTGATTGCTGTTTCTAATTGCTACAGTGGTTACAGTCAACACCTTCGTATTTCAACTTGCCTTTAAGCAGTTCTGGACTTAAAACAGAAATTCAGCTTCTTTCACATGTACTTAAAAATACAGTATGTGCTTAAAATTGCAGCACCTGCATTTTGAGATCAGAATGAGTTTCCTGAGAATTTTCAAAATTATCTGAGTTTTTGTTGGATTGAAAATTAATTTTAAAATAGTTTCTTTAAAATATTTAGGGGAAAAGAGTGTTTTTTTCTGATAAATATACTCCTAGCAATGAAATCCAGACCTTTCAAATTTCCCATATCATTAATTCACCAAGATCTTATACATAGGCTGGATTGTGGGGAGAAAAATAATCCATTGGACTTTACCCCTGTGAATTATTTGATTACTTATTCTCAAAGAGTAGCTCATATGTATTATCTTTCAACAAATTCCCACTGCTGGCCTTTCTCAAAACAGCAATAACCACTGGTTTCCTCTGCAGGGACAGTAACACCACAGACTGTCCATGGTTAATAGCCTTTTTCAACAAGGTTACCATTTTATGCTGTTATTGGTGAGAAGAGGGATCCCTTCTGACACAGTTGAAGATAGTCACTTCCTCCAGGACCTCGTCCTTGCAGTAACAGCACCTTATTGCACTCAGTAGGAGTTTCTGTAGAAAGAAGCTGAGCTTGAAGACAAGAGTTCATCTTAGCCCAAACTTTCACAGGAGGCTCTGCCTGTTTTGAGAATGGTGGGCTTTGAGTAAGAGGAAAGAGATGGAGCTGAGCACTTTGCCATAGATACTAACCCAATAGTTAGGGGACTTATTTCATGTAAAAGAGCAATTCAAATTTGCATAAGGGCGTTAATTTATTTTCCTGTATCTCAGCTCAGACATCTTCTGTAGTTGTTAGGTGCTTGGCTGTTCTGTCATCTCAACCTCAGGGGTTCTGCTTCTCAGAAATAAGGGGGCAGGTTTGTGCATTTTCTCTTCCCACACCCAGATGAGTGTCCCTGCATATTCCTCTCTCTTTTCCCCCCTACTTTAAAAAGTCTTTTTTTTTTTTTTCCACCTGAAAGGAGAAGCCCTCTGTTTTTGAAAAAAGAGAAGATGAGCTTCCATGACTTGTTGGTTTATCATCTTCACAGTAGCTTATTTTCATTATTCTGAGGATTAGAGGTGGTAGCATATAGAAACAGGAGTCTAGAGTGGATTTCAACTATTAGGAAAATTTTATGTCAGCCTCAGCTATCAGATGTATTTTCAGATATTTAAAGGCCTCCCAGAATGGCCATTATTCTTGTTCAGAACTTTATTTTGCACTATAGAAATTCAACAGGTGTGGTAGACATAGTTAAGATGTAGAAAGGAGGCTCAGGAGAATATAAAGGTAGAAAATGAAGCTCTGAGAAAGTGCAGAAGAAGAAAGGTGGGAAAATTGCAAGAGAATCTGGGAGACAGACAGGAAGCTCGAGCATGTGCTCCAGTTGTTTTGCAGTTCTCTGCTGAGGCAAACCAAACATACATCCAGCTGTTCCATAGGCATATGGAACATCCAAGGCCTACTAGTAAATCTAGTGTTAAAATTTAAAACAAAAGCCATGCAACTTTGGTAACACATGTCCAGATTTTTAGAAACTTCAGGTGCTACTGGAGATACCTTTGGGGACTTTTGCTTTAGTGCTTGTACAAAAAATTATTAATGATAATTCTGGGACTTTTGCTTTAGTGCTTGTACAAAAAATTATTAATGATAATTCTCTCAGCAAATGATGCAAATCCCAACAGATGATACAGATTCCCTGATGAAGCTTAGTTAGAAATAGAGGCAACATTATTGGTGCATCCATATCCTCTTTTGAACTATGCTGCTAGAAAACTTATAAAATAAGAGGCAGAAAAGTTTCTAGTGCCCTGGAAGAAAAAAAATTATCTTATACTATTGGAGAAACTAATGTCTTTCCTAGGCAATCCAACTGGATCATGTAACACCACTATGAAATGAAAAGTTGAATATACATCTTAAGATTACTTTAAAATATTGTTATGAGAACCCATATCATAGTCTTTATGATATTCAGGGCAAAGTTAAAGGGGCTTTCTCCTTATGTGCCATATCCCTCAAAGCATTGCTGAAACCGTGGAAGTCCTCAAAGTATATTGACAGCTTGGTTTTACTCTCTGTCCTCCTTGACAGGCACTCAATCCCAGCATTCACGTGGCTTTTAACTGCAGCCATGTTTCTTTTAGAATCACCCTATTTGGAGGTCTCACACGTTAGATACGGTTAATGTCAGTGGGAATGTAGTTCATTTGCCACTGACATCGGTGGGGTTATTAGCATACGAGGGGCACAGCACCAGAGACTGCCATGTTCAAAAGGTCCTGCTGCAGGTGTTGTTAGAACTTCAAAGGGATCAGTGTTTCTTGCTAATGAAGTGTGGGCTATAAAGTCATACACTAGATCAAATGCTAAAAGCTGTTTTCTTCCTTTAAGTATGTTTTTTTTTTCTTGTTTGCCATCCAGAATCTAGTATAGGTCATCAGTCTTTCCTTTCCCATCCTTTCCATGATTTTTCCTCAGCACTCAGAAAGTGTTTCTTCTCTTCTGTGTGACTTGTGATTTGGCTTGGGTAGTGCATCATCTTCTCCTGTATGCACTACCTTTCTAACACCTGCTAGTGGCTTGCAAGCAACTTTTGCACAAAACTATCAGTTTTGAGACTTGCCATTCAGGCGCTGGACTTGCTGTTGCATGATACCAAGCATCTGTTGTTCATTTGGAGACTGATTTTAATTAGTTATGGTATAAATGGAAAACTGTGTTCAGCAATGCTTGGGAAGCAGAGAATGTGCTATTTGTTTGTAGTTCTCCAGTGCAGTACCCTAAAATGCAGACTATAATTCAGGAGGGAAAAATGTTTTTCCTTTGAGAGGATACCACAGCTTTCGTATTTCTGTCCTTGCAGCTCTCTGGAGCACATCTGGAGATCATTCTGAGAGAGGGAGGAGTGGGACAGGATTCAGATTTAGGATGATGAGAGATACAGGGCCTTGCAAAAAAAAAAATCTCTAAGAGCAAATATTAAGTTGTGTAAATACCATATGCCAGCATCTTTCTAAATGATACACAGAAGCAGCATTAAACTCATTTGGTCCAAAGAGAGAAGGGATATTTTTTTGCTTTACTGTTCAGCTGCTATTGGCTCATTTGTGGTCTGACTGGATGAGCTAATGAACAGAACAAAATTATATGTAACTAAAACTCTCTGTGCTTGTACTTCAGTTAAAAACAGAGTAGTTTAGGTGTGAGGTCTTCACCCTGCAACTGAAGGACATAGTAATATATATTTCTTGTCCGCCAGAAACACCTACTCTGCGTGTAAATATAAACAACACATAATTTTAACTTCGTTGCATACTGGCATGTAATTCTTAAAAACAGTTTTTAAAAGTGCATGCCAACTGCACTTGATTTAAGCCAAAGTACAGAACCAAAAAAAAAAAAAAATCTTATCCTTGAAAATTTTAGATAAGTTTATTTTAGTCTTAGGACACCTCCCTTTTCTTTCTCGCCAGCCAAATTAACATTCTTTCTACTGAACTCAATTGTAACAATATGCTGGAAAACAAAATATAGATTTTGGACCACAGTCTCAATCTTAAGTCTTGTTTTAGTGTTTAACATTGGGCAGTGGTCCTACTTGAGGTGGGGTGGGCCTCGCAGCCTTTTCAACTCCTTGTCCATTCCCTTCCCTGTCTCTTCCCCTTGTTGCTGCATCTGCTGTTGTGCTGGCACCACCACTTTGGCAAACAAAGGGTGAACCAGGTCAAGGACTGGATCCAACCAGGTATCCCCACCAGATCAGTGCTGTGATCTGGTCTGCTGCACAGCTGCATGGATGTATGAGTGAACTGCTAAGGGCAAAGGCAGGAGGGAGGGTGGTTGGTTTATCTAGCACTGCCACCACAATGTTGTTTGAGGAACTGTAGAAGAGATGTCTGCATTTTTTGTATACCTTTCTCCTCTCACCTCTTCACCTTTTTTCAGCTGTTACAAATACCTCCTCAGGTTGGGGCTGTCTTGATGGGAATGCTGCACCAAGGTGGACAATTCTGCCTCATCTCATGAAAATAAGGAAATACAGAGGGCATGAATCACTGACTGGCATGAGAGAGAATAAAATACAGATATTAACCAGCTCTTATACTCCTCTGTTACCCATTACTGCATCTTTCCTATGGCTTTTTTTCTGCCCCTCTTATGCATCTTTGCCTAAAGCTCCCTCTCCCGATCCCATTACATCCCTACTTCATGTCTTTCTCCTCCATGACTCTGCCCTGGTTCTTTGCATCGATGTTGTCAAGTGTGGGGTTTGGGTTTTTTTGCCCTGCCGTGGCACAAAAGACTTCTCTTTTGGCTCTGGACTGCAGCTCTTCACTCCTTCCTGAAGGTGCTGGGCACCAGAGGCGCCTGTCCTCATGAGCCTCTTGCTAGGTACTCAGCTGCAGATCTTGCCAGTGGAAAGTCTTCCTCACAGGGGAGCCTTTTGAATTTGCAATAGCAGAGGAGGAGATTGGATTAAACATAGTTAGCCTGTCCTCCACACTAGGATGTTTTGGGAAGTTTATGAGTTTAGAAAAGACTTCCCATAACAAACCCACGGATACAATTTCCTACCCAGTTTGTGACTAACAGACTGAGTAGGACAGGGACTCTCTTGGGAGTAAGATAAAAACAAATGGTCACGTCATATGTAAAACAGCACTATGCAGCTGCTACTAAAAAATTATCTTGGCATCAAGAGCAGTTTCCACATGTACTGACATTGAAACTTATGAGGCAACAACTGCCAAGATGAATTTGGGCTGGCTAGCACCTCAGAAAGAGTGGGATGATTCTGGGGTCAGAGATGGATCAGCTATACGTATAATTTATTTAATTCCTTTACTCAAACCTCGGGGTTCCTGCTGAAATTTAATTTTCTATTACTGAAGGACTCTTCTGGTTGTTTCCATGAGTTTCATCAGGCAGGTTTTCTTTAAGCACCTCGTAAGTACATGTGATAAGAAGTATGTTTGCTGAAGGTTACCTTAGAGCGCTTTAAGGTGAGTCTGACTGCTGACCTCCACTGTATGCTCATGAGGAAAGAAGTGTATTATAGCATAACTTTTTGAAGGCATCCAGCATAGCTAGCGTAATTTAAAAACCATACAGAGTGCACATGCCAGAAAGAGATTGTTTTATGCCTGTGAGTGGCTACGTGCTCATTTACAGGGGGAACCACTGACTGGAAAAGTACATATTTTCTATTTTTAGCTCATACTGTAACTTGTGAGATACTAAGTATGTGGCAAAGCCATGCATATTAAGGCTTGTTTCTTAAACACTGCTCCCCTTTTTTTGTCTTCTTTTTCTGAAATGCAGGCTATGATCATTGCTTTTACATCTGACATGATTCCTCGGTTGGTGTATTACTGGTCCTTTTCAGTCCCTCCTTATGGGAGTCACAGCAGTCACACTATGAAAGGGTATATAAACAGTACACTTTCTGTCTTCAATATATCAGACTTCAAGAATGCAAGCAAACCATTTTCCCCTTGGTTTGGGAACCAAACGACGTGCAGGCAAGTGTCAAATAACCATTCTTTTCCAAAGACAAAAATAAAGATGAGTTTTTTAATATCTAAACCATCTGATTCAGTTAACAATATCCAGCAAGAAATGTTAAAACACAGTGAAAGCCAGCATGTTTTCAAAGGCAGAACTGAGTGGAAGTATTCACCCATAAGTTTGTGCTATGCAGAAAATTCGTACNCGGGGGGGGGAGGGGACAACATTTCAGCCAAATACAGCTTAGTCTGCAGGTATGATTTTACCCATTACTGTAATTACGTGCAGCTAACTGTTCCTGGATGCATCAGGCAGGGACATGTCTTGCTCCATCCTCTGGCCACAGTGCCGTACTGCAGAGATGCCTGAGACTTGTTCCTGACTTTGCTACTTTGCTTTCAGATACCGGGATCTCCGCTATCCTGCTGGGCACCAGCACCAATATGAGCACAACATATATTACTGGCACGTCATTGCAGCCAAGCTGGCTTTCATCATTGTCATGGAGGTAAGTGTACGGGGGTTTGGGTGTTAATTAGTTAAATTTCTTTTCCCTCCATGCAGAAATTCCTTCAAAGACATTCTGCCCAGGCACGGCTGCCAGAGCTGGTGATGTGTGCTAGCATGGGCACAAGTTTGGGGGATGTAAATTAGGTGTAGCACAATTAGAAAAAAGAAGACTCTCAAGTCGATACATCAGCTGAGGATTGCCCCACGTTTGTGGTTTCTTTTCTCAAGAACTGCAAAATTATATTTAGTATCAGAAATAGAAGGGACAGTTAGACCAAAAGTATTTTTACATATGCTTTGAGAAAGTTTGTGCACAGCCTCATGAGTACATATACATAATACATGTGCACCAGCAGAGTGCAGTCTATAAGGACAGTCACTGCAAGAGGTAAGTCTCTAGATACCCCCAAAAAACTTCTTCTGCAGATTTGTAAGCAATCCAGGCTTACAAAAGACGGGGGTCGTCCAAGATGAAGTGAGAGGATGATTAGGGATTATTTCATTATAAATGTATTTAGGGCCTGATTCCAGGACTACTGAAATAATCAGAAACATTCAGCTGATTAGACCAGAGTTCCCATAGCAGAGAAAAGTCCATTGGCCCAGAGTCATTTGAACAACCCTAAGACAATTTTAAAAGAAACTGGAACTAATAATTCCATGCATGGAGGAAGCACTAGGTATCAGGGTTCCCCCAAAGCAGGCAGAGATGCCCTTGTTAAAATCAGGATTAGAAAATCAGAAATTCTTGTTTATCAGGCAATTATTCTACTCATTAATCATGTCTACTTCTTAAAATACTGTTCTACTGTGATAGATACTGGTAGAGAATCAGCTCAGAGTCTTAAGAGATAATGTGACATTTCATTTATAATAATAATAATGTCCTGTTCAGCCTGACTGACATTTTTTCATTTTCACCTTCCCCAGCATGTCATATACTTTGTGAATTTTATTATTTCATATGTAATTCCGGATGTATCAGAAAAGACCAAGAGCAAGGTCAAACGAGAGAAGTACCTAACACAGAAACTTTTGCATGAGAACGATCTCAAAGTTGTGAAGAAAACCATGGGGAAAATAGCCGACAAAATTATCAAAGGAGTCGACAGCACTTTCCGACCTAAAGCTGAATAAGTACGTTTTTATATGGAATAACAATATTTAGCCAACTAATACCTGTCTAGATACTACCAGTAACTAATTGAATATTTTGGATTAATTCCCTTTACTAAACATTGTTTATCACAACTGTTACCTGCTCATTTTCCTGTTTCCCTTGGACAAATGCAACCACTGTGACTCAGAAGAAAGTTATCAATTTTTTAAACAGCTTTACAAGGGCATATTTTTATAATGTGTGAAGATAAATATTATTTATCATCTTAAAACGATGCAGATCAATTCTCAACTACATGGAGTGTTTCCCACTTTATTTAGGCACCAGCTATTAGATGTCTCATTTGACTTGAATAAAAAACTTAACAAGAATGATGTCATCACATTTTCTGAAGGAGTTTTGATTACTTGCTAATGTAAACCCCAACTATAAAACAAGGAGGAAAAGCCAAAACATGAAGAAAAATGCAACTTAAAATCGTGTTGTTAAGCCATTGGAATTAACTTACTTGGCGCTGTTGTGTGCTACACTGAATTAGCTATGCATACTGAGACTTCAATGGATAACAAGATATTTCAATTAATCATGGACTTGGATCAGAAGAAGCAGCAGGACTGTAAGCCCATCCTGTTCATCAATCTCTGTGTAAACAGGAGAATTGCCTTTGAAATCAATGCATACAAACTGACTTTACAGCACTCCAAGTGAGTAGAAAATTCAGGCATTTTATCTTTCCCCAGTCAATGTTCTTTCATTAGTTCACTTGCCCATTCTGCCCTGAATGGCCATAGCCTTGAAGGTCTCCTACCTGTAACAGTAATGAGCATTAAAGGTCTTTTCACGTACTAAATCAATATTCGTAGAGGGCTGTCTTTTACATTTCTCCCACACCAGGGGCACCATGCTCTTCTTCCCGGAAATATTTCAACATAGGAGGAATGTACAACTGGACCTGTTGTGGTATGACATTGTGTGATAAAGTGAATTCTGACAAGACCATAAATCTACTGAATCTGAAGAATGGAGTAAACTATTTAATGTGCCTTAACCATGTTATGAAGCTTTAAATAACTAGAAAGGATGTGAGAGGTGTGGATGCATGCGCTGGAGCCATCAGTCATTTTCAAATTAGGCTGCAGATCTGCTTGCCTATTTTGGCTCCTTTTGCAAACTGGGAGTTAGGGAATTACAGATTAAGCATGTATGTAGAGCTCCGCTTTTTTGTCTGCAGCCGTGATATTCCAGATTATTAACTTGCTTCCAAAATCTTGTTGAAACTGCAAAGATATGTCTGTACTCTGTAAAATGTTGTGTTTGTAGTTTTGTACCCTTCATAACTGTAATAGATATGCAGAATTTTTAAGCAGATTATTCACATAGCTTTTTCCATATTAAGAAGTTCATTTGTAGAAACTAATTAGCATTTATAACCATCCCACTAATAACCAGAAGGAAACAAACATCTGAATATTGTAGCAAAACTTCTGAATACTGACTGCTGTGTACCTTGAGACTATTCTTTGAAAAGGCAACGTTTAAACCAGAAGAGGTAGAACTTGAGGGGAGTCCTTTCAGCAATCATGATAGGAGAGCTTTCACTTAGAAAGATTTTGCATGATTGTATGGAAGAATGTGAGAGGAAAGCTTGGTTCAAAAATCAAGGAAAGATGAAAGAAATAAACTCACACCTTCCAGAGAACCACTTCCTTTCTGACACTGAAGGACTGAAGCTTACTTGCTTCAGTAAAAAATTGTGTAGACACCACCTGGAGCAGGAGAGAGAGACGCAGGACAGAAGAACAAGATAAACCATAACAATAAATGACAAGTCAATCAGAGCAGTGATGGAACCAGTACTTCTGCGCACAGGGAGTTCCATCTTTTGCCATTTGTTTTGGTTGCATCAGAATCATGACAAGTCTTTAACTTACCAGGAGGCAAATATAAACTGGGCAGATGGACAAACACTCAGAAGTTTCTAAAGAAAGACAGAGTGTCATACCAAAATATATCCCCTCAGTATTGGTTTGACCTTTTCCCCAGATCACAGATGGTTGGGGTTGGAAAGGACCCCTGGAGGTCATCTGGTCCCACCCAGGCAGGGCCACCTAGAAGCAGCTGCCTAGGACCATGTCCAGGTGAGTTTTGAATATCTCCAGCAATGGAGATTCCACAGCCTCCCTGGGCAACCTGTGCCAGTGCTCAGTCACCCTCACAGTGAAAAAGTGTTTCTTGATGTTCAGAGGGAACCTTCTGTGTTTCAGTTTGTGCACATTGCCTCTGGTCCAGTCACTGCATGGTATACCAAACTTCTGTTCAAAACAAATTTTTGTCAAAAAATGGTTTCATGAAGCAATTTTTAGTGAAGTACTCAGGACTTCCTTGTGCAAAATGAGTTTATTTAGAAATGCCAGCCAGCTCCTCCCAGACTTGGCGCTTTTGATTTTAGCTTTGAACTGGCCATCCCCTATCTTTGGTTGTCTTCAGCTAGAGATGCCATTTTCATACTCCCATCAGTGATCACACCACCAGTGTGCCTTAAATACCTTTTCAGGTGCGGGATTAGAGGGCTCAGGCTGGCAAGGAGGCAGCCTGTGATAAAGGGAAAAAAAGTCCAGCAAGAAATGGACCATTTCGGGTAATTATTTTGTCTTAAGAAAACATGTATTGCCCACTTTGAGAGGTAGAGAGACTAGGAAACAAAGGAATTGAGTGCCTTGCCTAAGGTCACAGTGTGAGTGGTGAGTGCCTGGTCTTCTGCTCCTTGTTTGGTTCCTGTGGCCTCTCTCAGTTGCCCCTTTTTACATGAGTTGGCAGCATTTCCTAAAGGGGGAGTTGTCCCTGGGTGTCATTGAGAGTTTATATTCCTGCCTTTAAAATAATGGTATTAAAAAATGTGCTACATCAGCAAAGCACAATATCTATGACTTGGGCTCCTCCCATGATAAAATCCTAGTCGGCTTTGGGTGCATTTCTGCATTACCGTTTTTGTTCAGACCAGGAGTGTGCTTTTGAAACTAGTCTTTCACTTGTCCCCGCTTTCTGAGAAGTGCTTCCCATCATAAACTGGTCTCGGGGCACAGGGACTGGATTCCTCTTGGTTTAAACTGAACCAGAAGGCAGGTTTTAGATATGCATTTAGTGATCTCCAACAGGCACTTAGTCCAGAGAGCTAAAACCAGAGTCAGGCTGAAGAGAGCGGTGAGCACTGCGTGGGCATCACCTAGTCAACAGCAACTTTTTGCTCCAGTGATTTGCTTCTGAAGTGCCACACTCCTTACTAACGTAGCTGTAACATTTCATTTCAGAAGACATTATATCAGGAATGCAGTTCAGCTTGCCATATGCACAGGGTTATTCACAGCACAGTTCTGAATGAGAGAGAAGTAAGCAGGGAAACCAACAGAGTGCCTAATAATTGCATTTTAATAGTGTGATTTAAGATGTGCAATTTCTGTAGCCTCTACCTCCAACTGCNGCCAACATGAGTATTTGTAACGTTTTTTACTCTAGGTCACTTTAATACTATTTAAAGATCTGCTTGAAGGGAAAAATTAACATTTGTTTTAAATGATGACTCAATTTTACTCTTATTTACACTTGATATGTAGGTCAGACTCTCACTTTATACAGATCTGTTGAAGCCAGGGTGGATTTGGACCAATGACTATTTCTTTGCCTTAACAAGCACCATACATTAAAAAAAACGATGCCACTGTTTTAGACTCTGTACGATGATAAAATTCAGAATGTAAGAATGTATTTTTTGTATTTTTTCTAAGAATGTTTGCTATTAGTTTCTGAATATTAAGACTGTATATTTATTGTCATTAAATAAAGTCTATTTTAAAATAACAATACATCTGATGTTGATTAGCATTGTTTGTTTTTCCATGAACGATACTGCTGCTGCCAAATGCCACATTTAAATTCTTACAATGTCATCCCTGTCTAATTTCCATATTCCTCCTCTTTTTCAATCTTTTTCCATTAAACTGTTACTAGCACTGAAATTTATCTCCTGGTTTTTTTACATCCTCTAGGTGGAAGTCATTCCTTTCAACACCAAGTTGATGACAAGGACCATTATGTTCTCATGCAAATAAACAGTTTAGGTCTTTATACCCTTGCACTCCTGTCATGATAAACCCTGTGATATGTTTCAAAGTCATTATTTATTTCTTCATCCAGATCAAGTCTGTGATGTTCCCACCTCCAGGCAGTCCACTCTCTCTGTCTCTCCTTGTCATCCAGCCATCAGTTCTCTTCTACTTCCTCTCTACTTTGAGAAAATCCTTTTCTAACACTTAGAGAACAGAAAGCTTAAAGAGTCATTTTAAACAGAGACCTTCTTTGCATTGAGGTGTGTTGGTTTTATTTTCCTTAGGGATTCCCAAGATCGATCTGCTTTCTGGAGCTTTATGATAGTTGTGGAAGCAGAGGTACTGCCACTTCCAACCCAGTTTCTGTTGAGTATGGGCTGTTGTGTCATACAGGTGCCATGCCCAAGCTGTTCTGCCGTTTTTGCATCAATTTGGCTTTGTCAGAGCAAGAACAAAAGCAACTTAATGAAAAAGCATAATACGGGTTATTGTCCTACAAGCAGAAGGGTGTAGTATCATCATAGGCCAAAACTGTATAAGGGCAGTGTGTTTTAAGTTGACTGATACACTTAAAATCATTCAAAGAACAGGCTTTAGTCTCTTTCTACTTGCTACACAAATAGCCAAAGTAGCATCTGGTGATGTCTGCTTAGTTTTAATTCTCTCGTCACAGAGTGGGTGAATTGCAGTACTTATTTTGGATAACTGGTATGTGCCAGGTGAGAGCAAGCTGTGCCCTGCCCCACCTGGTGCACCCCACCTCGCCACTGTGCTCCACCTGCATGACACTAGGGATGTCCACAAAAAGGTATCAGCAATTCACACCAAGTCAAGATTTTTCTCGGGTGTACCCACCTGTCATTTCCAGTCTACTAAATAAGGCTGCATTTCCTATACAGGGGGGGGCAGAGCTGGTGACTGCAGGTTTTGTTTTTATTTGCATTTATATAGACCTCAACCATGGATCAGTAGCAGGTACCCAAAACACTGAGAAGATATTGGCATGGTTTAACCCCAACTGGCAACTAAGCCCCAGTCACTCATGCCCCCCGTGGCAGGACCGGGGAGAGAATCGTAGAAGTGAGAAAACTCATGAGTTGAGATAAAGACAGCTTAATAAGTAAAGCAAAAGCCATGCACGCAAGCAAAGCAAACCAAGGAATTAATTCACTGCTTCCTATTGGCAGGCAGGTGTACAGCCATCTCCAGGAAAGCAGGGCTCCATCATGCCTAGTGGCTGCTTGGTAAGACAAACACCATAACCCTGGACATCCCCTCATCCCCTCCCTTCCTTCTTCTTCCTCCTTCACATGATGAGCATGATGTCACATGGTATGGAATAGTCCTTTGGCCAGCTGGACTCAGCTGTCCCAGCTGTGTCTCCTCGCAACTTCTTGTGCCCTCCAGCCTACTCGCTGGTTGGGTGGTGTGAGGAGCAGAAAAGGCCTTGATTCTCTGTAAGCACTGATCAGCAGTAACAAAAACATCTCTGTATTATCAACACTGTTTTCAGCACAAATCCAAAACATAGCCCCACACTAGCTACTGTGAAGAAAATTAACTCTATCCCAGCCAAAGCCAGCACAGATATGGATGTAGTTAATCATAAATAACCTCCACATGGCTTTGGATAATACTTTCCTCATAAGAAAATAATGTATGTCAATAGCCTGATAATAGTAACAAATTATTTCCGGGAAAGTTGAACAATGTGGTTTTTTATTTGCAAGCTGCAAGTACATCAAAACAACAGCCTTTTAAAGCTGCTTTCTACAATTTTTATTGCATTGTCTGATACAACTATCCTGCTAAATCGCTGTGATTAAAGTTACAGTTTATCAGTCAGCAATGATGCAAAGAAATTTAGTCAATTCTCTCACTTTTAGAATGGATTCATCAATTCTCTGGTTATTCCAGGCAGGGATAGCCTGTGTATATGTATCCTCTACCCTCTTTTAAGCACACACACACACATGGACACACTAATGAGTGCTCTGCCAACTATAAATAGTGTAACTCCCAGCCTGCAAGATGCTCTTTTCCAGTAAAGAAAAGAAGTCTTCCATCCAATTGTATTAAGATATATTATTCTTTATAAATATATCAGCTATGGTAATCGCCTAAGTGCGATGAAGAGAAAGAAAAAGAAGAAAAAGCGGTCAACACAGACCAGAGAGAAAATCCCACTGCATTCCATGGTGCAGTGAGCACAGGTCAGGACACCAAAAGCCACCTCTAGTGTNATAACAAGAGGGAAATTACAGCCAAGTCTGATAGCATTAATGCAAGATCGGGGGTTATATTTTTTTTAGACATTCATGCAGTATCCATGTAAGCCTTACATGTAATTTCTCACCTTCTGGGTGGGTGTCACACAAGTAGCTAAATGAGCTGTGCTGGGAGCCACAGCCACCTGCAGCTATAACCTTACTGCCCCTTTCTCTGGGATCCCCCTTGGTCTCCTGTTACAGCTGTTTTGTGCTCATTCATATAGTCATTTTCTAAACCGGTCTGACTGCTCAACCTGAGCAGAGTTACACCTGAGCCTCCATGGCAAGGGCACTGTGGGCTCTTCGCTTTGCCAGAGCCGGGCAAGGTAGTGGAAATAGTGACCCATACCCCCAGCCTGGCATTAGGCCCTGAACATCCACCCCCTCCACCAAGGGTCAATGGGTTTGTCACATTCTTGGGTTTTACAGAGCTGAGGTCAGCCTGGCCACCAAGAGGTGAAGCCAGGGGTTAAGGTTACTTGTCTCGTGGAAATATTTTGATGGCTGTGCCAGTATAAGCAGGCAGGGGCTCTGCCTCCTCCCCACAATCCCAGGTCTGCCTCCTGCCAATCCCTCTGTTTGTGCAGCTGTGCACCAGTGCGGTGGCATGGGTGGCTCTGCTGGCCTGGGTGGCAGTGGCCACATGGGTGGCTGTGCTGGCAAGGCCACCCCAGCAGAGGGTCATGCAGGGTGGGACATGGTGGACAGGGCAGTGGGAGAGGCAACTCAGCAGCAGGGCAGACTTCAGCCCCAGAAATCTACCAAAACACAATCCCATGCGCTCCCTCATCCCACCATTATTTTAATGAGTTGAAAAAAAGGGACTTCTCTGCCCGCCTGAGCTGGTTATCCAGCTGATCCAGCTGTGCCTTTAAGAGTCCCCTGCTCAACTGCAAATGCCTGGGCTGGTCTTGGCACCTGGTCTGGGTCCTCTGAATATCCCTATTCAGGGGGAGCTATTGTGCCTTGAGCTCAAGCTTCACCTGAAGCCAAGAGAATTTGCAAGTTCAGACATGCCCTCTGGGTGCTCATAACTTTAACTACTCAGAAGATTATACAGGCAGCTAAAAAATTGGCAGAATCAGGCCCTTAACCGTTGTCTTAAATGCGGTTTTGCAAATAATATGGCATGGTTATTTCTGAATATTGCTAAAATGTCACCTGGTCTCTGCAAACCCTAGATGACCAGGGATTTTTGTGATGGGCCGCCTGCAGAAGCCTGGTCTGCAGTTGGGGGCAGAGATGACACCAGAGAGGGCTCTTTGCAGGAGGTTTTGGCCAGGGGCCGAGGTTTCTGGGTGAGGGTGAGAGCAGCTCCATCCCCAGCTGCGTAGCCCCCAGGTTAAGGCACTGACAGCTATGCCAAAGCAAGAGCTGAAATTTTTTTGCCATATCTGCTATTAATTAGTAACTGCTTAGTTAGATCTGGGAATGGCAAAAACTGATCTGCCTCTTGAGAAGTACTGTGCTTCAGTTAATGTTAGGTTATAGACCTGTTACAGCTCACAGCAGTTTGCTTTTAAAGAGATGATAAAGCACCTTTTTTTCTCTCTTAAAACGGTATATGCATTATACACATTGTATATTATACCACTGTTTTCACACACGACTACAAATAAAAGAAAAAGGCTGCATTTTTGCCCTTCATAACTTAAAGCTTTAAGCTGAACTGATTTTCTTTCCTTGTCAGCCTGCTCCCATATTTTTTCCCCAGTGATCCATAAGGGGAAAAAAAATGTCACCATCCCCCAAGAGGAGCCATTAACAAATCCTTTCTTATCTTGCAGCTAAAGTAATGACATCTTATTGACAGCCACAGCAGAACAAACAATGTCTTATTGAAAGCTCCAGTGCTGGAGGATTTGGGCTGTCCCCAGGACTTGAGGCCAAGTAATGAAAACAGGTTTTGCTACTAAATCAAAGACAATGACTGCTCTAGTTCTCGAATGGCCTTTAGCAGTCCCGGGCACACAGAAGGTGTGCATAGCTCAGCAAGGTATCACCTGCACTACGAATTCAATCAAGTTGGGGGACCTTATGACAAGAGGGATGCTCGAAGTAGCAAGCAGTTAAAGTATGATCTACGGTACATATGGGAACGGTGCTGGAACTTTTACTCACCACTGTATTTGATGTATGGATGGGCCTGGAAACACAGGTCCATCGTTTCCTTACAACCTGGTTATTTGCTAATTTTTCTATCTCATCAAATTAATTGGGCCGGATGCAGATGTTTTTTGACAGGTGAACATGAGTTGCTGATTCCAGTTTTGGTTTTCATGTCTGTGTATGAACTTATTAAACTATTAATGTACCTTTCTTCTTCAGACAGATTCTCCTTCTTGTAGGCTCCTCTCATCATCCTATGGGCAAGCAGAGATTATCATAGTTAGGTCTGTTGTATACACATGGCTTAGTACAGCTGAAAAATCAGTCAGAAAAGGTAACTGTGCTTCCTGGATTCATCCAAGCAAAGGTAAAACAGAAATGCATAAAATATCTATATTAGAACTGCAGCCCACACTTTCAACCAATCTAAACCACCTCTGTTGTAGTTCTACTGCCTCCTGTGTCCCCAAGAAAACTTTTCCACACATTTCTCAATCACTCATGTTCATTTGACAGCCTGGAGAACTAGCTCAGGATGCAAAACTGGGAGAGACCTATCTAAAACAGTACAACTACTAAATATTTTTCTGCTCTTCTAGCACACTGAACCAGCTTATTGTGGGGCCAGATGGACACTATTGCTGGTGCGAGAATAACAGAGCATCATGCCACAGTACAGCAGGATAAGACAGCAACACCCATTAAGATTGCTTTAAACTCTCATGGACCAGCATCCTGGCTGGGGAGGTGGAAGAGGCAGCTGAGTGGGTCTAACAGATCTCTGCTACTGAAAGTGTCCTCATTCTCCCTCTCCATCAACCTTCACTTCTGCACAACATTCCTCAGGCCCTTTGTGAAGATGCCTCAACTCACTAACCCAGCAGAAAATTACCTCCATGTTTACATATTCAGTTCTGTTCTGGATTAGCAAGTGAAACTGGCTCATTACAGATCCGTCCAGCACCAGAACCAACACAAGGGCAACAGGCAAGGGACTACACATGCAGAAGCTGGGGGATCGGACCTGCCCTTTCAGGGATACTGATGTATTAATTTAGCAGAGCCATCCTCAGCCTTGCACAGGAAGAACTGCAGCTCTCACAGCTCCATTACTTCACAGAAAAGCAGCTTGGTTTGCAAATGCTTTTTTTTTTCTCTTCATCTTTATTTTCAGTGTTTACAAAGCTAATGCATCATATTTGTACAGCATATATATAACAGACTCTGTTAACAAAGTGCTGGATTTATCAGTATCAAATTTAGAAAATTGAATACAACTTTTATTTTTGAGTAAACAAAGATTAATATTAAACCTGGTCTTTGCTAGAGCAGGAATCGGCAATATGTGATGTCTTAACCTGTGAGTACAAACCTTCGAAATGCAGAGCTGAGTCTAGAAGGAAAGGGAAAGACGGCTGAATTTGAACTCCTGAGGAAGCTGAACATCCACCAGGGCTTGGCCAGGAAGACACTGGAGGACATGTGGAGTGAGGGGCTTGTTCTCAAGTGGCTTCTCTAAGACACACTAAGAATGCTGACAAACAGCTGGCTCAGGAAGACCACTTCCATTTTCCAGGTAGTTCTTTTCAATTAAAGCCTAATACTCAGGGAAAAAACAAACCAAGCCAAACCAAAACCCCCTTATGAAATATTTAATTAGACCTTTTTTAATAGAGAAAGAAATTCTTACAATAAACAGCCAAGACATTCCCAGTGGCTCTCCTCCCATATTTGCTACTGTAGCTCCTACATGAGTGTTAGTGGCTCTGTACAACACCCTCCTAGGAGACCATTCCTGATGTAATGGGCAAAAGACAAGCTATGAATTCCAACAGTCAAACCTAAAGAGACGATCTTGATCTTGAGCATGGTGGACAATAGGCTCTCCACCTTCACTCTTCTACACCCAGGAATAAGATATAAGCATACCTTCACCTTGACTCTGAGGTGGATTGCTTTTCCCTCCTTCAGAACCAGGATTGTCTGATTAGTGCACACATGACGTTATAAACACACTCTGATTTGCCTTGCTTTTACAAAAATTAGAAATACTCAATTCACCCACTTTGAATGAATGAGTCACATTTGTGCAAAAATTCCCAAACCTTTGTTTTCTCCTGGTTTTCACTTGGTCTTGCAAAGGACAAGGATTGACTATACTTGCACATTGTAGTTTACGGTCAAAATGGCATCAGGACAGTTCTTCTCTGCCCCACACTGGTGGCATCTCCAAGCAGCTACACACTTGTAAGAATCCTGCACCACCACATGGAAGTTCAACATGTGGCCCCAGCCAGCCTCAGACATAAGACTAAACACCATTCTCTCATTATCTCTTTTTTTTTTTTTCTGCGTTATAATTACACTGTGACAGGAGTTTCATCGCTTAAAATATAAACATCCTTTGTCATTAAATACCAACAGCCTCATCTGGCCTATCTATAATTAAGCTCTTAATAGAGTAGCTTACTTTCTTTTCACAAATGAGTATCAAAAAACTACAAAAATCCCACAAATTAATGTGTCACCCTTTGAATTGATTTCATTTATTCCTGTCATTTGGCCTTAAATGGGATTGTGACTTGAAAGGTCCTGTAAATAAATTTTTTTATTATCCAATATTGGAAGGGTCAGAAAACTGTAACCACATAGTCTGAAAAAGTAATTTACAACTTCACAAATCTCCATCATTCAGTTCGTAGACTCCTTAAGTCCACTTTACCTAATGATTTATCCTCAATTATACTTCTAATGTGTGAATGAAAACATTATCTTTGATCACAGTTTATGAAACCGGTACAGATAAGTCTAATCAAATATTTTCAACAATTCTGACTGCAGGAACCTAAGGTACATCACAGCTATTCTTGATGCAGACCAATAGCTTTTCAAAGAGGAAATCTCATTTTCAGTACAGCTGAGTATGATGACTTTCCCCTCTCCTTTCTCTCTATGAAAACCACTACAGTTGTTTGCACTCTACACTCGAAAGCATCTTCCTAGTCAATGGTGAATTTCCATGAAGGATGAAGTTCTCCAAAAGCCTCTGGAAATGTACTTTAAAGACAGATCACTTTGGCCTGGTTTCCTCTTCGTTTTGACTGATACAAAAGAACCTGGGCTGTACTGCCTTCCAGGTCAAGAAGGTCTCCATTCAGTCATGGTGAAACATGGATTTTTATTTTCATGAAATAAAAAGGGCAGAGAGGATAATAGCAATCCTTAATGAGCTTCAGATATATCAAAGAAACACGAAGTATCAAATACATTCATTTCTAAAATGATTGTAAGTAAACAAAGAAGAAAGAACACAAGTGATCTGGTGAAGAGTACCATGCCTTGCCCTTCTCTAGAAGACCCTGTCTCTAAAGTTACATGCAAATATGTAGTCCAAGGTGGGTTTTTTTTCCTTGTTATTGTAAAAATCATACCATTTTTTCTCTTCAAGTAATAGCTGAGAAGACACTCTGTACTTCTAGTCTGATATTCATCTTGGTGTATGTGCAAGCCCAGCCATCCCCAGGCTTGCTCCCCGAGCAAGGGATGTGGCTGGGGTCGGTTCTTTCCTACACCCCGGCTGATGGCACCACCACTTAAAAGCACAATAAGAAAAATGGGCAGCGAGGACAGAGGGAGAGGCAAGCCACAGGGCCAAGTTTCACCTAAATCAGCATGATAATCACATTTCTTCACAGAACATTGTCCTTAACAGAGGTTGTTCTTAGCCTGATCCTTAATAAAGGGGATAATAGCTCATGAGAACAACAGTCACAGGAGATGTTTCTCGTCTGCTTTTGTTCTTGTACTTGGCCAGTTTATGTGCAGCCTAAGGGTATAAATAGAGAGACTATAGAGGGGATTAACAGACTTTCTTTCCAGCTGGGCTCATGTGCCAAAGCGATGACTCTATCAGCATTGTTTCCCCTGAAAGGTTTGTTTCACTCAGAAATCAGCACAAAGACACCAAACTCTTTCCTGAGGCGCCTTTTCTCCTCTGAAGAGGACTAAGGCTTCAGTTGCAGATCTAAATACTTTGGAGTTTGTCTGGGGCAACCCAACCAGATTTTCCACCTCCCATTTGCAGACCGTCATCAGGGACAAGTTTTCTGTGGGAATCTTACACCCCTACAAGCTCCACATCAGCAGAGTCACTTTTTAGTTACAACATTTTAACAATGAATATTGCTTGATGAACAAGACGTTAGGGATGCCTTTGGCCTTTCACTCACCTGTACTAAGGAGACAACTGCTGTCAATCCAATAGAATGCAACAGAGGATGGGGAAAACGGGGATATAAAGGCTAAGCTTCATCTCCCCAAGTTTTAAGGCTTTTGGAGCATGGACAACTATATCTGAGCAAGCCACCTTAGGATTCCTTTGTAATTAACAGAGGAAAAGTGGCACTTCTCAGGTGTGATTCTTCTGATTCTTTTTGACTGACGTTGGGATGTGATGAATCACCTGGAGGTAAACAGGAACTGTCTCAGCTGTCTGCAGGTGACCAGGCAAGGTGGTATTTCAGGTGTTCTCTATCACACATGGACAATTTAATTAACTAAGCCCCCAGCTTCTCAGTTTTCTTTCTTTCTTGTTTTTTTTTTTAAACACAATCTCATCTTTGCAAATATTTTCTAAAATTAAGTATTATTCCCTTTTTAGGGATAGATCTCAGTGACGGCCAATGATAGGACAAGGGGCAATGGGTGCAAGCTGGCTCATAGGAGGTTCCACTTAAATATGAGAAAAAACTTCTTCACAGTGAGAGTGACAGAACACTGGAATGGGCTGCCCAGAATGGTTCTGGAGTCTCCTTCTCTGGAGATATTCAAAACCCGCCCGGATGCGTTCCTGTGCAACCTGATCCAGGTGTTCCTGCTCTGGCAGGGGGATTGGACTAGATGATCTTTCAAGGTCCCTTCCAATCCCTGATAGTTTGTGATTCTGTGATCTCACATAGACACAAATGTCACTGAGAAGACAGAGAGGTACAACAGAAAGTGCAGTGAATTATCATGGAGCGAACAGCTGGAAAAAGACAATGTGACCATGTCTGTCACTGGAGGAACAGCAAGACCTCTCTGTACACTACACTTCAAAGAATCCACCAAAATGTCTGCACATGTGATTAAATATGATCACAAGTTTAAACACCTCTTTGGACCAGCTATAGATCCCCACAGAAGGACACAGAGCCTGACAGCACTCCCACCAACACAACTTTAAACAATTTGAAAAATTGATCATTTTTATTTTGACCATCCATGTGGTGAATAAAGTCTCTCTGGTGTGCCATGATCAGCTGCATGATCCCATCCAGTATGTGCAGTGCTCAATTTAAGCAACTAGAAACAAAAGTCCACATGACAGGGTAATCCTGAGCGCTTTGTGCATTGCCGGGATGAAGGCTGAGTGCCATCTAAACAGCTAAGTGTGAACTACTACAACATGGCTCAAAGTCAGTGGTATCTTTTATTTATCATTTATAGAACTGTATATTATTAATATACACAGAAGCAACTGTCTCTCTCTGGTGGAATTTGCTTTGGTGAGTGATTCAGGGGAGACCAAGGAGATGAAGAAGCAGAAACCCAGCTGAGCCTTCCTTCTCCAACGAGGAGAGCTGCTGAAGTAGGTCATGAAACCTCTTAGTAGGTAGATGGGTCCTTTGTTCATTAGTCTAATTTTAAGCACACTGGAGCAGATCCTTACCTAGTATAATGGAGTTTGATCTCATTGACTCCATTGCAGGCAGACATATTGACAATCCTTGAAAATTTGGCCCACGATTATTTAAGTACGAAGAAATACCCCCCCAACACAACCCAATTACAAGCCCCAGACACCATGCAGGGCACGCAACGCCCTTCATCAGGAAGAGGCAGCCTGTGGTTTTGAGTCCCCATACCAGAATCCAAATTTAGGTTTGGGGTTTTTTTCCTACAGCTGGAAAAGTAGCCAATGCTGATGCTGCTTGATTAGTCTTCTCCTGTGTTAATGAGCTAAGCAGTTCCTGAAGGGGCCAGGGAGAGGTAGAGCAGGTTGGAGGACCAGGGCACTGCTGGGACCATAACATCTTGGATATGAAGGCAGGCCCCTGCCCAGCTCCAACCCTCCTACAAGCCCAACTAAGCAATGGTCCTTGTGCCTCACCCAGCCTGTGTTAGGATTTGAAACACTGGCAAAAAACCAAAGCAGGAGTACGGAAAGGATAGCCCCACTTTACTACCAGGGCTGGTGAGAGATGGATGAGAGTACACACACTTGCATGTCCTGGGGGGCAGGCGACCTCTCCTCTGCCCTTCAGTCTAACCACGCTTACCAGGAGGCATTTTGGAAAGGTCCCCTACAGCATCCACAATACCACTTGAACGTTACCCACGACACATGTAGCACGCGTGTCTCTCACTCTGCGCAGTAATGAATAAGAAGATTTTAAAGGGGTTTACTCTAAGCTGTGTGATTCACCCAGAGCACCACTGTCTTTCTTCCAAACTGAAAACCAGGAGCTGATGAGAGACTTGGTTGCTCTCTCACACCTTTGTTATCTATTTCTTAGAAACATCTCTCCAGGACTAGTAAATGGTAATTTAATGGGCCGTTTCCTCCAATATCCAGCTTTTACTGGCTAAATGCAATACAGTTTACCTGTCTGATGGATTAGGAGAGCAATTCCTTCTTGTGTAAGGTAAGGCCCGTAAGTCACATACCACTCTGCTCTTCATCTAAAGGTGCAGAAATGGAGTTTGACGGCGTTTTCAAAAGCCAGGGCAAACAGCAGCAAGGCAGCAAGTGAATTATTTTTTCCTGCACTCATTTATCTATTGTGCTTCTGATTTTAGGTGCTTCCTTTTTAGTGAATTTAGCTCTCCCTCCGCTCTTAATCCTTCCTCCCTTTACCCCGAGTGAAAGGCAGCTTTATTAAGTTCAGAATGATTCACCCATCAGAATCAAACCTCCTGTCAGCCATCAGGGTGTTCCCAAATGACCCAGCACTAATGACACTGAGGCAGGTCCTGCTGGTGGCTTCCGGGGTGTACATGAAGAAACCCCCCTCTGCCGGCAGCGTTCCCACCGCTGCTAATAGTGGACAGGCAGCTTCAGCAATCCAGCCCCACCACCCAACAAGCTACAAGTTTTGGGGTTGTCCATATAAGCATTCACAAAGGCAGTAACAAAGTTATTTAAGCTGATTATTTCTGCCCTCTGGGATAAAGGTCTTTATGATGTGATCTAATATAGAGTCGATTTCTTAAAATGTGTTGAAAATGAGCTGCGAAAGGATGCTGTTAGTGAAGGTATTAAAGATAAACAATTAGCAGGTCTTTCAGCTGACGACTAAACTGTATTGTTGAATAAAGATGGGTGCATTTCACAACTGAGGCGGCACCAGTTACATGATAAATTTCAATAGACTGCCACACTACACGAGTTGAGTTGAATTATTTTTCCTGTATTTGAATTTATAAGCTGTTCCTTTTTTCTTTAAACAGGACATTCTCCCATGAAAAAAAAATCATTAAAAGCCTATTAACATGAAAAGGCAACCCACTTTGAGTGTTAATAAAATACAAATGCAGATTGTTACACTTGTCTTCCATCTTTTGTTTTGGCCAGACACATTTCTAGAGGTTGGCTGGTACAGCAGGAGTGGTAAATAGCTGTCCCTCCTCACTTGCAGCAATGCAAGGTGGTTTTCTAATTCCATTATAAAAGTAATATGTCACATATCATCAGAAATTAACCTTTTCACCCATATTCTGAAGAGTGGCTTAAGAATTCTTCGGGTTGGGAAAATCTTACAACATATGGAGGTGATTATACCATGTTTTTTATCATTTTCCTACTGAAGACCTGTTGAAAAAATTTTGCTCAGTCTAAAAGCAAGTTACTTTTATTCTAGACAAGAAAAACTATGCAAGACATAAGCTCAATAGATGTAAGCCAGAGGTTAGGATGGAAAAGATTAGGTATTCTTAATTATAGCAAAAAATAAAATAAAATAAAATAAAATAAAATAAAATAAAATAAAATAAAATAAAATATACAAATACTAAATTTTGAAAGTTCACCTGAAAAAATATTGCAATTTTGCATGACACCATTACTTTTACACTTGACATTGCAAATGGTCTTTCACTTCTTCACATACATTAAAATCGAAAAAACCTCTCAATCTGACATTTGGGGCCTAAATAAGCATTCCTATACTCAGTCATCAGAAAGTACTTTATGTTATACAGCCTGATATTTTTGTCTGTGTTAGAAAGGCAATTCCTTTACATACTCTTCTATTTACTATTATTTTTGTCCACATATATACTCAATTTTCACATGAGCATCCCAAAAACACCCAGCCCCCGCCCCGTAAACTGAAATATGTGTCTGCCTGAATTCCTTAGATAAACTCACCTAAGTCAGATTAGCATGTACAAAGGCTTTGAGAACACAAAGAGGGCCAGACACAGAGGGCAATCAGATAAAGCATCCCAGCATCTACTTTACAGCTGCTTTCTCTCCCCAAATCCCCTCCAACGACTGTACAAACCATTTCAAGTGAAATGACATTAACTGGGTCGGAAAAAATGAGGAGAAAAACAGAACAGAAATACAGCAAAATATAATAGTAAAGGGAATTTAAAAAATAATGAAAGGAAATGTGTCTGCGGAGTGCCTCCCATCCAGCTCCAGCTGCTTCACTTTGAACTTGGGGGGTGCCCCAGTTTTTGCAGGGAGCTCACCTACAGCCTCAGCCATCTCTGGAGCCTATCTGAAGCAGCCGGGGGGAATCGCCGCAGCTGAGCCTTTTGATATTAAAAGTAAAGACTCTGCAGGAAGAAAAAAGGGAGTCCCTTACACACCTACAATCTGTTCTTTTCTGGGGAGGGGGGGAGGTTGTTGATATCGTGTTTGAAGTGATAAGCACCATACATAAAGCTCTGTGTCTAGGGCTCAACACTACATACTTAAGCTAAAAATAATTTTTAAAAGCTAATCAGAGAAGGCTGTATAACATCAGCTAGGCAGAGCAGAGGCTAGTCTGGTCGGTTTTTTCTCCCCATGAATGCTTACAAATTTGAGTTTGCTTTGAAAACTAAATGGTACTTCAAAACACAGGAGATATAAGAATAAAATTCCCATTAGCAGCTATTAACAAGAACCAACAGTGTAAATCCCTTCATATTAAGACAAGAATAAACTTCTGGAATTTGAAGTCTCTCTAAGGAAGAAAAAGAAGTTAAAAAGAAAAGCCCAAGAGACTCACATCTCCCAGCAGGCTGGGGGCGAGGATCCATTGCCATCCCCACGGCTTGGTCCCTGCGAATGGGTTCCCCAGTGCCCTGGCACTTGCCTTGGCCATCCCAAGGGACTTGCCTTCCCACTTCCCAAAGTACTGTGTTTCTTCCTGCAGCCAGCCCTGCAAGTGTTTGCTGGGCAGTAAGGGACCAGCCAGAGTACCCAGATCAGTCATGGGAGATGCTTTTTCACCACTTCTGGGGTTTGCTGGATTACAAACACACGTGTGCTGTGAACGAGCCACTAAGCAAAGGTGAGGATGTGGCACACTGCATCCCCGCCACTGCTGGAGCTGCGCAGCAAAAAATGAAAAATTCATGGAATAAAGTACACTGACACAAAATTGAGTTTACTGAGAAAGGCCAGCGCTATCATTGACTGCTTAGAAAATGCGTTTGAGTGAGTCCCCAGAGATTGTTATGATGGTTGTTTCTTATGAAATACAGAGGCACAAGGTGACGTGTTTTTAGGACATAGTCTCATGATATCTTGCCATCTCTCGGAGCTGCCAAACACCAACTGAACCATGGTAACCGATTACCCATTTCTGCTGCCAGTCTGCTGCGAATGTGTGAGAAACTGCATTTACTCTGACCCATTTTCATCCCTCCGTGAGACACAGCGCTTTCCACACTGACCACGGGGTATGTACACATGCTTGGTCGACTCTCACAGCTCAGATGATGCTGGATAATGGTTTGACTCAGGCAGTGAACTCCCCAGTGTGGCTGAGGCCTCAGCCTGGCCTTTCCATGGGGAGCACATTTGCCGCCTGTCTTTGTGCATCCACTCTCCCGCTCAGGGAACACCACATCCCACAGAGCATCTTCCCACAACATGGTCAGAAAGCTGGAGCAAGTATGCTACAGGGACAGGCTGAGAGAGTTGGGGTTGTTCAGCCTCAAAAAGAGAAGGCTCTGGGGAGACCTTATAGCAGCCTTCCCCCAGAAGGGGACTACAGGAGAGATGGGGAAGGACTTCATTAGGGAGTGTAGTGACAGGATGAGGTGTAACAGTTTTAAATTGAAAGAGGAGAGATTTTGATTAGATAATAGAAATTTTTTACTGTGAGGGTGGTGAGGCACTGGAACAGGTTGCACCCAGAGAAGTTGTGGATGCCCCACCCCTCGAATTGTTCAAAGCCAGGCTGGTTGGGGCTTTGAGCAACCTACTCTAGTGGGAGGTGTCCCTGCCCATGGCACGGGGGTTGGGACTCGATGATCTTTAAGGTCCCTTCCAACCCAAACCTTTCTAGGATCCTATGCTGGATCATGTTCTCAGAAAACGAAAGGCAATTGAGGGAAATGAACTTTTCCTTCAATGGTGAAAGCAGCAGAGAGCAGGTCTCCTGATTCCAAGAGGAGTGTTAAAACTCTGTAAGTGTGAAACAGGCTAACGCTAGCTGTAAAAGAGCAAGTGAGTCCAAACTTTGTTCTTGGAAAGCAAGTAGCCCCAACAGACAAGGAGATTTTTAATAACGTCATCAATTATCAAATTTCTCATCCAAATAAAAGCAGCTTACTGTGTAATATTGAAACACTGGCACAGAAATGGTAGCCTAGACCTCTGCCAGCCCAGGTGAGTGCCCCAGCCAGCAGGTACAGCCAGCCTGCCTGGGAGGTGTGTGCTCCTTTGGGATCAATGCTTATTTTAAATAGGGAGACTGCATTAGTTGCAGCTGGGAAAGCTGCATGGCCCAATGCCTCATCACCTACCTGCTTATCAAAGTGGTTGTAGAAGACAGATATAAAAGATTATAAACTATCCCAAGCAGAAAAAAAAAAAAAACCAACCCCAAACCCTAAGTTTGGTGTCTTGCAACTGAAAGCAGCACCCAGTCATCACTGTCTTCAGCTGCAATTAGCCAGTTCAGCTTGCCATCCCAACAGAAGACTATTTCTGGGGTTTGTCATCTAAGGTTTTTGCCCATACGGTAAGTCACATCAGCGCAACAGACGTACACCAGTGGTAGGTACAAGGTAGAGGTGGGAATGGCAGGGTTCAGAGCACTCCCTCATTTAGAGAAAACAATGAGCTGCTAGAAAAGTTCAAGATGTGTCATACAATTTTAGCCTATTTCTTTTTATGGTTTTTAAGCTTTGATGACTTCAGATGGTATGAGATGTAATTAAGAAAGGACAGATTTTAAAGGAGCACAGGAGGACCCCTTTTAAAAGCACTGACTCTTCTCTGAAATGAAATTATTTGCAAAAACTTGTCTTCTGGACAACACATAGCAGGTTTTGGAGTCAAGGTAGGAGTTATTTCCCTGTTGGGGAAAAAATTAATAGCTACGGATTCAGGGTGGCTGTATGGTCCTGGTGCTGACAGATGTAGGCCCAAGAGCTGCAGCCACAGTCCATCCCACCCTGTCCATCCCATCCTGTCTGTCCCACCCCCACAGCAGACAGACAATTGGCATTAGACATTATGAGATCCTCTGGTTTAAGCAGAGGTGGCATAAGGAATGCACCACATTAAGATTCCCCCTAAACCCCAACTGTTGTAACAGGTTGAAAACATGTTAGCGTACTTGTTAGCAGTAACCAGGGCAGATTTACAGCCACAGGCTGGGAGGGCAGTAGCTTTCTAATTACCGCCACCCATCAGGGCACCCAGCCTGGCTCACGGGATGGAGAAACCAACATGCAGCCTACCTCAGCATGCACAGCTGCACCCAGCTTTACCAGCAACTCTTGTAACCCAAGAAAGCCTTGTGACAAAGTACAACATCTTAAAACATTATTTTCTTGTCTGGCTCCATCAATGTTTTTATATTATGCGGAAAAGTATCTCCCTTTCCTGTCGTTTGAAATATTCTGTGACTTTCTGTGACTATTCCTATTTTCACGGGTGAGAAATAGGGACAACAGCTGCCCCTGCTCTACCTTCCTTGTATTAATAGTTTTCAGCCTTAATATCCCAAAAGGCAAAAAGGCACAGGGCAGAGCGCTCACACTGCAGGACCAGCCAGCAGGGAGAGGCAAGTAGCAGCAGCTTAATTTGATTATGTGGTCATGGACCTCTAAAGGTCCTTTGGTAGATCACAAAGGGTGTGTGGATGAGTCCTTCTAGACTATTTATTATTTTGTCTTCTTTTTTAGGTCTCATTTTTATTTCTCTCATCTCTAAGGGAAACAACTCCAGCCTTATCCATCTCCTTTGATATGAGAGTTTTCGTCCACTCCAATCATGTTTGTCACCCTTCCCTGAACCCTTTTTAATTCTCCTGTTATTACTTTGAGCAAAGATGGATGGAACAGCAGAAGCATTTCTCCTGCTGCACATCTTGCGAACTGCAGAAAAACAGGTCAAGGCTAGACTGAACTCCGGAGCAGCTCTAGCAAGGTCAGTGGAGTTACCTCAGGAATGAACATACTCCTCTGCAGTTAAGTTTCTTGCCAAATTCTGTTTCCCTAGTATTGCTTAGGCTGTGAAAAGCAATTGTTGCTGACAACAGGTTGTCCATAGTACATGCAACTGAAGTCACGTCAAACATATTTTAGCTGGAAGTGTGGATACACACAAGCTGAACCGAGCATTTTAGCAAAGTCGTGCCTAAACCTGTCTGCACAGAATTGCAACACCTGACCAGAGAAATAATCTGGCCATCTCAGATTCCTGTTCAGATCACTGCCAAAAATGAAGTGACAAGAAACACACTACCAATTAATTAGAGGCCTACCTTTTGTTCCCATGGCTTGTGTCATCCAGTGCTAACAGGGCTTAGATCTTCTCATTCTCAGTACACAGAGATGTTTCCTTGGTTTTATTTTTACTAAATCCTTCATTTTCATGCATCAATCAATACCATAAATTAATAATGCACCACTCAGGATGTGCTGCTTTTCACTTCGATTTCAAATTGCCTTCTTTTGACATTATGCTCAAGAATACATAGGAGACCTTGATTTTCTGTAACACTCATAATTTTGTGCATCTTCCATTCCATATTGACTCTATTCATACATTTACTTTTTTTTATCTGCTCTCTGAATCAGGCAGCTGTGGTCCCTCCACCTCTCTTTATACAGAAGTATTTCCAGGCTTTTAGATGATGCCTATTGGTGTGGCAAGACTCTGCTTTGTCCAACTACTGTGTAACGTAAAGGAAACTTGATGCAATACAACCAACCTCCCATTAAATATAATAATGAGTTATCTTTTTGTATGTTCCTGGGCTTCAGTGACTTTCAATCAGGGCACATAAATTTGGACGAGTGTCTTGAGTGGTGTCATCTACCACCCTATAGCCCAGGCACTGCTTGATCTAATCCCATGGCAGCTGACAGCATTTCTTCCAGCCCTTCTCAGCTCCTGGGACCTTTCTCATCCATTGATTTAAGGGCACTTAGAAAAAACAAGTAAGATGAATGCACAACCAGATGAAGTGAACTGAGCTGGGACATATAACAGGACAGTGCTGGAATAATTCGTCACTGGTCTATCTCAGAGCAACATCTTCATGCCCCGAGCCTGCAAAATCTTCCCTTGAGCAGAGGTTTTTTTTGACTTGGCAGTGGCTTTCTGTATTAAGGATGCATGGTGAAATATGGTGACTTGTATTCTGAAGACATCTGTAGAGTCAGTATTAATAGAGAAGTAAGCAGCAAAAGCCAAACCAGATGTCTAGCGATATGTGTTTTAGTGCTGAGCTCCAAGATGTTTCCACAATCTTGAATTTCTTCATCAAGAACCAAAGCAAAAGGCTGACAGTACCCCAGTTTCATGAAAGTGATCAAGGTTTTATCAACCCCTGCGGACAGCCTACTCTCCAGCTGTAACCACAGCCACCATGCCAGTGCCAGCACCTTCTCCTTCCTTCACCAGAGCATCCACATCCTTCCCCACATCCAGGCTAGGCTGAGCTCGGCTCCAGAGGTGACCTCCTTCTCTAGCAGCGCGGAGAGCAAAGAGCTACACAGTCACAACCTGCCGGCTCCCAGCTGGGCTCTGCTGAATAAGAGAGTGTCACAGATCTCTCTGAGATTTGCGGTCATACCCAGCCAAAGGGATATTCATGAATTCTCACTTTAAATCCCACTTCGTTTCAAAAATGCTGTCCCCTTGAGATTTTTTTTTTTTTCAGTACTTGCAAACCTGCCAGGTTTTTTAACATATAAATAGGAGCATTTAGTGAGAAAACAGGGACATGATTCTAACTCTATCGAAATACATCTGATAGAAAGAGCTTTTAGGAGAAAAAAGAATTGAAAAGATTCACTGCTTTTAAAGAACAGCTAAAACCCATCTTTCATTACAGCAAGACCTAGGAGGAATGGCTTTGATCCCTCAATATTATCGGAGCAAAGGCAGTTAATACTGACTTCTAGAGTAGCAGCATTAGCTTTTGTACAGAATTCTTTAAATGACTTCTAGGGCCATTAAAGTCAATTGTAAAACACCACTGCGTTTACCTAACCAGAATTTCCCCAGTAGATCAGTCCACAAAAGGCTTTAGAAAGGATGTTGCAATATCAAGTGTTGCAATTCTGAACTTTTGGCACTTTCGACTGGCTTCATCCCACTAACTTTGGGAACCTTAACTGGGAACAAAAATCTTGTTAGGCTCCTCTGAAGTCAATGGAAAACTCCAGACAATAATTTAGGCTGGCTGTTACATGGGATGAATTGAAGATCTTGGCCCCTGCAGAAATAGCCATCCCAGAGTAATGTATCTGGGCTCCCTGTTGAATGTGTGCAGACATCCACATACCTCTGAATGGGATCTAGGACAGCCACCCAAAGGAACAGGGAACCTTCTCACCTAGCCAGCCCTGGGGGGCTGGCAGTGAAAACCTCTTCTCTCTCAGCCCCAGGAAGTTGCTGATGCAACCTCTTGCTTTCTTAGGAGCAGCGAGGACACTCATCCAGGTCTGTGAGAGCCTTGGCTCCACTCCCTGCTCCTCCCAAGGCAATTTTAACCTATATCTTGTTGTGGCCACCAGCATATAACTGGATGGCGCTCTTTCAGTTTCTCCCAGTAAATTCTTTCAGTTTTTATGCAGAAATTACATGTCTGTTGGACTAGCAAACCAGAAAATTACTTTCTAATCTAGTGTCTTGGAGTAGGAGTGGAAGAAGACTGCATTCTGGTTTCTGTTCTCATGGTTTTTCAGTTATTTGATATGAAACATTAATTGGAGAAGAAATCAAAACCTCAATCTAATTGAAGATATGACGATGTTTAGTGGGTACCTGAGAATGCCTAGTTACTCTCAGCAATGAGACAGTGTTGGTCATGTTCCCGACCTGTCATTCAAGAAATTAAGGATGTTACTGGCAGAAATGTAGGTGCCTAGAGACTTAATATCCTGCCAGGGTCAGCTAGCAGCAGAGACTAGATTTTCAGTATTTAATTTATGGTCTGACTATATACGTGTAGGATGTGAGAGATACTACTGCTTCTGGCTTTCTCTACAACATGAACCTTACAGGGAAGCACAACAATTGCAAAGGAGGAGGACACCCTGACTCACTTAGTATTATTCCCTCTCCCACATGTAGATGGAGACATACATGTAGCACACTGCCACTAACAACTCAAAATTATATAAATAACTATGTCATTTTTGAATGACACAATGAATGAGTTGGTCTGCTATCTACATACCGCTCATCATAGAATACTGGCATAGCATGTTTGCCAGCTAAGATAAATACCTAGTGGCCTGACAAATGAAGCTCACAATGGGCAGGATATTTTACAAACATAAATACATTACTAGAAGACAAGTGTGTGCCACCTGTGAGAGTACTAAATAAAGTTGTGTGACTGGGAAGACACTAGACATAATAATATGAAGGCCACCACTGAGGAGAATGGCAATTCATGTATTCTAAGCAAGGAAGTAACCCAAGGAAAATGAAACAGCAACATAAAACAGCAAAGTAAAATTGGGCAGGATATAAAAAACAACTCAAGAACACAGAAAATAGAAAGATTATAGGAAAGAAGAAGAGCCATCAAGGTCATCATCTGACAAAAGAAGTATCTGAAAAGCATTTTCATGCATTTCTGCACTGGAAAAGAACAGCCTTTTGTTCATTTACATGTACTGGGGTTCTTTTTCTGACTGCAGAGCAATATATTCCTTATTTTATAAAGCCCTCTATAAACTACACACACACTAAATATGTATATAAACATATTTTATAATAAGATAACTCAGTCCTCAGCTTCACAGAGAAAATGAAAATTATCTGACTTTCAATAATGAAAAGGAGAATCAGATTCAGGTTAATGAGAACATTTGTATGATTAACCTTCTCTCCAGTCAATGGCTTGTAATGGTCCATCAGTCATCCATGCCTAAGTAGTGTTGCCCAATGAATTCAATCTGTGCCCAAACATGTATTTATAGAAACAACCATAGGCCACTAAATAAAATCTGGAATCTGGTTGGTGACCATCAGGAAAACCATGATTAAATCATTCAAGCACCTAAAAATGTACTCTGCATGACTGAATAATTGAAGCATACAGTCTCACTGGTGTTATGTACCCAGGTGAGAATTGAACCACATGAGAAGTGTCAAAAGCAATAAAAAATCCCCAAAGATTTTGACTTATTAATGAAAATGGTTCTCCATTTTCAGTAGCGACTAAAAGATAACAGTGCTTAGCAATCCACAAATGACATTCCTATGTGTAAAATTAGTTGTTGGTCTTAATCCAGTTAGAATCATAGAAACACAAGGTTGGAAAGGACCTACAGGATCATTTAGTCCAACTGTCCTTCTACCATCAGTACTACCCACTAAGCTACTAAATCATGTCTTGTAGTGCCTTGTCCAGACACCTCTTGAACACCACCAGGGACGGTGACTCTACCACCTCCCTGGGCAGGCCATTCCAGTGCCTGACCACTCTTTGGGAGAAAAAGTTTTTCCTGACATCTAATCTAAATCTCCCCTGGCGCAACTTGTGGCCATTCCCTCGAGTTCTAACAGCCTCACTGTTACCAACAGTGAGAAGGTGTCTGCATTATTAAATCCAATTGTCCTCTGATGGAACATAGTCTGAAGTCTGAGAAGCCAAAATAAGGAGGTAAGGTAGACTTCATTCTTCTTAATGCTGTGCATAAATTGTCCCCATAGAACATTATGGGGGAATTCCCTTTTCCACTGCCTTCCCAGTATCAGTTACAGAGATAAATACAAGTATCCTTTTCTAAAGATACCAGGTAAATTACTGAAATCTCATTAACTCTTTTTTTAAAAAATAAAACCACGATGTGCAGGTGGAACTAAGGTGTTGCTTTATAGGCTTTCAGGTATTAAAAGGGGTCACATTGGGAAAAGAGGAGTGAAACCATTTAGGAATTTTTTTGCCATACTTAAGGCCATAAACCAGGCAGTAGCACCCAGAAGTTGCTGTGGGTGGGTTACCACATAATATTTTTGTAGGATTTGTTGAATCTTTTTTTTTAAACATACAGTACTGGCCACTCTGCAAGAAATGGTAATGGACTCATCAGACTAGTGGTCTGTTAAAATACAGCAATTCAGCTGCTGCTGTGATAATTAATAGAGCAAAGACAACAATTCATTGACAGTAATTTATTGGATAACTTGATTTTTCTCTGTATGAACTGTCACAGACAAAGTGCCAAATTTCAAATATGGCTATTATACCAAATTAGTGGTGATTCCCTCTGTAAAAACCTCCCAGAGATTACAGAGTTCCTCAAGATCAAAAATTTGAGAGTGTGGACTGCATTAGCAGGCTTTGTACTGTTTCAGGCTTCAGTCAGGCTCATATCTACAAATAAATATCAAAGTACAAATTGAAAACTTCGAATATTACAAATGAAAACGTGATGGAAATCTAACTTTTGGAACAAAGAACATAAGTGATACATTTTGTGCACCCTTGTGATGCAAAGTTGCAAAACATCAAGTGCTTATCATAGTATGTGTTGAAATTCAAGTGCCAGATATGCAGCCCTGAGAGCTTTTATTGCCAAATTTTGTATTTTCCACAAGCCTAGCCAAAGGACAGACTTTTCCTCTCACCCTGCATTGCTCTGCTGAGTTTGTGCAGATTTTGGCCTTCTGTGCCAGGGATACAGCCACCTCACCCCCATCCCCATGGGTCTACCAGTTGTACTGAGGGAAGCGTCTGGTCAGCAACTTGGTTGTTCAGCACCACTTTCTTAATTACACTTTGCTCATTATGTTATTGACCTTCCTCTGAGGAAGTTCCTCTCTTGTAAGAACAGTATTAACTCAATTAATTTAAAAATGGAAGGTGTTTCTTCTATTTTTCATGGAGCAGAGAGTGTTCTAAAAATGGCATGGGAAGGAAAGGTACCAGGGCACAAATACCTCTGCTGCCTACATTCGGCCATCTCAGATTAATGGGAATTATTCTCTTTCTCATTACCAAAAGTATAGATTGGGAGCAGAAATGGGCGAACTGCCTCTTCACCATAATAATCAGGTAATAATATCTGACTAATGTAGGTCATTGCTTCATTTAATCTACTCCACTATAAACAGAATACTGCTCTTCTTTTACAACACAAAAAGAAAGGAAAATATTTGATGCATACAGACAGCATGCAGGACAAATTGCTAGGAGGCAGGTAAAGAATATGTTCTGGTAAGCAAAAGGTAAAATGATAAGGAGGGAGGTCAGTAAAAACATTTGGAGAGACAATTGGCTAAAGAAGTAGTAAAACCTTTCTCAAACTTGCTGCAAGCTGGCAGCCTGCCAGGTAATCAATAAGACCCACAGGGCTTCCAGAAGGAGAAGAGCTAAGTGGGCTCCGTAACCACAAAAGAGGATCTCAGGGAGATTCCCATTGCATGGGCTTTCCTGGTGAGAACAAATAGGAGCTGCTCAAGTGCAGTCGGGGAAGATTTAGGACAGATCAATAAACTAGGTAGTAATGAATCAGCAGGATGGTATCGCATTTCCCTGGGATTGTAAAGGAACTGCCAGCTGCAGTGCACAACCCACCACTTAAAAGGTGTTAAGGGAATAAAAAAAACAGCAGATGTGATCCTAGTTTTGAAAAAGAAAGTTAGAAAAGGCACAGAGAACTCCAGACCTGTAATTCTGACTTGGGAACAGTGACCTGGGAAACTTATAGTAAAGCACAGAACTAAAATACCCTGGGCAAACATGATATAATTGGGGAAAAAATACAGTGAGTTTTGTTGGGAGAAAATCTTACCTCATAAATCCACTGAGTTCTTGGAAAGAGTCAGTGAGTGCACAGATTGCGGTGGTGCTGTCGATGCAGCGTACTTGTGTTTCCAAAAAGGTTTCGACAAGGTCCCTCCCAAAAGGTTTTTAAATAAATAAAGCTCTCGTAGTCAAAAAGAAAGGGTAGGAACAAAAGGGTTGTTTTTTTTTTTTTTTTCAAATAAAGGGAGATTTCCAGAGGAGTCCCACCAGCATCTATGGAGCTGTGCGCTCCATTTACCCATAAATCATCTGAGAAAAGTGAATAGCAGTGTGGCAGAGTTTGTGGATGATAAAAAAGCATTTAGGGCAATATAAACAAAAGCTGACTGTGATGTGACAGAGACAGCTCACAATAGAACACACATGGGATTCATCTTACCTAACCACGGATATCTCCAACATAGCAGTTAGAGAACCCAAGAGTCACCTGAGGTTGCTTTCGTACTCAGTGGAGAGAAACAGTCACGTTAAAGGCTTGATTCCTCTGATCTCTTGGAGATATATACATGAGAATTGGAGGACTCACAACCCTAGAAATGTGCCTTTCGCTCTGCTGCCTATAATGGGAGCACACAGTGGCTGGCTCAGATGCCGTTCATCTACATTTAGTCTGATGAACACACTCTGAGTACGCAGGCAGTAAAATAACAGACAAAATTCAATGTCAATAAATGTAAAGTAATGAATACAGAGGGAAATAACCTTAACTAGACATATATAATTTAATGGATTTTAAATTGGCTATTACTGTTCAGAAAAGAGAACTAGGAGTCACTGTTGGTAGGTTTGTGGGAAGCTCTCAGCTCAGTGTTAACTGCAGTCAGAAAGACACATGGCTTGGTTAAGTGTTAGTGATCTGGCACTCCAAGTGCCTAATAACACAAAAACAATTTAGAACAGGTCAGACAGAAACTTTATTAACCACAATCACAGGGAGAGAACATTTGGACAGCATCGCCCCCTCTGCTGCTCTGTGCTCTGCCAAGTGATTCCAGAGACCCAGCTTATAGGCTGCGTCAGTATAGAGGAAAGGAAAGAAAACCAATCCAGGAATGAAAGTATGGCATTATGTAGTTGGTGTGAATTTACCCTGTCTTACTGGTGACAGTTTGGGTCCCATAATTTGAAAAATCACTGCAGAAATGGTACAGGTGTAGGAGAAAGACAAAGGAGATGGTCCAAAGGTTGGAATACCTTCTGAAAGGGGAAAAATTAAATCACCAGGATTCATTGCATGGAAAAGAGACATCCAAGGTCAATAAAATCCTAAGTGGTACGGAGAAGATAAACAGGCTTGCTTATTCACTCTTTGTTGCAATTCTACCAACATAAATGTTAGGAAGAAAAATTGAGTCTCAGAAGTGGCTTGTCATCACAGGTACATTGACAACAGCTTCCATCTGAACCTGAAGTAGTGAAAGCCGTGTAACACCATACTGCACTGCAGCCAGCGCCCAGGAGGTGGTGAGTGGGTGGGAACAGGAGCCAGAAGATGTTCAAGGACAACCTTTAGGGGAAACTATAACGAGAGAACAAACCAAAAGCAAAAGGAAGGGCCAACATACACCCTACCACACACAACTGGGGAGGCAGGGGGCTGCTGAGAGAGGCTCTGTGCAGTGAAGGGTGCAGAGAGCTGAGAGAAACAAATCCTGGAGAAACCCTGCACGTAATGGAAGGTAAGTCAAATAAACATGTGATTTCTTAAACCTTTCTTAATCCTCCAACAGCATAGTGTCTAAGTAGAAGGACAGCATACTCACTGGGGAGTCAACTGAATCCAAGGGAAGCGTGTTCCCTTGCTGCAGGTGGATTATCCAGAGCTGCCTTTAGCACAAGGCCAGTGAGTAATCACCTGGGATGTCATTTAGGGGACAAAGTTTAAAAGAGTCCTAATAACGCATGATGAAACAGAAAACAGAGAATGACAGAGCGCAGGAGACGCTGAAAAACCTGTAGATCTAACAGACTGATCAGGACTGTGATCTTTCCACAGCAAGCGACCACAGAAATGACCTGCAAAACTGATTTAAGTTTGATATATAGCATATGTTATATAAATACATAATATTTTCAACAGTCTGTGTATAGGCATTTCAGAACACATATAAACTACTGATCAAAGATTGATTCTTAAGAACTGCCAAAACTGCAAATCCAATAACATGCAACAAAAAATTGTGAACTAGCAGTTTCCATGTTGGAGACTTTCCAAACACAGATAAGACTATGAAAAATGGCAGAAGAAATATTAAAAAGAGGTAGAAATCCTCTTCCATGTCCTTCACAATGGGTATACAACAGCTCCATGCAGGAAAGAAAGCAGATGTGTTTCCAGCTGTTGCAACCACTTAGAAATAAATCACATTATATTCTGCTTGAAAGAAAATAAAGAGCTGACTCAATATTCAACAGACCTGTACTAATGTGGGGTTAAACAGAGGGTTTAAACCACAGCCTTTGGAGAAATGCAGAGGTAATCCTTCTTACTGTAAAGAAGCACAAGCTCAATTTTCTTTATGGACTCTCTAGTACTTCTTCCCAGAGCAGGAGTGACAGCAGAGGATGGGCAGGGGGACAGTGGCGGCAGGACAGCAGCAGCGGTGGCACTGGCTGTGGTGGTTCCGCTTCCCCAGGATCCCACCTCACCACAGCTGGCATTGAAAGGTTCAGCACACAGGCAGGAATTTGCCCAGCCCCTCCATGGGAATTCAGAGCAAAAATTCTCTGCACCTTTTTTGCCTCTCCCTTGTTCAAAAACCCCTGCTGGATGACCTAAACCTTCGTGGTTAACAGCTTATTTAATAAAATATTGTTTTGGGTTTTTTTTTTATTTCCTCATGCCTTAGGAAATAGGATCTTGAAGCACTTAGATGAAGTACTGTAGCTTCCTCAAACTCTTTTCAAGGTCTAACTAAAAGTCTAAATCCTAAACTGAATGTTATGTTTCCTATTAAATTATATCAACAAGTCCAACAATTATATCTACAAGTCCTATAAAAATAAAGTATGGCCACCAAGATCACCCATGAAGAACACCACAACTTTTCCAGTTTCTCCAGGAGTAGAGGCCCACCTACAGCTACACATGGAAAAATAGATGAGTGTGGTTTTGAGAGTAAAATACCCTCACCAAAAAGCAGAGGAGTGAAGTTACTTGCTAACTAAAACTAAACAAAGTGGAAACTAAATGGTGTGTGTATCTTGAAGAAAAAAAAAGTAACGTGTAACTTGGATAGTACAAAGTAAGTGCAATTAGATGATATATAAAAGAAATGTGTATATTATTTACTTCTAATTAATGTTTTATAAAATTTATATTAGCAATGAAGATCTATGATGAACTAATGTATATATATTTGATTTATCTCTTAAAAAAATTGAATATGCTGGAAGCCTTTCTGAACCAGGATTTTCAATCTGCCCAAAGAGAAGCATCTGGCCACATGGCAATTTCAGCTAGTTTTAAAATTTTGATCACTCAAGTGGGAATAAATGGGGCTCTTGGTTAGAAGAGTTTGTGATCTTCATCCATCTTTAAACTTTGTTTAAATTTGAGATAAACATTATTTTGGTGCACATAACTGAAATCATTTAAAAGTGTAGCCTACACGCCAATGCCAACTTAAATCAGCTGAGAATGTAGTCAGAAATATTGTCCAGAGCACACAGAGAAACCTTACGCAGATTGCCTGCCTGCATATTTTCAGTATACTCTGTAAGAGATTATGCTGGAGAAAGTCGTAATAGGTAAATGCTGTTATCTCCTGCATGTTTTCTGCACTGGCAAAACTAATGCTGTGTTTTTAACTTTACACAATTAAGGCTTGCAGCCATTAGCAGAGAAGTCTGGATAGATAAGAGGAAAAGGTCTAGCACATCATGGTACTAAAGAAAACTAAAGCAATGTGCTAAATGGTTAAGCCAAACGAAAGTGAAAAGTCTTCAAAATGTTGACACTACTGCCAAAGGAAATGCCTATCAATTTTTTAGGTACATTCAGGTTACTCTTTTCACTGTGATGTGAAAATAATTAGAAAAAGAACTACCATTCTGTGCAGTGTGCTACAGCAGTGGAGCTACTAGAAAACAAAAGGCTTTATCTGTGGAAGAGAAAACATGAGTGTTGATTTACTTTACTACACTACTTGTAAAAAAGGATAAACAGCGTATGATTCTTTGAACTGAAAATTCAGAGGCTGTATCGGAGGAAATGCCCCAATGGTTCTCTCCATCCACAAACTACAAACATGTCTGACAGCCAAGATTCCTGCTCAAATGCAAAACTAAATTAGATAGACATAAAATATGATAGACTTGAGGAAACTTCTGAGGTCTTCCAAAGCCTTGACTAAAATCAGACGTCACCAAAGAAAGAATCAATAGCCTTGCCTTGTTTTTCTTTCTTTTTTCAATCTTGATCACCATTATCGGCCATTGTACAGAAAAGGCAAGACACTGTCCTGTCCCATCTATATTTAGAATAATGTCTTTGCTTGGTGGCTTTTGTGTTTATGAGGGAGAGGACGAGAGGCAGGGGAAGGAGCTTCTTTTGTAAGGACAACACATGTGGCTTTGAACTGAATGACCAGAAGAGTTACCCCAAAGTAAGACCTGGCTTGCTAATAAAAGAGGAAAATTCACTTTGACCATCTCCATAAGGAAAGAAAATATTGAAAGGAGGAGCTCTGCTACATATTGAATGGTAAAACCTCACACGTCAGTGCAGGGGTTGTGGGGAGGAGTTGGTCCGTGACACGCTGCTTCGTCACCCCTGTCATCTGCTGTGTGCTGAAAATATCATGATGTCAAGAAAGAATTTAAGTCATTTTTTCTGGTGCTGATGTGTACAACCATTGCTCCTGAGGTCACTGAACCCAAGGCAAAAATGCCCCAAATACCACTGACTGCACCATGAGTATTTCAAGACTGCCTTACACTCTGCAAAAGCCCTGGCGCAGAGGAAGAGTTGTGTCCTGATGCTGGCACAGGAAAGGTGCTGCTCCCTGTCCCACATCACAGGCAGAGGCAAAGGGTGGTGACACAAAAGGCACAAACCCATCTCCTAAGAGCATGAGGCAGCCAGGACAGTGAGCAGGGTGCTGTGTTAGTAGGATGCCCGTAGCCCAGGGGGGAAATGTCAGCACACGCTGTGCCTGGGGCTAAACACCGCAGTGTCCCTGTCCTGCCTCTCCCTGACAATCTCCAATTCCTCCACCAAAGCCTCCCACCTGAATTCCTGAGTGGCAGGGATGACCTCCACAGGGCAGTCATCTTGACACGGGATGCATGGAGCCCTCTGCGTACATAAAACTTAAAAGACCTTGGTGAAGGCCATTCCTGACATCTTTCTCCTACTCCCTTTTCCAAATGCAGCATTGGAGTCCCTCCCATCTTTCCAGCTGATGAAATATAGCTGTTGTAAAATGCTAGCTAACCACATTTAGCAAATGGAGATAATCAAATAAAAATGAAACTATACTTACTAAAGAAATACAGTTTCCAAAGCACAGACTTTGGCTTGAGATTGTGTTTTGCTTAAGAATCTGCCAGGAGATCTGTGGACTGTTTTGTAAACAGTTCTCAAACTGGTGTTTGTGGGAGAGACACATGGGAAGGGGATAAGAGACAGATGGACATATGAAATGTATCCCAAGAGAAGTTCATCAGGAAAGAAAACACTCAAGAGTTGCTTTGAAGGGGATCAATGAGAACTGTGAACAGTGGAAAGAAGGTGCACGGGGAATTGTTATGCGTTGCTTCCCATTGTTTCCCGTTACACAGGAGCTAGGGGACAGCCTTGAGTGTATGTTCAAGACAAACAAAAGGAAGCAATTTTCCAACATAACACAATATTTAATTGTGTGATTTATTGTTACCAAAGTTATAAATGAGCTGTAAAGGAAATGAGTTTGTAAAGGATGGGATTACCAGGACTGTTTAGCAGCATGGTTTAGGTGCAATTTGCAGCCCCAGCAGCCCAAATCCAATGGCTCCTGAAAATGAGACAGTGTCCTGGGGTACCAGAGGGCCTTCCACACAACAGCACCGTTCATTTGAATTATTTCTAATACTCAAATCCTAGTCATTCTTTATCGATCTCTATTACATTGACCATTGTGTGGCAGAGACATAATTTGACCTAACTGGTTGTTCTCACATTCCAGAAGACAATCCATGGATCTTTCAGGGTTCCTTCTGACCTTTCAAAAGCTGAAAGTTTCATGCAGCAAGCCAGAGTTTAAAATGGGCTCTTCTTTTACTCTTTTCTTTCCACTCTGTTCCTTTGACATAAACCAAAAAGTTTTTTATTCTTCCTTCCTGTAATACATAAAATAATCTTGTGGTCAAACTCAGAGATGTCTTGAAATACAGAGTATGTTTTATTGAATGCTAACTTGTAAACCTTGCTCATATTTTTGTCATTTCAGTTCCTGTCTTTAATGTTCTGCTTTGGAACAAGGGAAAACTTGATAGAGGTATTGGGTGGATCAAGCAGGATGATGCTCCACAATATCTGGTGTTCATTTGCAAGGAAGAGCTGGTTAGAGACATGATAGTTGATACCCACGTTTGTAGTGACCACTCAATAGCTGGGTCCAAGATCTCATGGGAAAAGAGGAAGGAATGCAGCACAGCACAGGCCCTGGACTCCAGGTGAGCTTGTTCAGGGAACAGGTAGGTGGGATCCCATTGGGTAGCTCTGAAAAATGCACAGAAAAGCTGGCAAGCTTTTAAGAACAGCACCCTCCAAGTGCAGGTGAGGCCCACCTTTATATTCAGGAAGCTAGGTGGGTGTAACAGGAGCTGGCTTGGCTCATGGCAGGGATCCAATGCAGAAAAGCAGCATATAGGATGAGGAAGAAGGACAGGCTACAAAGGGGAAGTTTAGAAATATTGCTCAGGCAATGATATCAGGAAACCCAGAGCTTAGCTGTAATTGAGGCTTGCAAGGGATGTCAAGGGCAATATGAAGAGCTTCGGGTATCTCATTAGTGATAAAAGGCTGAACAAGGAAAGCGAGGGCCCATTAGTGCCTGGGCCAATTGTGACAACATACAGAGATAAGACTGAGGTTCTCTGTGTCTTCTTTGGTGTAGTCTTCAGTTATGAGGTTTCCCAGGGTTGAAATGGAAGAACTGCCAGCAGTGGATGAGAGTCAAGTCAGGGATTACTTATGAGATCTTCACCCATGCAAGTCCATGGGACCAGATGGGCTATATCCACCGATGCTGGGAGAACTGGCTGATGCCCATGCAAGGCTGCTTTTTATCATCTTTTGAAGGTCATGGAGACCGTTTTGGGGTCCCAACAAATGGAGAAAGTGAAGTGTTTCATCCATCTTCAAAAAGGCACAAAGGTCAACCCAGGGAACTTTAACCTGGTCGGCTTCACTTTGTTCCCTCAGAAAATCATTCAGTGAGTCCTCTTGGAGTATACTTCTGGCACGTGATGGAGAAGGTCATTAGGAACAATCTTGGGCTGCATTAGCCAATAGATTGAGGAAAGGGATTATTCCCCATTCCTCAGCACTTGTTAGACCACATCTAGATACTGAGCCAAGAAGAACATGGACAAACTGGAATAAGTTCAGCAGAGCTGGTTGGGAGCTGGAGCACTTGCACTGTGAGGAAAGACTGAAGGAACCAACCTGGTCAGCCTGGAAGAGAGGAAGCTTTGGGGAGACCTGACAGCAGCCCCCCAGTACCAATGGAGACGTTAGCAAGAAGGCGGAGCTGGGCTTTTCACAGTGGTGCACAGTAGGAGAACAAGAGACAACAGACGTAAATTGAAATAAGAGACATTCAGATGGCTTGAAAGGAAATACTTTTGCCCCAACAGGCAGTGAAAGAGGCTGCCCAGAGAGGCTGTTCAGTCTCTGTCCCTGGAGGTTTTCAGGACCAACAGGATAAATCCCTGAGCAACCCAGTCCAGGCTCAGAGGTGACCCTGCTTTGAGCAGACCCCCTGAGGTTCTCTTCAGTCTGAATTAATCCATGACTCTATGATACTATGATAGTATTGACAATAATTTCTTTCCCCCAGTGCTATAGATTTAATTATTTTTTCTATCCTGGTGATTTTAGATTAATTGCTTCAGTTTTTCAAAGAAATACATTTTGATCTGTGCTTTTGTGTGAATGATGATTACTTTTACTATCCTTACTTTTGAGCTATTACACTTCAAGTCTGGCTATGTAGCACTGCCAGTATTGGGTTTAATTGCTACTTCCAGTTACAGCAGTGTTCCCTGTTACTGGAGTCTGCTCCTAAAGTAGGAGATGCTGTTCTTCCGCTTTTGCAAGATAAGGCAGAGACCCAGCAATTCAGGCTGATGGACCACTGCTGAGTGCAGCTCTGGCACCATGAACCTTCAGCTACTCAGCCACCCCATGCCCCCCTCCTGTGGAGAGAGAGTTACAACATATATCCAAGCACTATGGACCACAAAGATGCTCTCCAGGAGGCTTTGGGGACAGAAGGAGTTCTTGCTGGTGCAAAAAAGGAGCATGTGCTGACTTTTAAGCTGTGGTGAGGGACCTGAGCCCTGTGCAGGGGAAAGGTTCTTCTCTGGATGAGACCTGTTCCTGCTCAGGCTTGAGAGCTACATACCATCTTTAAACGGCAAACCTCACCCTGGAAAGAAATGCACAGGTGAGCTCGCAGTTTCAACTTTCCTACACAAATTTTTCTCAAACAGTGAAACATATAAGGCTTATGTTATTCACAGGCTGGGAGTAAATTACTTCTGTCGTATTGCTCAGGCAATTTTATCTATTTGAATTATATGGGAATAAGAGCAATTAGCTTTTAGACTATTGTTCCTTTCATATATTTCAGCTGCCCATTTCCCATTCTTTTCTGTAGGACAGCTAACAGTAGATATTTTGCTCAGACATCTTTTAAGAACTGGAATTCACAGAATACAAAACCATATTTTGTCTTTACATTTCCCCCCCTTCTCAGATGGCTGTGCAGCCCACATCTCATACTGTACCTGTTTAGTTTCTTTCCTTTCATACTCTTAGAGCTGTGTGCATGGGATTAGTTTCTAAAACATATCATTATTTAGCAAGCAGATAATGGGTTGGTGTGTCACAGATGCAGGTTGTTCGCATTGTTCTTTGCTTTCTTGAGATCTGTCATGATCAATGATGTTTTTCCTGTTGCACCAAGCAACCTGATAAAGGCCGACATCACATAATGCAAGCTTCCATCTTCTTGCATAAGAAATTAGTTGCAAGAATCCATAACTTTCCTAGTAATTCAGTGTACTTAATGTTAGCTGTGAAATTATGTATAAAATCTTATACATGTGTTTGGATCTTTACCGTTGTTGTTGTTGTTGATATTATTATTGTTATATAAAGGTTTGAGACCTTCTAGCAAAAGAGAAAACATTAGAAGCACCTGTAAAAAGCTGAGAAGTTTTGTCCCTGTGGACACACAGAGCTGGGACCACAGGCTGGTGCCAGGCAGTGCCCAGCTCCCTGGTAGTATGTGAGCTCCAGGCTTAGCTCTATGGGGAAATGCACCCTACAGCTTCCATATCCCAGGTAGTAACTCAGCCCAGCCACCTTCTGCAAGGCCCTCTTGTCTTGACAAAGTGAAAGCTCAAGGGTTCCTGTCCCACACCTTCATGCACAGCGTGTGTGTATTTTGACTCTGGACATCTTGGAGATGTGATCTGTAGATCTGCAACCCCGTGCTCCTCTCCGTCACAGATCTACAACCCCACAATTCTGCTCTTCTCCACTGTGCCAGGTAGTGTTTGACAGAAATACCTGCTTTTGTGCAGTGTGGCTTTTGTGCAGGGTTGGGAATTGAAGCCAGGCAGTACAGAAGTTTTAAGGAAAAAACTATTTTCAAAGTGAAGGATAGTGGAAAAATCGTTAACAAATGTCATGTCAACAAATAAATTTAACTGCAAACTTTGGTTGCATGGGATTCTTCTTGGGCCAGGAGGAGGATGGGAAGGAAGATTATTGCAAGATGTTCTAATAAATTAATGTTGTCTTGAAATGAAAAGATTGCTGCTGTGAAATTTTATCCCATTGTCTTGGAATCCATGGGGGTCTTGTACATAAGGAAACGCTACTGTATTTTTCCATAGTAAATCTGAATTTCTTTAGACTGGCATGTAAAGAATATTTCAACTCTCCTCAATTAGAAATGTCTATAATTTTAGAAGAGAGACACTAAGTCTGATTATTGGCATCTACATTTTTGAGTAACTTCTTCACACCCTACACAGCCCTGGGCAGAAGCCTGCACAAAGCCTGTGGGACACTTGTGGACAGCCTGAACTGCATTATGGCATGAGGTCCAGGCTTGGAAGAGGACCATTTTGCAAACATGAATTTACCTGCTGCACTCTCTTCATCTTGTCCCTACATGTCCCCTGAGGTCTTGTGTTACAGCCAAGTTTATTTGTCTGCTGTGGCTTCGCCCTTGTTGGGTGGTTAGCTGTGACTTCTCGTACTACACTCCTGCAGGTGGTAGGCAAGATCCATGCTGTCTACCTCTTATGGGGAAGCCTACAAAATATAGCATCGTTTGTGCTAGAAAGCACAACATAATTTTAATTGTGTTATTTGGTTTGGACATCCTTTGCAATAACAGCAGAAAAAGTAACTTTCATAGGGAGAAATTCTAGTTCCACCTAAGCCATTAAGCATTATTAGTACCGGCGAATTTTGGGGAAATTCTGTGGCGCAGGGTAGATCTTTTGTGTACTGCTAAGTCAAGACCAGAGTTATTATCTGGGCTCAACGAGATTTCTGAATGCAAAAAACTCCTTATTCTTATATTTTCTCCTGTGTTTTAATGCAACAGAATGGAGCTGTGGTATTTTGCACACCAATTAAATTATATTTGGTATTTAATAAATCTCAGCACCGCTTAGCTTTTTTAAATGATAGAGGAGGTTTATTGATGGCTCATTTTGTGGTGCTGGTATTAAAGTGCTTGTAGCCTCTCATTTCAAATAGTTATTCATAGTAATATGAAAACAGCCCTAGATGTGTTTTAGGCATCAGCCAAGACATACCCAAGGGGTGCAATTATCAGTTACTATATTAGAGCAAAAAGAGGAGGTGTTGTGCTGAAAATAATCCTGAGATAAACAATGCTTCTAGAAAAAAACATTGGTTTAAGTTTACTTTTATTTGTTTCCAGAGATACTCACTGAACAACGTGAGGTATATTTATGTACAGGTTTTATTCTTTTATTTTTGGAGGCATGACTAGCAGATGTGAGATGTCTCAGCCCAAGAGGGATTTAAAATGCTAGATGATTTGACATATCTGCCTTAACAAATAGTTCCCAATAAAACATGATTGCATAGGGCTGAACAGCAGTCATTGCTGTGAGGCTCTTGCAACCTGCAATTGTAGCCTTCCATGAGCTCCAGGTACGTGGAGCCTTTAGCCTGCATGGCACTGACTAAACCATCAGGGTCTAAAAATAAAAAGCACAGACAAGATGATGGAGAAAAACCAGCTGAGGCATTAGTGCTTGCTGACAGTACCTTTGTACATCAGAAACTGTAGGTTTTCTGATCACTGTACTTCCATAGCTTCTGCAATTACGTCATTCTGTAAATTGTTACACAGCCCCTTGCTGAGAAGGATCCAGGACATGGGGGAGCCCAGTGGCACTTGTGGTTGTTATCTTCTCTAATGTATCCTCACAGCAGCTGATCACAAGACTTTCCATCTACCTTACATCTGGAAGAATGAAAGTATGAAAAACAAAGGCTTTAAATGAGTCAATGTGAGCCATGAATAACTTAATTAGAATCAATATATTTGGCCAATGCACTTTAGATAAGGCTTAGCCAAAAGGACTCTTAGCTGTAATCCAGTCTCAGTACTGCTTTGTATGGTGAATCATAGCTTTACGGGTTTTAGACTAAGCACAGATTTTAAATCAACAAATCGTTGATAGGTTAATGGTTATCCATTTTCCTTGATACTTTCCTTCACATTTCTAGTTGGAGAAAAAGTTCAGGAAGGATGAGTGCTGTTTTATAAAGGTAACATGGGCTACAGGGTGCTTTGAATGAGCAAGTGCACCAGGACCTCATTTTGGGTCCACTGCTCCCCACAGCTTGGAAGTACCGTGAAACTACAGAAAACACACACAAAGAAAACAACATTAAAAGGTATCTAGTGAGTTAGGTTAGACAGAAGAAACTCAGTTTCTACAGTCTGCCAAAGAGAAGGCTCAGGGGAGACAAGATCACAGAACATAAATACCTTCAAAGGAAGGGGATTATTTGCATTACCAGAATACAACAAAACAAAAAGTAGCAGCTTCAAACTAGGGAACATAAAGTATGGTGGAGTAATTAATCCCTGAATGGAGCATGGTGCCAATGAAGAAGGGGCCAAGAGGGAGGAACGAGGTCAGAAGAGAAGACTTAAACTGATAGAGGAAGAGAGGATTACAGACATAATTAATTCAGTGTTTGGGAAGCTGAGGAATTACAAGTAGGCAGAAGCAATATCCTTCCTCTCTCCATAGAAGAGTCCTGGGGCTCGCTGCACACCAAGGCAAGATGTCCTTGTCTTCAGTGGTCTTCTCTGTGCAGGCAGCACTTGTCCAACAAGAACCAACCTACCAAACCATGGCCATCATGAGCCTGCACACTGCATTCCACTGCCATGCAAGTCTGCACTCACTGACCTGCCCCAAGGGTGGAGAAAATTTCATCCTGTTCACCCTAGACAGGCATTAGAGCAGGAACCCCTCATTCTTTAACTTTATGCCTCCACTGTGACTATTAGCCAAAAAAACCCAAAACCAAAAAAATCCCCAGAGGAATCATCTGAAACATCACCATGTGGAAAATGTAATTCAAGTTCACTGATTTGTGAAGCAGAGATGTATTGGAAATTGATATTGGACCTGTTTTGAAACTTTGGCTGGTACACACAGAGTGGTGTGCCTGGAGTAATAGTGGGAGAGGGCTGGTATACTGTCCTGCTGGGAAAGCTTCTCAAGGAAAGCTGGGGGTGACCTGGCTGGCCCAGGTGCCAGGGGCAGAAACCCAACGGAGAAGCAAGTGTGCCCTCACAAAGCAGGATGGAGAACTTCCAGACTAGTGCAGCAGCAGAGTTGGGAGGAAGCCCTGGATAGCGGATTCATGGTATGCTCATCCGTTGCATAGACAACTTGTTCTCTCACTAATTAATCTACAAATATATCTTGTTGCCCAAGGTCAGAAAAAGGGAAGTAATGAAAAGCTATTTCCTGTCTCCAGGTCCTCCTGAGGCCAAGCAGGTGGCACTGATAGCCAGCGGGACACTCAGTGTGCTTCAAATCCCAGGGCTCAGGTTTTGCAATACGCTTTTCCTCCATCCACTTGCAACATGGGCTGCCTTTCCAGAAAGCTGTGATGGAGCTTTTTCCTTTATCTTCCCAATCCTTTGTGAGAGCTAAAGTTACTGGTATTTAATTAGTTAATGCTTTTAATGTCTTACAACACTTTAATATTGATTCTATTTCTTTTCCCTTTATGGAGAATTCCAGATATGTAAAAATGAATTTCCATTTTATAGGGAAAAGGAAGCACATTTTGAAACAAATAATAAAGACAGATAAATCATTGCTTTGGAAAAACAAAGAAGAATGTCAAATTAGTGACAATACGGAGTCAGAAATGGTTATATGCCCACAAGTGCCTTATATCCTTTCCCCCACTGAAGCAATGTCAAAGGTGAAGATGAGTTCACTATCAAAATAGTTTTTGACTTAAAATAATTGCTTATGTTTATTGGAAAAGGGCTGTGGTCAAACAACAAAATGCCTTGGGAATATGAGAAGTAGAACATGGGTTCACACAAGAGACAGTATCTTTGAGATACATGTTCTCAAAAGATAGTCTTTTAGTTTAGGAATTTTTTAGTTAAGTAATCGGCTCTAAAACAGATGTAAATTTAAAACATTGCCATAAATTAAATATGCACTTGTATTTTGGCTAAATAAAGAAAATTTCAGAAGGTGGAATATTACCATACTCAAGAACTATTTCTAGAAAAGCAGTGCCTGATTAGTCCATATTTTAATCAAGTAAACAGAGGACAACCAATTCTATAAATAATATTGGGGTTTATGTCAGTAAAAATTAGCAGGATGAGATCTTTACAGTCTCAGTTGTTTTCAGATTAATTGGAATACATAATGAAAGTAATTACATTCTGATATTTTGGTGCATGTCTCAGTGTATCTTGGAAGGAGTCCAGTAAGTTGTCTGTCTATATCTGATTTATAGAATAGTGATTTGTCATTTTAAATTGCTCCTTATGAGCCATAAGTATGGAGTATATGTATAAACAGTAAATGCCTCTTAATTTTTACCTTTCTGTGCCTCCCCCAAAAGACATCACTAAAAATAAAATACTCAAAAAAAAATCCCATGTGATTTACTTATAAGAAAGTCCTTTTTGAAGATAGAAAGTGAAAATTGGCCTGATACTCAACATGCCTGTGTATACTACAGCCTCTGTGTCTACAAATTGTTAAATGAACAGAAACACTTTTGTGTTAAACATTTTTGGAATAAATAGCCTCTGCTATGTCTGGGAAGCAAGTAATCTTTTTTTTTTTTTGTTTTATTGTTGTTGTTGTTGTTGCCAAAATGTAGCGGAGCTGATAGAGGATAAGTGTGAGAAAGGCAGATTTTAAGACTAAGTGAAATCAGGGCATGACCTGGTAAAGAGAATAATTCTTTACAGCCCTTCGGGTTTTCATGTAGGATACAGGGTCTCTTCCACCCCATCCCTTTAAAAAAAAGGGATGGATTTAAAAAAATGCAGGATAATGGATGAAATCAGAGATTCAGAGGCTACAGCCCTTGGATACCTACTTGGGGAAGGAAAAGACTCTTGAAGTTGGCAGGAATATTTTCCAGTGGTTTCAGCATCCTTCAGGCAAGGACTTTGAGGAGGCACTGCGTGGCATTCCTGTAACTGAAGGGGACATAAAAGAAAGCTAGAAAGGGACTTTTTACAAGGGCAGTGATAGGATGAGGGGTAATGGCTTCAAACTGGAAGAAGATAGATTTAGATTTGATATTAGGAAGAAATTTTTCACTGTGAGGGTAGTGAGGCACTGCAACAGGTTGCCCAGAGAAGCTGTGGATGCCCCATCCCTGGAGGTGTTCAAGACCAGGCTGGATGGGGCTTTGAGCAACCTGCTCTAGTGGGAGGTGTCCCTGCCCACGGCAGTGGGGGTGGAAGTATGTGATCTTGAGGGCTCCTTCCAACCCAACCCATTCTATGATTCTATGGTGGCAGGTGGGAGGAGGTGACAAGAGACAGGGATTTGGTGGGAGACCCCCCTGCATTACCAACCAGCAAGATGGTGCTGCTTTCCATCCCTATAAGCATTCACATGTCTCTTTTTCTCTTGGAGGAAGTTGTCCCTGCATCTGTGATACATAACATTCACAAGGGGCTGAAATGGGGTCATCAGCAACCAGTGCAGGTACAGACTGAGCATTTTAAAGCTAGCATGATCAGTCCTACCACAGTAACTGGCCCACCACAGTGACCCACACTGTGAAATTAACCCTCTCCAGTCCCCTACTGTTGTTCTGAAGGCTGCTGCAGTTGGTATTGCTCCATCCCTGAAGATCATGCCCTGGGCTGCTTGTGTCCCACATGCTAGGCCATTTTCTGAAGAGCTGCCTGTAGGCAAGGGAACTGTCTTTCAGGCTGTTTGCAGACCAGACCAGCACCCAGCATCACTGCAAATGACCAGCATGACTTTAACGGTATTTCCATTCCACACAGATCCCTCCTTTACCCTCTGTATCCCTTCCATAACCTCACTAGGTGCTGTCTTAACAGGTCTAAGACCTTATTAATGCTTATGAGTATCTGAAGGGTGGGTTGAAGGAGGATGGAAGCGGACTCTTTTTAGTGGTTCCCAGTGACAGGATGAGGGGCAATGGGCACAAGGTGGAACATAGGAAGTTCCATTCAAATATGAGGAAAAACTTCTTTACGATGAGGGTGACAGAGCACTGGAACAGGTTGCCCAGGGAGGTTGTGGAGTCCCCTTCTCTGGAGACCTTTAAGACCCACCTGGATGCAGTCCTGAGTAATGTGCTCTGGGCAATCCTGCTTTAGCAGGGGAGTTGGACTAGATGATCTCTAGAGGACCCTTCCAACTCTGACAATTCTGTGATTCCATTTCACTGAGCCAAGCCACTCCCCTGACTCACTGCAAGTCTCATTTCACCCATTTCACCAAGCCACCTTTTTGCTAACCGGGCAGTGGAGAAGAGGCGAGTGGCACTGGCCAGGCAGAGAACAAGCCACCCAGAGCCTTCATGAGGGCAGTCCATGCTCCCTGTGGTGAGGGGCTGGCTGGCAGTCAGCAGTGTCCTCCTCACTGGGGGCACAGTTGGGCTCCAATCCTGTTCAGGTTGCATTCTGCATCACCGCGCCAACATTTAGGTACCACCACTTAGGTATTCTCTGAGTAAAGATTAATTTCCATCAATTGGCATGATCATCTGCAGCTTTTGCTATAGTTATGCTAAACTTGGTATTTTCACACATTTTTTCATGTGTCCCCCACACCTTTATTCACTTGACTACTTGTACATACACACTTACATCTGGCAACAGTGATGGGTGCATTTTCTGGTGATAACTTTTTTCTTGAATTTTTTACAAGCAGCATTTGGATGAAAGTTAGAGCTAAAATGTTAAGAACACACAAAAAGAGCTTGTTAAAATTGTTTCTGCAGTTAAAAGAAGTGACCTTTTATCTGCTATTTACACAGGGGCAAAAAGTAAGTTTTTAAACTGTGCTTTGCATTTAAAACTAGTTTATTATACAAAAGAAATATTAATTTTAGCTAGTGAGCTGCCAGATTGCTTCTGGTCATTGTGGACCTGCTTTCCAAAGGTATTTGGTGCCTAATAAAGCAGTTCATTACCTTCTGGGATTTCAGAAATACTGCAGTAGGCCAGCTGCTTCGTCTCAGTTGAAATCAGTGACAGTAAGATGCCGAGGCACTTCTGAAAAGCAGCCATACATGCAAGAATATCTTTGTAAGTACGTCCAGATATTGTTTAATTTTCAGAATCAGATGATGTTTTTGTTGTCCATTTGGGGTTTTGTTTGCAAACTGGAAGACAGAAACCTTTTTTTGCTTTTTTTAACTCAGTCTCTCAGTTTTACATGAAACAACACAAATGAAGAAAATATTATGTTTGCATCTCAGAACTAAAAAATTCACTGGAAGTGATTCAGAAAAGCTTCTTCCATACCACAGAAACTGAAAAAGCTCCAGTGTGAAAAATAACCAAAAAATTCTTGATCCATTGTGGAGATGTATACAACGTAACACATAATATTGGACAAAATTTTTTAACTTGGGTTGGCCATAGTGGTACAGAATGTATTTTTTCTCATTGGAAAAAAAGCACTTTTGAACTCATTAACATTTGAGAATGATCAGAGTAAATTTAGGCCTTAGAACAGGCTGTCATTGCCATGAATGTAAATAGCATTTTCAAAGACAAGTGTATTCGTTTTAAATCGCCACCACCCATTAAAAAAAAAAAAAGGATAGCTTTTTGATGTTGGTAAGCATGAATATAAACTCTGATAGTTATCGGTGCTACCTTGAGATTAAAAATCTTTTTATTATGTGTGATAATATCTACAAATCTGAAATATACCCCGTTCCATATTGTCTCAGTAGATGATATTACGTAGTTAAAGGTACATATATAGTCACAACAGCAGTAGGCCAGCACCAGTAGCAATAGCAATTATTACACAGGACGTGACAACAGAAGCAGTGGGGTAGACAATCATAGTAAGAACCACTCAGTGGCCACAAGGAATGATTCTGAGGCAACACACGTCTCCTCTTGAGCTCAGCCCAACAAAAGGCACAGCCAGCCAGTAACCTGCTGACGTCTAAGGTAGAAGCCATGGATGGTAGAGCTGGGCCTCCTCCAGGCCCTCAGGTTTTAGCATGAGCAGAACAGGTGGGCACTCCACAGCCCTCCAAAAGCCGGGGCAGATCTTAAACCCCTTTGGTCTCTTCCCACTGGCATGTATATTGTGTCAACAAAGAAACTAGTGTGCAGGCAAATCTCATCCTGTACGGTCATGGGTCTTACAACACAAAGTGAAATTTATTCTTTTCTCACAACCTTTTAGTGTGTGTTTCTCATGTCCCAATCTTGCTTTAATGCCTTGCCTAAGATTTTATCACTTTTAATAAACAAATACTCATTATAAAGACCATTTCACCCATCCAAGTTCTAAATCAGAGTAGCAGCTCCCATTTATAAGACTTCAGTGTTCAGATACACAAGCTACCCAACATCATTTAGATAATGCGTTGGGGCTGAACGTAAGTGATAATAAACTAATGCGGATTCATTATGATGACTCAGAAAAACAATATTACATTATAAATTCCAGGTAATATGTTTCTGTTCCAAGTGAGTGTGGTCTTGCTAAAAAAAATAAGCATCTTTAAAAGTTGTTCCTTTGGGCTAAAAAAGCTGCTGGAATTCTTGAAGATAAAGATTACTGAAATACAGTCAAAGACCTCTAAAAGATTTAAAAGTGAAAAGAAAAAGAAGCCAAAAAATGAGATTTTATTTTAATATGCAAGTGACTTTCTTGTTATCCTATCATAAGAACCTTGTTACCATCTAATTTTGGTGTTGCACGTTGGTGTCAGATATCTGGGGAATCCAAGCATGTAATATCACAGGCACAATTTAGGACAGGTCAGACGGGGGCTTTATTAACCACGATCACAGGGAGAGAACATTTGTGCAGCATCACCCTCTTAGCTCCCCCCTGCTCTGCCAATGGATTGCAGAGACCCAGACTATGGACTGTGGCAGAAAAGACAAACACAAAAACAAAAAACAAAACAACAACAAAAAAAGGAATGAGGATAACCAAACCTTTTAATGTTAACAAAGCTAGGGATCCGTCTCTGTCAGGGACTGACTTCTTCAGTAGCTTGCTACCTGCCAGAGCTCTAAGAAGGACTCACATAGTAAATAAGGTGAAAACATGGAGGGATGGCTCTTGGTGGAGCTTGTGTTATGAGACGTACCCCTATTGCCTTCAATCAGCAGTGGGGATGGGGAAACAAAACAAAACAAAATCTTAAATATTAATAATTTTACCACCACAATGGTAAAACATGCCTCGGGGCGTTGGCTCTTATAGTTGTGTCATGTCCAATCAATTTTGTATTATCAACCATAACAGTCTGGCTTTTTTAATTCCCCCTGACGCACGCAGTCGGGGAATGAATGTGCTCATAGTGAAAACCTGTTTTCTGCAATGTGCTGATGTAATCTTCCCAGTCACGAGAAGTTCACTGGGTCATGCCTAGCAAGTGAAATGAAGAAGACCTCCTTGCTGCTGCTCTCCCTCACCCCCTCCCAAATACATGCACCAACTATTCTGATGCTACTTCAATATATAATAATGTCTTCCATGCAGTATTTTCCAACTTTTATGGCCAGGTTTTCTAGCAGCAGGTTGTAATTGGAATCTGACTGTGAAATAAACAGGTACAAAATGACTGACAATTCTCAAAGATGTAAAAATAAGTACATTTTAACCCCATGCTGTTTAAAGACTTCCTGCGTGGATCCTACAAAGTATTGTCTTTACCTGAAGAAGAATCACTTCAAAGGTAAGGCCCTTTGGCTTTATTTTTGAGAACATTACTGGAATTATAAGCTTATAAAATAAGTTATGGCATTGTTGCACTTGGGATTTCTTTGAGCAAAGTCAAAGAAACAGCCTATGTACCATAATTACACAATACCTCCCCTGTATGCTCTCTCTACAACTTGTTTGCCCTAACAAGTATATACTGATTTTTTCATTTGTGGACTCATGTTAATATGATAATACAATCTGAGTCTTTCTCACATCAAATTCGCCAAACCAAGCCTGTTTCTGTAAATACGTTACACTGATTCTACAAGTGGAAGTTATCAGCTGCACAAGTAACGGATAACACTATTCCTACTCGTTCCAGAGAAAAGAATAAACTGAAAATTTACATGGCATGCATTGTGTACATTGTACATAAAACTAATTTCTACTTTTTATTTCATCCTAATATACTTCCATATATGATTTTAGCAGTGCAGTCTTCATACAAATACTATAGACTACAGTTACTGAACCTCTGTACACCCATGTCCTACATAAAAAATGTAAAAATTCCTGGGTGTCTTACCAGGGACTGTGACTTCACAGAGAATTAGGGGTAGAAGTGATTTGCAACTCACAATTCGAGAAAAGCGATTGCAGTCTGAATGGCTAAGGCTCTTTGTATTTAACGGTGCCAAACTCTTCCCATTAGAAACCCTTCATTTCAGTCGTTCAAAACTCTTCCAGAATTTAACTGTTGGGGTTGAAATTTTCCATGTCTGGTTTCCAAAAGAGTGTCAGCATAAATTGTCCAGTTGTTTTCAATAATAATGTCAGCAGAAAATATATTATTTGCCAATCATCCTATTTACCCATGATTACTACAACAGTTTTGTCAATAATTTCTGGCAGTATGGTGACTTGAGGCAAGGAAGTGAAATTTGGCATTGAATAGTCTTTGTGTAATGGATAAGCCTTTTGTTGTGCATTTATGTGTGTGGAGGGGTATAACGCTCAAACATAGCCAAGTTATAAATAATTGAGAAAATATCTGATTGCTTATGCTTACTGGCAGTTGATAAATAGCATTTCCAAGGATTCTGTCCATGCTGAGCCTATTTTCTCTCTGACCCCAGGATAAAAGAGGCTAACACAAGACTTTCCCTGCAATTGGTCTTCTCAGATGCACTGGTCCAGGAGCCAGACAGGAAACCAAGAGGGAGGTTACACAAGGTGGCTGCATTGATGAGACTGCTCCCTGGGGTAGGAAAGGGAAAAGCTTAGGTCTCCTTTCAAACCTATTTACCCCAGCTAACCTCCCAAATCATCCCCCCAAAAGCCACCCCTCCACAGCCACTGATGGCCCCTCAGCTGTGCACCCGCCTTGAGCAAGAGCCTGCATTTGTCCTGCAGGGGCACGGTGCTCTCACACCCACATCTGACGTGAGGGACAGATATACTATGAACAAATAACATCTGAGGAATAGTTGTCACTGTTGTCTTATTCAATGTCCAAAATTTATAGTTAAAGTTATTATTTATATTCCTCCGCTTCAGCTTATTATCTGAAAAACAGGACTAATAGTACAATTCATTGCAGCAGAGGAGTATGGCAGTAAGTTCATTACTGCTTGTGAAACAGCTGGGTACACTAATGATGAACATGAAAGAAATGGTCATAAGAAACAAATAATTCTGCATTACAGCAGGTTTGCACAATGTGAAATGAATAAGGGATAGGATGCTCAGTGAACACAAGGATAAAATCAAATACTGTGATCGTTAATGGGCCATCTACATGAAGCATGGTTCTATACCAGATGCCTGACTTAAGACAGTTTCAGCAGAAGAGGTCCATCAGTGAGGACAAAAAAATAGTATGTGTTCTCCTAATTAAAGGTTGAGCTCAGTGCACAAACCCAAAGGAAACTAGTTAAAATGGCACAGATTAAAGCCCAAAAAAAAAACCCAGAATTATGTTTTCCTGCTTAACTTTTAAAGTTTTTTGTCCCTTAACATTTCTTTTAATACTCAACTTTAACACATGCAAATAATAGCAAAATGCAGGATGGGTAAACTGAAAATTATAAACTTATGGCTTTAAGTGATGATATGCTTTCCTAGGAGCATCATTTAGACCACACGATTTTACAATATGTAAGCATACTACACAAGCAACACTGAGACTTGATTTAGGACATAACAATATATTCCTAAAATCTAGAAGAGACATGAGCAAGATCAACCTCAAAACTCCTACAGAAATCCAAGCTTTAATGTAAAGAAATGTAAACAAAACTCGGGATGACAGCAGCGACATGTTTTCCATTTTCTTCTGACATCTTACTGGGGCTGATGTGATTTAGCACTGAAACACAATCCAATGACAAACAGTAAAAATCCCTCTTTGATGCAATTTCACAAAGCAGTCCTCTTTAACAGCAGGTTTTCCATGAACACAGGGTGACAGCTGAAAAAAGGTCAGGCTAAACCTTTACCCGAGGCAGTCACTTTGGTTTAGAGTCTCTCACCTGGTAAATAACAGGGCCAAGGTACCAGGCTGGAGATCCTCCACAGTATTTAAATTTTTCCAACGTCCCCCGGCCCTACCTTCACCAGACACCACCCTACCGCTTTCCCAGCAGAGTCTGCATCTTTGTCCATCCCCACCTGTGGCCCAGGGAATCCAGGTCTACCTTCAGCTTCACGCCACTGCAATGGCATCACTTCAGACACTTCCACCTCACAAAAGCAAATGCAAAGCAGCTCTGAGTTAGGGCCATGAAGATGCCACAAGGCACCTGGAAGAGAGACAGAGCCAAGGGCTGTGTAAGGTGGACATGGGCAGCCTGTGCCTGGTGGCCTAAGGGCCAAGGAGCCTCGCTGGTCTTTTAGCAGTGCAGAGGTAGACCTGTCCTGTCTGAGGGACCAGACCGCTCCACTGAGGACTTCCTAGCTCCTTTCATCCAGTGCCTCTTACTGGGCAAGCTGGCACCCTTGGAGCATCCATTTGTCAGCAAAAACAATCAGCAGTTGATTATGGATACAAGCCCTGCAGATTTTCATCCTTCTTACCACCACAGCCTTCAACAAAAAGGAGGTTTCTGGCAGCTTTCCCTCTGTCATGTGTCCTTTGTGACCAGGAGATTCCCAGGCACTAGGCACCCCTGCGTGTCTAGCCTTGAAGGGCCTGAATGTGGAACAGGGATTTGGAACTCACACTTAATAAATTAATCCTATGTCTTACAATAAGAAGATTTCAAACCTGTGAGACTGTTTTGAAATTTTTCCTTACCATACATTAGAATAAAATTATAAATATGTCCTGTGCTATGCAAATGATATTTATGCACTGTGCTGGGCTCTGGACAGTGACTAATGCATGTCATATACCCTTCTGCCACGTGCGTTTTAAGCTGCATGTGCAAGATAACCTGGTTATCTCAAAAGCTGTGGCATAGTTTGGACTTGCCTGTAAAGTTAAGCACCATTAGTAATCATGAGGAAAATTAAGCTTCAGTGCATTGCTGACTTTAAGATAGCAAATGAGTACTAACTGCCACACTATATTTTGTCATCACTTAGATTTTTTTCCAGAACATCTGAAGAACGTTTTAGATATCAGATATGCTATCATGATTGATTTTACTGCATCAGTCATGTATTTCTCTTCTTCTTCCAAATTATACTTGCTGAACGAACAGAAACATCATGAGCAAGGAAAAAAATCTGTGTACCCAAAGTGCAAACAAAAGTACTTTCAATTTTGAAGGTGTAATGAATTAATATTTTTAAGTTGTGAATACAAGAAAATATTTCTGATTATTTTCAGGTTAAACATATGCAATGAGTTTTCAGTGAGACAGCTATGTTTATTGAATGTAACAGGCCACTGAGTAGACGGTATTACTGCATTGCCTGAGGTCCCAAGAATATGCAATCAGCCTTGATTACTAGTGGCCCAGTCCTGCAAGGTACTAAACAATTTCATCTTTCATTTCAATAGTAGCCAAGAGTGTTTTGCATCCCTTAGGAATAAGCACATGAAAGAGCCTGCTCTAAATTAGCTGAGAAACAGCTTCATGGGAAATCTTACATTTGTTTTTAATGAGAAAAGTTCTTTCCAACAGAATAGGACAGCTATGCCAACAGACCATTTGACCCACTGATTTCAGAATTTCATTCAGTTTCTGGGAGGTATCCCATACAGAGATAGACTGACTTGTATGTACACTGTCCAATTTAAATTTCTTCCTCAAGTTTTTGTTCTGATAGTCACTGTAAAGTGTCTTACTTCAAGTATACTACCCACAAACTTCCAATATAACTTTATTATGTACATATTTGTTGACATATTGATCAGTGAAGCACAGAGAATTGTTGACCATAATCTGCAAGCGATCCACTAAACAAGAGATCTGTTATCATAAAGTTCTGAGTAGAACACTAGTTGCTCTATAAAGGAAAAATCCATTAAACTACACATTAATATTGCAAAGGCATTCCTGTCTTCTCTTGCTTTTTCCCATTTTCAGTTCTTCGCTCCAACTGAAAAGTGTTTCTCTTTTAGGAGTTTCTGCACGTAGTTGATCAACAGGAGTTACCTAAGCTGCAGACCTTGTGTGGGAGGTTTCTCACAGAGGGAGCCTCTGTGCCTCCTCTCTCCTACACCAGACACACAGTTTCAACAACTGACTTCACTGAAATAGTGATGAACGCCACAGGCTCCCTCTCAGCTTCCGAGTCTACCTGGTGGCCAGTGTTGGATCGACCAATCTGAGTGAGTCACACTTGCCAAAAAAGTTGTTGATCTTGCTAGAGGAGAAATTTCTGCATCAGAGTAAGCCAAATGCTTTTGTCCAAAAGTTCATCAGCTTCAATGGAGCTGGACTTCATTAGAGCAAGAGACGATAAACGTCATAGGGGAAAGGAATGACCTTTAATTTATCCCTTCCACAAACAAGACTTCTGAAATTCTTAGAGCATTTACATTGTTTGAAGCACATTTTTCAAATGAAAACTGGTTTTTTGTCATTTGTAAATATTTTCAAAATCTAAACCTCCATAAATATTGGCATTTTGAGCAGTCAGCATTTCAGCATCTTCTGAGCCACTAAAAGCAGGCCTTAGTACAGGTCTTACAAGTCTTACATTCTGTGTTACAACTAATCTCACTTTTTAAGAGATACATTGACATTTTTTACTTTAAAAATGTACTTGAAAAAAAAAAAACAAACCAAAACCAAAAACAAAACAAAACAAACTCCAACCTAATCCTTTCAATCACAATGTCTTCTTTAGAGCTTGCTTAATACAATCTTTGCAACCATATATTTACTTCCTTCTATTTCTTTCTTAATACTTAAGATTCTCCAACAAATCAAGAATATCTGTTCACTCCAGAAACGGAACTTTTGAGGTCCCTGATGCTCTGCTTGCTTGTCATTGGTTGTTGTTTTTTTCAACTCGGTTATCAGAGAGATTTATTGAATATGAGAGGGTAAATTAAATGTCAAGTCTGACTTGCAAAAAGTAGATGTGCTGTCTATTTTACTGCCCTGCTAGCTTGCACAAGGCGAAGAATATATCCCAGCTGGGGGGTGAGGGGAAAAGGATTGCTCCTGCAGCACCCATTCCTACAGCCTGCAAAACTGCAAATCTACCATCTGCCATGAATAAAAAGGTGGGATGAGATGCAGCATTTCACAAGCAGAATAGGAAAAACTTCATTGCAATCTAATCATTGTAATCACTGTAATTACCCAGCTCTGTAGCAGCACCAGGGAAGTGGTCAATAAGTTCCTCTAGCTGTTGAAGAGCACAGGGTACTCACAGACAGACGGAAGGACGGAACAAGCTGTACCAGCCGCCTCGCCTCCTGCTCCGGGCTGTACCTGCCCGACACCTCTACCGGGAACTGGCAGCACCGAGACCAAATGTTCCCTAATGCAAGACCTGCATCTCCCACGGACGCAGGCTGCTCTGCTCCAGTAGCCAAGACACGAATGAAAATGAGTTTGTTATGGATCCAGAGGTAATTGCCAATACTCAGCTGCCATCCCTTGAATTTCTGTTACAATATAATGTGCAATTTCCCTGTACAGTGACATCCTGGTTCAGATGATTTCAGCATCATTTTGTTTGCTGGAGTACTTATGTGAAGTGTACACCTTTACTCAATCAGAAGACAGCTAATTTCTTTGCTGTGCTAATTATGTCAGAGCAAAACACAACATGTTTACGCTTGTCCCTGTCAGCCAGTTTGTGAAAGCCGGTTCTCTTGGAGTGACTCTATCACCTAGTTTCTGATGTTTTGCTCTGGACTGCCTAATGATCAGTTCCTAATTTTCTCAGGGGCTGTGCGTGCAGTTACTTGCAGGCAGTGCAAGTGTAGTCCACGCAGGGGCAGGGTATTGTTCACAACAGCCTGTACATACTCAAATTGCAGAGTAAGCTATAATAGTATCAGTGGCTGGTATCTCTTCATACTCCCCATGCCTGTGGTTGCATGTGTTGACTTGCAGCCCCAGTCACATAATGATGGGTTACATCTGCGATACAGCATCATATAAGCATGGCACAACAGGAGTAAGAAGGACATATATATATATAAACAGACCCAAATAAATTTTATGGGAGCAACTATATGATTGAGTTGCCCGCCATAGCTGAGGAGTGGCCTTCTTGCCCCAGGAGGTCCTCTCAGTTGTGTAGTACTAAGACTGAAAATGAAGTCGTCCTTGGAACAATGGAATTGTCTTCTATGACTGGAGTAGGTGGTGAATTCAAAATTTGGGTCAGCAATCAGCACAGACACACAAAAATATTAGAAATTACAAAAGTCCTGAGTAAGGATAAAAGCCACTACTGGCATCAGGGCAGTCCAACCACATTTCCCCAAACCCTTGCTTTTGGTCCTGCTTTGGCATTTTCCCACACCACTTCATAATGTCATAGATTACATAATTAATAAACTCATTTTTATGACTTAACAGCACAGAATTAACTGGGGAAAAATACATTGCTATTTGCAGGGCTGAATGTCCTCCTGATCAGAAACCAAGTTTCCTGAGCTGGCCAAGACACCGACAGCGGGTTTGTCTCCCCACCGAGCCCTGGTGACCAGAATCATTCTGGCACAGTCCTGTGTGGAGATGCAACATTGCTCAGTTGGAGTTTGAAAACAGCAATATCTGTGTATCAGACGGGGGACGGGTCTGCAGGTGCAACAACTTCAGAGGAGAGCACAGGGGAAACAGAGCAGTTCTCTCTGCCCTGCACAGGTCTGCTGGGGAAGGGAGAGGGTGTTGGATTTGCTTTTTGTGAGAGAGGTGAAGGTAGGAAGATCAGATAGGTAGGAAAAGCAGATAACCCAGGAATTTCAAGAGTTAAATTGTCATCAAAACTAGTTCTCCCACTGAGATGAAAGGAGCAGCTCACACTTGGCTCAGCTGTAGCCTCAGCAGTGCAGCCGCACTCTCAGGCTTCCCCTCTACCAAGGATTTTATCTATACCTTCTCAAACTCAGCATAACTGTAAATGAACGCACTTGCACTCAGAAGTAGTGTCTCCACAATGTGTACAGCCCTATTTCTTCCCCAAGTCATACTTCTACCAGCCAGTTTGCCCTGCTGCTTCTACCCAAAACTTTTTTAAAACATTTTGTATGCAGGGACCACAGAGTAACCCTGAAAGAAAGTGGCAGATGTACACAAGATTTGAAGCTCACAAAGGCTTTTTAAGCAGTGTACAAATCTGAGGAGATACATCCGCTCTCCTGAAGATGCCAGGCTCTGTCCCTGTGTTTCACAGGCCATAAACCAGGAGCCTATCACAGCAAATCTGCAGTTTGAGATATCGGTAAGTAGATGGCTGCAACCAAGGGATCACATTCCCATTTCAGGGGAAAAAAACCCAACAAACCAGAAAAACCTACCAGTAAAAGCTATCAAAATGCATATGTTTACAAGCAGGATTTTTGTGTATGCTCTTGTTCTATTATCTACATACAGATGCCTTTTATGCTGTCTGCTGACAGTGTTTGATGCGTTTTCCCTCCTGTGCTTATTTTTAGTTGCCATAGGAACTTTTTTATTTCCTGTCAGCTGATGCCATTACTTAATATTATTAATTGTATAAAAGGGTGTTGATGCTGGTACTCCAGATGCTGGAAAAAAGCTTTAGGAAGGCAGAGCACACATTTCAGTTTACTCAGTCTTTTATTCATTTATTTCTATCAATATTTAATTCAAAAGGCCGGATACTGTAATAACAGCTGTTACCACATCAGTGGAATCCAGCGTAGATCCTCTCCATTCTTTTCTTCTTGTTTGGTGTAAGTTTCCCTCCCACTACCATGAATATACTTATTTGAAACAGTATCTTTTGTCTGTTTAGTTTGTAGCTTCATTCTTCCTCACTCCCCACACATCCTATTATTTTTCTTTTTTTCTTTTCTTCTTTTTTGTTTCAAAGAGAAAAATTAAAATCTGCTGTTAAAATGAATGGGAGCGAAAAGAAAATTTCCCAGCATATAGAGAAATACAGCCTGGAAAAATATTGGGATCTGAGGGGGGTTTCTTTTTGGCAAAGCCCAATTCTCCTTCTCTTACATATAATAAGTTACTTTGCAAAGGATTATTTTTTTCTATTAAATTTGTTGTGTGACCAGAAAGCAATAAAGAATGACTGGAATTGACTGAGAACTACAATAGCTTAATCTAGCACTTTCTTTATCCACATCATCTAGAAAATTTCCACAATTCTTCCCATTATCTGATCACATATTTGGGGGAAATACCTGATCAGCATATAAACCTGCATTTGAACTAGTATTATATGAAATGCCAATGGAAGATCATCCCAGTTCTTAGCAGTAAAGTACACTGATTCAAATCCTGCTATAAAAACTTTTTTTTTCTTTCAATTTCACATCTCTGCTCTTTGTAAGAGGGAGAAAAACAGGTAAATTGAGATAAAGACACCAGCAAATAAACCAACATTTATAACCTTAGAAAAGAATTCTACCAGTGTGACCTAAATTATGCAAATTTCACCTAAGGTTTTATTCAAAGCATTCTAAAATCAACTTGAATCTCCTCACCGACTTCAGGGGCTGCTGGATTAGTCCCACTGAATGGGATAACGGGAGTATTAATGAGCTCACTGGGGCGCTAGGAGGATAACATTCTGCTTGGGAATGTTCCCAAAGCATATGGTGTGTGCTCTTGCTGAGACAAGCCCTGTCAAGTGTTTTAGTTGCTATAACTCAATAGGCATCTGAGGCAAATGATTTTCAGCCCAATCCTGGAAATTCCTCCACAGAGAGTCCCTTATGTAGAAGTCCTTCCCACCTGCCCCAGCCCAGCCCCACCATCAGAAGGACGCTCATCACCCTGACTTGGTTCAATGGAGGGGATTCAACCCAGGTCAAGCCGTCCTTCAAACGGTGACACTGATTCTGTTCAGGCCCCAATAAATCAAGGTAGAATATTTGTTCAACAGCACACGCTTTTATTATTTTAGCAAAAGCAAAATGTATTAAACATTTGTCCTTTTATCTAAATCAGGAGAACTGAAGGTTTTAGGAAGTGGATATTTATTCTTTTAACCCATTTGTTCTTTTAGAAATGGTTTAAAAAAGCAACTTTTTCAGAAAAGAAAGCATATACACACGTGTAGGTAGCTTTTGTTTATTAGAGATAGTTATAAAGAAGATAATTGTGCTGATACTTCACTGTAGGACTGTTTGGAAGAATCAAAGACTTTGCATTTTATTTTATAGATCTAGAAATAGAGACTTAGAATTGACTGCAGAAAAAAATTTCTGAACTAGAATTTGTTCATAAAACCTTTTCCCAAAATGAGTGTCCTAGTTAAATCACAAGCCAAATAGCTATTGTTTTTATAACATGAATTATTGCCCCCAACAATCAGTATTTTTAAACTTCTTTTCAGGAACATGCTACTAGTCTGATCTATATTGAAATATGGGAGTGCTAATCTGTAAGTGCAACCAAGTTGAAAAATAACTCCCAGTTCAATGTCACGAATATGCAGCAGCTTTTATACCATCACATTACACTTGAAGGAAAGTGCAAAGGTATGCAGCTCCCCTGGCAAAACCATGGCACAAGACCCAGGAAAAAGCAGCTCAGATGGGCAAATCACCTGCAACTGAAGTGGGGGTTGAGTTTCCATCCTCTATGGGACTCCATAGGGCCAACTAGGTCAGCCGGCACAGAGAGAAGACCTGGGTGGCCCTGCTGGGTCATGAGGCTCCAGGACCACCTGAGAGAGCCCAGACCAACCATATCCCTCAAGGAAGGAAGAAAAGGCAGCAGGATGAAGCCAGGTTCACTGTGTGACAGCAGTGGGATAAAGGTAAGCAGAAGAGCAAGCCCCCAAACACCCCATGAAGTCAAAGGCTATGAAGATCAAGATAACTTTGAGAAACACAATGGGAGTATCGCTCTTCCTTCTTTTCACCTCACTGCAGCAGAGAGGGGAAAGGATTGAGTCATGGCCTGTCTTGCCGTGGAGCTGGTGCTGAGCACAAGAGTGTGTTTGCTTTCTCCACTGAGCAAACACTGGCCCAGCAGCCACTCTGGGATATTCAGCAAAGGATGGGGCAAGTTACGAGAACCACAGCACTAAGACTGAGACACTAACAACATCACGGGGACATCTAGGGACACTGTTGTACTTACCAGAGTACAAGAATCAACATCATCTTCCCCAGGTTATACAAAAGAAAGATGGTTATTTAGTGTTCATCTGTTTGTGTTCAAGAGGCAGTAAATAATTGTTCCTCAAACGTCCACCAAAGGCTTTCGATTGCTCTGAGCTGCCAGGCAACGAGATTTTTCTGTCTCCTTCCTACAACTGGTCATCTGAGACCAAAATGAGGCATTCCCACCTTTTACACCTCTTTCAGTAAGGCAGTATGATTGCTTGTTTACAGAACGCAGATATTAGCACAGCTCAGGGGATAAAAAATTAATAGGCACTATCCAGCAGAGGGAGCACAATAACGCAAAAACCCTTCAGCTGTTAGGTGAAGAACTTCTTCTATTAAAAGCCACACTATCTGGCAATCTGAGTTTACTGATTTAGCGTATCGGGTGGAAAAGACAGAATTTAAGGAAAAACAGGGAGATAGGAGGGAGGGGGAGCAAGCGAATACAAGTAAGAAAATACCTTATTTCCTGTTATTTCCATCCAAAATAAGGCAGATGCAACTTAACTGCTGGAAAAATTAAGGTTTAATAAGAAGAGATCAAGGGAAATCTTGGTAAGAGTAGTAACATTTATTTTACAAAGCTGATTTTAATTTAAATAGAACTGGCTGCTCTGGCTGAAAAACTCAAGTGCTGCTTTCAGTTTGACTGTGCACTTCCTCTTGTTCTTAATGAAGTCATACATCACAGAAATAACTGATGCACCCATTCATTCAGTTTATGCGTGATTTTTAGAGACTAACATGACAGAAAACTTACTAGATATGTTCTCTTTTCTGTGACTGTTACACTTTTTAATCTAATCATGCTCAAATAATTGTGAATTAAAAAAAGAAAGAAGAGTTAATACCTATTTTATAACAAATGGTCATAAAGCAGAGAAAGAATCCGTCACATTTCGATGTGACTTACATGAACTACAGTAATTAAAGAAACAATGTAATGGTTTAAAATTGTTGCCATCTTAAATGCAAACATTTCTCTGGGTGCATTTCATTAATATATTTATACGACAAGATTTTTTAATTAGGACATCTAAATTCTAAGCTCTGCCACTGACTGTTATTTGACCTTTGGCAATTCACGGTCTTTTTAAGAGAGTTTCTGTTATCTTTGTAATGAAAATCATATTGATTTCACAGCTGGGTAGAGTGTAACAGCAGCTTTGCCTGCTGGTAGAAAATACCGTTGAAATAAAAACATAATTTTTAAAGGAAAGAGAGAAGAAAGAACTGGATGTTCTGATCAGAAATGCTAACTACAGCTAACTCGAGGTAGAATATATTTGGTTTAAAACTCTTACATGTTTTCCAAAGAAAAAGCCAAGCGTGATGAAGACTGATTAGTATTTTTTCTGTTAAGCAAACTGAATCTTTTTTCTCCACAAACTGGCAGTAAGATTAACAACTGAAACAAAACATCTATACTGCTAAATATTGAAGATGCCCCCATCTAGCAGACTGTTCACTTTGTTGTATAATGTCCTAGGGAAATGAGGTTTATGCAGGCTCATTCTCCATTCACTCAACTACTACCCCACTTCCCCTGGTAATTTTTCAACTTCTTGGACAATTTCAACCAAATCTAGCAAAATAGTCGAAGTCCTGGACATAAAAAAGACTTTTGACCAACAGACTCAACTGAGATTGGATGAAGTTTAACAGACACTTAATAGCCTTCCTAGTCTTACATGTAACTAGCCATATTAAAAATAACTCCAAAGGTAGACTCAAAGTATGACATTGCTAGAGGTTTCTTGTTCCCATTATAGACACAGCATCTTTACCCTGACAGGACAAGTTGATCCACAGAAAGTAAAGGTGTCATCTTGGGAAAAAGTCTGAAAAAGTATTCCTTACACTTAGCAAACTCTGTTTAGTTTATATGCTTGTGTATTCCACAGCACTTCCAGAATATCTTATTTCATTAGTCAAACATAAATTCATTTATTTTTACATAAATCTATATTAGTAATGTCTTACGGTCACAACTAATTTATTAAATTAATTTAGGATTATGATGACTTCATTAAGGTTATTGAAGTTGCATTCAAAATTGCATAACTTCAGAAATGTCTTATTAAAAGTTTGTTACTCTTTATCACCAAAGTATTTTCATGATCCTCTGTAGATATACAAGCCAAACAAATTAACTTTTAGAATGTTTCATTTTCTTCTTTCCAATTAACAAATACAAATAGCTTTCACTAGGCCAAGACAGTCCCTCATCGCCTCACAACAGCCAACAAAATGTCTAGTACAGGCAGGTTTCTTCAAAGCCCAGCTCATTTTCCTGTACATGGTGGCGACTATCAGGATGTACTGTGTGGTATGAACAGGTTTGGACCGTAACCAGCAAGTAGAAGAGAGAAAGAATGAATTAACACTGGCCAGACATGGCTGCACACACGAATGAACTTCCAGACATGTAGATAAATCTGTGTGTGAGGAAATACCTGATATGAAATATCCATGAGATGAACCCTGTGTGAGAAGCAGCTTAAAAGGGTGATGGAAACTACTTGGGACTCACCAGTTCCACCACCCATAAATGATGTGTTCACTCTAACGCAAAGTCCTTCTGAATGTGGGACTGTGGGACCCTGGTGGAAAAGAAACCCAAAACAGAAGGAAACTTCTAAACACAAACTTCATAATATTTATGATGTTTTGAATGCTGCAGAGGTGAGGAGGCATTGTGACCACAGGGAAGGGGAATAACAGACTGGAATCCAAACCACCTCGTTCATGTTTTTATCCTTAAAGATTGCATTTCAGGCAGATAACAGAGAATCAAACATCCTTCTGCCTACACGTTCAATGAGACCAGGATTGGTATTGCATTGCCCCATCATTGGGAATATAAATGGCACCAATACAGCTCATTACAGATGTCCTACAAAAGTTTGCACTGGGGCAACTGGGTTTGCAGCAGGGCAGGGTACCACCCTAAAAACAGCTGGGCAAAAACAAGCAAGAAAATCCAGCCCAGAGTTTTGGGAAAGGTCTATGCTGGCTTTTGAAATTTGTCATTTTAACATTCATACTCGTAGGAATTACTGCTAGACAAATAAGTTGGTGATAGTGCACATCAGATTATACGTATTTGGTTTTAAATTTTAGTCATTTTAAACATCCAGTCTAAGAGTTATGAGTCTCAGATTCAAGTCTTGATTAAAATTTAAAGTCTTTAACTACAGAGAATTAAGCCATTTAATCTAATTTTCTCTAAAATTTGCCTCTTACTTTTGTAAGTCTCATTAAGGTTCATGCAAATATACATCACATATAATCAGTCTGAGATACCATGCAGCACACCACAGTATACTAAAACAGTATTTTCAAAACACGGTTTTATGTTACTGTATAGTAAACCCTAGTAGAGTCTTGGGGACGGAATTAAGCCCACGTACGCACTGCAAAAGCCTGCCTCCATAGCTACATCAGTGAAGGCACACGGGTGGGGTAGGTATATCACAAGCCCTAGAGTACACACTGTGCTGACACAACCCTCTATGTGAGTGGGGGGTGTGAGGCACTTAACACCAAACTGATGCTGTTCTGAGAGGTGGTGTAATTTCCTCCGAGATGTACCGCTTTCCTCCCACAGCAAGCGCCGCGCCTCCAGCAGGAGTCTCTGCCGACGCAGCCACTCCAGTGCCACAACACCCGTGGCTCTGGGAGGACACAGCACCCCAGCACTAATCCTTACAATCCCAGCTCTGCACTTCCCGGGTTCTGTTCTTCCCAGGGCTTTGTGCCGGCTTCATCCATCAGGTATCGCAGCGATTTCCTCCTCTATCATGGCATTAGCAGTATTTTGTCTCGCAGAAGAGGTATGACATCCCCCAGCAGCACAAAGGAATTGAATACTAGAAACAGAACATGAAACTACCTTTCTGAATTCCAACAGCTATGGCAACAATCATTTTAAAATCTCTACTATTTAGGAATGTCTGGTTAGCTGCTGTCAACGTATATATTCAAATTTACAAAGTTTTTATTACCTACTAGGATATACTATGGCTACTAGATTCCAGAGAAACATAAATCATTTTTGTGGTAAACACTCTCACCATAAAGCTCTTGGGTATGAAATATTTTTTTCCTGAATGGAAAAATTCACATCAACCTGCTCTGTAAAACCAGTCCAGGGGGGGAAAAAATGCCAAAACAAAAATATTATCTCTTAGGAATAGATGAAGAGAAAGAATTTTTTACCCATAGACCATTATGGACCATTAAGGATGCGCCAAACTGATACTCACTTATCTAGGTTAATGGCCATCACAAACCATCCGTTGCTATGAAACTGTTTAAAATCCATTGTGCCTATTGAATGTAAGGAAATGTACCTGTAAAACCACTTTGTACATGTGCCTGATCTTCATTAAAGAACATGAACTCCCAGAATAGATGTGCTAGTTTTAAAAATATAACAAAATTCTGTGAAAATTTTTAGATCTTCCAAATACCTATGTCATTTTGAGCTTCTCAATTAAATATTTGACTGTTTATTACATTTATTTTAATTTTCATGTGTTTTTCGTGTTAGGAACACATGTTCCTAAGAGTTACAACCATGAGGAATTTAAGCATGTCAACAAGTTGCTGAATGGCATAAAGATTCCCAGTGGGCTGGGCCACTATTTATCCCTTTTTTATGGACAACTGTGAACTTTTGTTTTTTTAACACTCGGTATTTTAAGGTGTTCCAGGAATGTGCTGTGGGTCACAGTTTGAAAAATACCAATAGAATGGAAAGATCCTATTGAGCTTGCTTTAAGGAACTGACTTCAAACAGTAGAAGCTACGTGGTTTTGAGAAAGGGGAGCATCTTGCCAATAACTTTCATGGACAGAGCTGACTATTACTTAGGCCAGATTCCTTCCAATAGCTGACCAATATTATTTAAAATTAACTTCAGATAACTCTACCGTGTGCTGAAATCTATAGAGCATGGGTGTCTGCAGGAGCATAGGTATCCAACCAACATTTACACTGTGTCAAGGCCTCCCAAATTTTGGTTCAGTTTCCCATTCACTGAATAAGTGGCTATATCCTTTCAGTGCATAAAGTTCTGCTCTTGCAGCTGGCAAAGTCACCTAAGCTCTGATATCACTGCGCCCAAAGTTGCAGTGGTATTTTAAATGATATTTTAATATCATTAAATATAATTTATCATTTAATATATCATTATCATTTAATATAATTTAATGATAAATCTCAGTGGTATTTTTAAAACAGGTGTTTAGGCCTCACAGCTAATTCAATGGCAGGAGAAGTTTACACATCATATACGTACATCCATGGTACATACCTGCTCCCATTGCATGTATATATACCCCTGTCTCTGAGGGGAAAGCAAAAGGGAGGAAGGAGGTTTGAAGTAAGTCTGGGGCGAGGGGAAGTGTCCTGGCAGGCATGTTCAGTCCATGTGCAACAAACCTGGAACCTGCAGGTTCAGTGGTCTCCCAGGGTCTGCTTCTAAAAAACGTGAGGAAGGACAGGCAGTGTTTCAAAATGAGCCAGAGACCCAGCTCAGCATGGCTCAGCAGCACCTGAGGCAGCTCACTCCTCAGCTCTGATGGCTGACGGTGCCCTTCTCCACGACCAACCTCTCCTGAGCTCTACGCAGCTGAAGGGAAAAGAGGATCCAGGTAGCTACCAAGATGCCTTGAGTTGGGCATTGCTGCCTTGAATTTAAACTAATTTCTCTGCTCCTGATTTTGCTCCAAGAACACTCCCTACAATTGAACAAACTATTTAAAAATCAAATATTCAAGCAATAGAACAGCCGAGTCAAATTTCTGTGACATTCTGCAGTAGAAGTGCTATGCCCCAGTCATAGTATAAGCAATGCAAACAAACTACATTCAAGTTATCATGCAAACTGTGAAAAAACAAAGACTGTCCAGAATTAAACAAATCAATAGATTCAAAACTCTGTCAGAAGCATGTGTTTCGGAATCATGATTTATAAGTCCACAATCAGCCTCCTCGGCCAAACCATTTTATTCTGTAGGACTCAACCACAAAGACAGTAATAGGCATTTTTAAAGTTATCTCTGAAATGTCTATGCTTTACTTTATCCTTTTAGTTCTTTAATGGATTTCATATGATACATACAATTTTTGAGAACTAAAGTGCTACTTCTAATATTTCCAGTTAAATTAAATCTTTAAAATAGAAGGAATGATAATATAGATGTCTAAAACTATATTTAGTATTCTGAATACAATTAGAGCAATTCTATTCAATTGATTTCTCAAGTTCCCACATGAGTGATCTACGGTGATATCATTCAGTACAACAGTAACAGGTGCTGAAAAAGTAATTTTAAACAAATGAATTTTATCACATTATATGTTTTTCCCTATTACAGCCAACTTTCCAAGTACTTCTGTGCAATTATCTAAATGAAGGTATATCAAAAAGTACTTTATTCCAAGATGTATTTCCATCTTTCATTACAAGATCACTGGAATAATAGCATTGTTTACTCTCTTTTCTACAGAAGGGTTTTATCACCACTTGCAGACAAGGATGAGATCACGTAAGGAGTACATGAAGCCTATCTTTTAAACTACAGTTTTACTACTAGAGTAAAATATACAGTAGAGCTAGAAGGGACCTCTAGAACACACCTAATCCATCCTCCTGCCTGCAGGAAGCAGTTATTCAAGTACTCTGATTTTACAGATCTCCAATGGAGATGAAAACTCCAAAAGCTTGCCAAGCCATTTATTCCCTATCCTCACCATTAAAGTTTTCTGTAATTTCTAAAATAAATTTTCCTTGATGTAATTTAAGCCTATTACTTCTTGTTCTATCAAACATAGGCAAGGAAAATAGATTGTTCTCTTCCTCCTTGGAGCAACCTCTTGTGTTATAATGTCTTTGCTCTATCTGTTCTGTGTCAGACTAAACTAACATAATTTATTCATTTTTTTCTTTTAGGTTATAATTTATTCACTTCTGATCTTTCTTGTCACTCTCCTCTGGACTGTATCCAGCTGATCCTCTTCTTCTTCAAGTCTGGTGTCTAAATCTGGACATGGTATTCTGATTCAGTATCAAATTAAGATTTGCTATTCCCAGATTTCATCTGATTATTTAAATAACAAAGCTGATCCTCTCCTAGGAGAAGAATACCAAAGCTGTCATTCTACTAGTAGTAATTGTCCTGCTGGAAACCAAAGCTGAAAGCTAGATTAATTAAAATACAATTCAGTGAAAAACTCAGTCCTAGAAAACTTGTTTTCCTTTTGGATTTGTGTCTTAAGTTTGACTGACTGAACATCTAAGGTGGCACAAACTCTGATTCAAGTTTTCTTGCATCATACTACTTATACTATATTAAGTTTTTGGTGTCCAGTAAGAGAGAAACTCATATGTAGCCTTCCCCTTAGTGGTGCTTATCTGCCTATAAGAGCATAATTCCAAACTCATGAAAAATACGAGCCTCTGGATGATAACTGGAGTAGATGGGGTAAGATGAAGTAGGAGGAGACGGGGCAGTTTTTGGCAGCTGATTCAGCATTAGGCTGTGATTTTACAGCTAATTCTGTTAGCTCTGACAAAGCAGCCCCCAGCACAAGCTCACCTCGCCAGCTATTCTGAACAACTTCTGGAAACTTAGTGGCTGCGAGAACCTCTACTTGTGGTGCATGGTTGAAACTAGACAAATGTTATTTTCAGAGGGTGGGCTGATACAGACAGGTGAACAGCATGATTTCAGAAGCCTTACTTCTTTGGAACACTAGGCTAAATAGCTTCCTTACTACTGTTGTGAGTTATATATATACAATGCTTTATTACACAGTATCTTGATATATTGATTTTAGATCTCGTGCTTAATTAAAACATCTTAACATTTTAAATAAGGCATGCAAGTGAGAACATGCCTACTCCCTTTCTTCTTTTCTGTCCTCTGTCATTTAACTGCTCTACTCTGAGACCTGGATCCTGACATAGAAACACTGACAGGAATTTCGTTCTTACAGTGAATCTAGAACTAAATTCTATTGTATTTAGGTGGCATCACTCAAGAATTATGTAGGATTTTCATTATGCAAGACACAAGGTCAGTTATTTATTCATTCCTGGAGGGCCTCTACTTGTATCACCAGTGATGATTCCAATTCCACCGCAAGGTGTTGTGATTATGACTCTAGAATTTTGGAGTTGCCTCAGTCTATGGAGGAAGTGGCATATTTGTCTCTGTTCACTGATTCTAAGCAGTATTCACACTGCCCACTCTCTACTGCCTACTTCAACTACCTGTCTTTGTCATTATGAACCACCTCTTCAAAGAAATCTGCTTTTATTCCTAGTGATTATACAGGAGCATTGGAGGCTATTCCTACCACCAGCTATCCAACATTAGGTATTTAACATGGCTTCCCTTTCTTTCCTTAGCAGACTTAGACACTTAAAGTACAATACGTAATTTGACCAGCAAAGGGAAGGGGAAAGGAGACAAAATGGGAAAGGCATAAAATCTCATAAAGAGATTTTCAACAGAGTAAGTAGTAACTGACTTGACAAATAAGCTGGGGTAAGATTGGAGACAAGGCTGCTCAAACAGGATGGAGGATGTAGAAGGCAGAAAGAGATAGATAGAACAGACTGCAAAAGGAAAATCACCTTGATCTGGCTAGGTTAAAGCAGAGACTAAGGACTGGGATGTGACCCGAGGAATTGGAAATGATTGGCAAGACGACTGGAGCCTTGAGCTCTTAGGACAAGGTTTTACTAAACAAAAAGATTAGGGACCAGATGAACAACCTGATAAATGAAATTAGGATTGGCTAATTTAGGAGCATGAGAATGAGGACCCAGGGACAGGGATTACAGCAGACTGGCACAAAGGAAGGATGGGGTACACAGTTGGTGGAAAAGGTGGAAAAGGTGTATCAGCCCCAAGATTCATCTGATGTCAGAAAACGCACCCAAAATTGAAGCTGGCCATGTGAGAACAGTAGCCTACTGTTATTACTTATTCCATCAGGTTCCAGTTAGTAGAAGTGTGGTGTCTCCACATACAGCACAAGGCAGAGCTTCTTTGCTATGAGACTTTTCTCCTTTTAATAGGTCTTGGTTGAATGTCTAGTCAACGTTTCTAGAGCTGAAAGAAACTTCTAGGTTATCTACTTGGGTCTCACATCTATCATACACCACAGATGTTCTTTCAGTGATACCAGCGATAAATTATATTTGACATCTTGACTTGAAGATGGACCTACTATTGGTTGTTACACTATTTAAAATTGATGATGATGACACCTCTCCTATTTGAATTTGACTTGACTCTTCATACACTGGCACTTTGCATGCCTTCTTTTTCTATGTATATAGCAGTTCTTCCTGTAAAATTACTTACTTGGTGTAAGCAAACTGCAATCTTCATAAAATTAATTCCATAAGGTTATAGATTGATAGTCAGCAAAGAAGATGCAAACTCACATCCCCTGCCTTTTTTTTTTCTAGCTTTCAAATCTATTTCTTGGAATGGGAAAAATTTCCAAGATGACAAGATTGTAGACAAAGAACCCATGAAATTTTGCTTAAATCACAGAAACAACCTGTTTAATGAAATAATCTTTAAATATATCGAGACTCTTTTTCTGTAATACAACTAAAAATCAATATTTATGCTTTACTGGTCACCAAGTAAACAGGATATAATGTGTAATTATTATAAAACACACGTTAAGGACATTGTCCAACATTTTTCGAACAGCAATTAGCTAAAGGTCAGGGAAAAGGGAAGTAGCACATCAGCTTCTTACAGGTGCAAACCCAGATTATTGAATTCACACAGTGAAAAAATATCCCTGCAAGCATAAATCCCAGTTTAACCTGTTATTTTGGGCACAATGCAGAGATACCAGACATTTTTGTTATTTGGCACCAGCTCTTGGAAGGTTCAAAGGCACTTCAGAGCTTCACCATCTCCCATGAGGCGTCTGTTGGTACTAGAATACTTACATTCCTATGAATGTAAAGTTTTGCCACAAAGCAAGGAATCCTAGCCTTATTATTCTGACAAAGCTTGGAACCTGGTAGCTCACTTCTTAAGCCTGAATGAGAGTCCCACAACAGGAAGCTCCCACCCTGCCTCACCTGCAGGGCTGAATCGGCAAACAGACTTCACACACAAACCCTTGGTCAAGTTCTTGGACAAAGGCAGCTGAAGAATGGCTGGGATACACTCCCCCAGTGGCACTGCAATTGAGAAACTCCCCTGGAATGCACCCATTCCCCACCAGCTTGCTCAGGCGGCTTCCTGATCAGAGGTTTCTGTGAAATCCACTCCCACTTCTCCTCCCACATTATTAAGGAAGCCTTTGCACCTTGAGCTGGGCTGTGACTTCCTCCAGGCAAAGGGCATCCAGAATTATACAGACAGATGCAGAGCAGAGGAACAAATAACCTGTCTCAAGGATTTCAGCCTTGGAGTAAGTGGAGGTGGAAGTATCCCTATCATGACCTGACTGTTGAGACATCTCAGGAGGAAAAAGTAGTTCCCATCCAGATGTCATGCTATTTGAGAGATGATTAACAAAAAAAAAGGCAGAATACCAATTCCTTAAATTTCATACTACTGCTAATTTCTTCCTCTATTCTTAATTTGTGCAAAGCAAACAAGAGTCAGTGGAGGACATCTGCTCATATCTTCTCTGCGTGTTCATGGCACATTTCCAATTTGCAAAGTAAAGCCTTAAAGGGCTACCCCGTCTGTGATGAAACGTGGTGCTGGTGGTTGTTACAAGGACCTACAAACTGCTAGCCACCAATATGAGCCATCCATTCTTATATCATTTTCCCCTCCCTGCCATCAACCTGCCACGGAAGACACAGAACTGGGCATTAGACAAACAACCCAGCTGAGGTGGGGGACAGGGATAAAAAAGGGAACAGTGTTTGGAGAAAATAACATCAAATAAGCCAAAGACATCAGATGCTCAGGGTCACTTCCCCATTTCCTGTGCACGTTGAGCCACCAGACTTATCTTTCCTCTTCTTCTTTTATCTAAAGCAAATTTGTAGCTTCAACCCAATCTTTCCACATATCTTTTTGTTCCTGAGAAAGAACATGATCGTTGGAGGTCCAGAACAGTAAGATGAGGCTGTTTCTCTATTTACATGCCAGTAAACAAATTCACAGACAAAATTTAGCATGCGTTATATAATGACATTCAGTCAGAATTTGTATCTGATACGGATTTGGTACAGTTCTTACAACACTTGGAAGATTTTTTAGAATCTGTCAGCCACCAATGGAAAAGTTCTGTAGCTATTTAAAAATCAAGCTTTCTAAAGTTTAAAAATGGCTTTTATAAAAGCCAGTTTTAAGTAAGAACATCAAAGGAACTTACCACATTTAAAAGCTGAATGCACCAGAGACTCACGTGTGAACCATGAAGAATTCATGTAGAGTCCACACATAGAGCTGGCAATGCCAAGCTGGTGACTTACAGCTAAATCAGTAAGGCTAGGACATATGCACTAACTACTGAGACAAACTGCACTACAAACTTCTTTTTGAAGTGCTTCAATTCACTCTCAACCAAGTGAGCAAAACATCTAGGGAATGTAAGGGTGGGATCCATCTCATCCAGCTTGACATACCTACATCAATGGAGTCTAGCGAGTGATTCATCTGACTAAAAGTAGATGACTGTTTTAAAATGAGTTGACTCACTTTCTGGATAATATTGACTCTTTTGACTAGATCCCCATTGACTATGACTCCAGGCCTATCAGCTGCCTCTACCCAATCCAAAACAGGAGAGAAATTCAATGAGTTTGACCAAAGGCTAGGGATATTCCAGGACACGTTCAAGTAAATTGGTAGCTTATATAGACTATCTTCCAGTTCTCATTGTAGAGGAACTATTGATAATCCTACAGAAACATTACCATAGCAGAAATTACACTGAGATAATATGCCTAAATCAGGCTCTAATTAAAAATAGGGGGGGGAAAGAGATAGAAAGGAATTATTCAGGTTTTTTTTTTAAAATCTCACACAGATATAGAGCTTTTTTTTTCTTTTTGTACAATGATGTTTTATACTGTGTATATACCTACCACATATATACCATTTATGAATATTCACCATGACCCAACAAAGTGTTTTATGTAGTCAATGTCCTGGCACATTAGGAAGATTTTATGTTTGATAGTTTGTAGATTATATCATATGCTTTAAACTATAGCTTATAAAAATATGCAGATCTTGAAATTTCAAAGATATTCAAATAGAAATTATTTTCTTAACTAAGGGAAAAAAGATTCATTAGTTACAACTTCTTTTGTAGAAGCATATTCTTGTGACCGGGATTTGAGTAAGGTTTTTATTAGAGGCACTAAAAACGTTACAGTTTTCGGATCACAGAACCTCTTTTAGAATAAGACTGAACAGCCACCCCATTTTTTTTACAGAGTATGATGTAATTTAATCAAAGTGTTGAAAGCAGATAAATATTTTTCTCTTTCCACACTTGGTAAATCCCATTTTCCCTTTCCCCATATTTCTAATAAAATGTAACCCAGCGTATGGATTTGTTAACATACTACTGAGGAAAGGAGAAGAGGGTTTACTTTCTGTTTTGTCACACAGAGAGAGGCACTATCAAACTAATGATCAAATGCTAGATTTAAGACAAAATACAAGTAATACTTTCTAGCTATCAAAGGTTAAAAATATGCTGGATGTCTTTTTTTAAGATAAGAGTTGTGACTATCCTTTGTATTTGTCCTGTTACCTAGACCTGTGGAAGCTATTGCCAAATTAGAAATCCCTATCAATTTTGCAAAATTGTGAATGATCACAGCAGAAGAAGAAAAAGTCACATATTCCATTAAAATATGTATCACGTACATTAAATTTTTTATTTGGACATAAGATAGGTTCATACTGTTTCTTATAAAACATATAGAATTTGATCACAGTCATAAGATCAATGTCATTTTTCTCCAAGCACTGTTTAGAATGTGCATACTTTTTAACAAGAAGACTAATGTAAGTTTCATTTTATACAATTTTTCTTGTAACTGACAGCTCCACATACAGCTCTGCACAACACTTTGAGTGCAGCAACAGCCCGTTCTCACGGAGTTCTGATAATGCTGAAATTAAGCAGTGCTTGGAAATGGGAATTAACACCAGTTAGAAGACAACTATGATTAACTGCCAAAAAGGTGCCAATCGCAGTCATGTACACTAGCCATCTACAGACAAATATGTGTTAACTATAAAGCAGATAAGAAGCCCACACAGGAAAACAACAGTTTACTGTCCTGAAAACAACAGGGCCACTCCAAAACATCTGCCACTTTCTACACTTCCAATCTCATCTCAGGACAATAGGAAGGAAAACATCCCTCAAAGCAATCCTGATTAATCATCCTTTTAGGCTTTTCGTGCCTTCAGTGGAGAAGCATACACTCTTTGAAAATAGATCCTTGCTTTTCAAAATTCAGTATTAAGCGCCAGATTAAAGAGATTCAGACAGATGTTAGGGTTCTACATTTAAAGTTGCAGTCCTCAAAATCGAAACTCAGCTGCCATCTTTTGGCATTGAAATGTATAGGTGCTTCACCCTGGACACTCCAGCTCTCTGAAGGCAATAGATGTTCTAGCAGATCTGCAGTGGCAAACTTACCTTCTCTTCTCTGCCTTGTCCCTCTGAACAGGCAGGTTGGAAGCGATTCCTGGAGGTCAGCCAATCCAAATTCTCCTTCAAAGCAGCTCTAAATAACACAGGTTGCTCAGTCAGGTTAAGAGTATCTCCAAGGACTGGGATTCCACAAAATCTATTGAAAAACCTTTCCAGCATTTGACCATCCTAACAGTGAAAATACTTTTCCTTACATGCAGAATTTCCTGTATTGCAACTTGTGCGCACTAGCTCATCCCCTATCACCATAAGAGTCCAAGAAGAGTCTGGGTCTTCTCTCTATATCCACCCCACCTCTCCTTATATGCTTGTATGTGCCAGCCTGTGTGATCTTTGTGACACTCTCCTACAAACACAAGAATAAGTCAATGTCTTGTGCCAGGCAGCCAAAAACAGTACTCCAGAGCCAAATAGAAGGGAATAATTACTTCCCTGGACCTGTCTTGCTAATGTAATCCAGAATGAGGTTGACTTTGTTTGCCCCAGCTGCCAACTCATCCTCCATATATGTTCACCAGGACCCCAGGTCCCTTTCCATAAAGCTGCTCTCTAGTCAGTTGACCTCCAGCACGTGCAAGTGAAGGGGGTTATTCCGTGCCCAATATAGGACTTCTCACTTGCCTTTGCTGATTTTGGTGAGGCTCCTGTCAACCCATTCCTCCAGCCTGCCCTGGTGCCTCTTAATAACAGCCCTGGCCTCCAGCATATTAACTGCTCCCCTGCAGACTGGTGTGGTCCATAAATTTGCTGATAGTGCACTCTCTCCCATGGTCCAGATTATTAACATGGAAGACATCAAACCACATTGTCCCCAGAACCTGTCCCTGAGGGGGATTGCCACTAGCAACCAGCTGTCAGGTGGACTTTGTACTGCCAATCACAACCTGTTTAGCCTGGTAGTCCAGCCAGTTTTCCATTCACCTTATCATCTGTTTATCCTGTCCATATCTCACTATTTTCACTGGTAGGATACTATCAAAGACCTTGGGAAAAGCTTTGCTAAAGTCAAGTTAAACAGTATTCACTACTCTTCCCTTGTCTACAGAACCAGTCATCTTACCATTATCAGGCTGATAAGGGACAGTTTGCCCTTGATGCTGCCTGTTTCTAATTGCTTTCTTGCACTCATGAGCTCAAAAAATGATTTCCAGAAGGAAATCTTCCAGGAGACTGAGAATAAACTGCTTAGCCTGTAGTTCTGGGTCCTGCTTAGCCTGGGTCCTCTTTCTCAACCTTCTTGAAAGTGAGTATGACATTTGCCTTTTCCTTCTGTCCCCAGCCACCACAACCTGTTGAAGTTGGTGGGCAGCAGACTCACAGTGACATGGGCTACCTTCCTGGGCACCCTTGGATGTATGCCATCCATTTCTGTGAACTTGCAGATGTCCAGTTAGCTTAAGTGTTCAGTCTTTACCGTGGCTACAGCTTCACTCCCTCGGACTCTGCTATTAGCCTCAGGACCGAGGATCAATCTTACCAATAAAAAAGCAAAGCAAAACAAAACAATAAAAAGCAAAAAAGGCATTGAACACCTCATCCTTTTCCATGCCTTTTGTTAGTATGTCCCCCCTGACACATAGAGTACTTGGCCCATGTTTTCCACACGTTGCGTTTTGTTGCCAATATACTTACTATAGCCCTGTTTGTTGCTCTGCACATCCCTTGCTGTTTCAACACCAGCTGAGCTTTGGCTTTCCTAATTCCCTCCCTGTGGACTTGGACAATGCCTTTATATACCATCCAGATAGCCCTAGACCTGTTTCTCTCTTCTGCGTACCTCTCTTTTATATTTGAGGTCAGCCAAGAGTGCTCTGCTCACGCATACTGGCTTTGTACCACATTTGCTCATCGGCCTGTGATTTGGAATGGACCAATGTATCCTGGCTTGTATTGGCAACAGCATGACCAGCAGGAACAGGGAAGTGATCATGCCTCTGTACTCAGCACTGGTGAGGCCTCACCACCTCAAGTATTGTGTTCATTTCTGGGCCCCTCACTACAAGATGGTCATTGAAGTGCTGGGCATGTCCAGAGGAGAACTACCAAGCTGGTGAGGGGTCTAGAGAACAAGTCCTGTGAGGAGAGACTGAGGGAACTAAGCATGTTTATTTTGGAGGAGGCTGAGAGGAGACCTTATTGCCCTCTACAACTGCCTGAAAGGAGGTTGTAGAGAGGTGGGCGCTGGCCTCTTAAGTGAATAATGACAGGACCAGAGGAATGGTCTGAAGTTGTGGCAGGGAAGGTTTAAATTAGATATTAGGAAGAATTACTTTACTAGAAGAGTGGTCAGGCAGCGGAACAGCCTGCCTAAGGAAGTGGTTGGGTCACCATCCCTGGAAGTATTTAAGAAACGTGTAGATGTGCACTTTGGGGCATGCTCCAGTGGACGAGATTGTAGGGGGGTTTTGTGTGTGTATGGCTGCACTCGATGATCTCACAGGTCCTTTCCAACCATGATGATTCTGTGTAATTCTGTGCTTCAAGAAGGCTGTTCTTGAAGACCAACTACCTGTCCCAGGGGCAGCTAATTGTCTCCCACATGATCCTGCCCAGCAGATACCCCAACAAACTGAAACTTGTACTCCAGAAGCCAAGGCTGGCAATTTTACTCTTTGTTTTGCTAATTTATGACAGCATTTTTAACTACAGGATCTCAGGGTTGCAGCCAAAGCTGTCCTCAACCTCCACACCCCCAGCCAGTTTCTTCACAAGTAACAGGCCCAGCAGAGCACTTGCCTTCCCTAATTGACTCACCAATCACCTGTGTGATTAACACCTAATCCATGCTTTAAGTGCTGATGCCTGTCTGGAGCCTGGTGTCCCCTAGAATAAGGAGTTGCACTTCTACTGTCTTGACAGCAGAAATCTCACCTGGCCTTGAGATCTGAATATCCTTATCACCTGCCACAGGGAATCTCAGGGAGAAAGCTCCTGTAACGCAGCTGTAGTGCTAAGGAATACCATGGCCCTTATGCAAAGGGCTCATAAGACTCATAACATATCCTGAGGAGAAATGTGATAAAAGTGTGAGGAGGTCAGAAAAGTCATGGTGCCAAGGCCTGTTGTGACAGGTGCTACCCTCATCACCCCTAATGAGGCTAGAAGTGGACAAAGAGACTAAGAGGACATTGTCAGGTTGTTTTGCTAGCTATGGAGATGAGCAGAGCAGTCTTATCCATGTTGAGTCCTATCACCTCACCAGTGCACAAGAAACACGCAGTACTCCTTGACTCATCAGAGGCAAAGATGAGAAAGGTAGCATGCTTGCAGTTACCTCATGTAGGGTCCTAGCAGGTGAAACAGTGCTGGAGATGACTCCTCATTGCCATATTTTACTTGCCAATGAGCTTCCCTGCTAATCTCACATGCAAAAGAAATCTTGATATAGCGAGCTGCTTCCTTGAGGGAGGACTTCTTAGGAGAACGGCCTCATATCAATTCAGTAATGAAGTTTTTGCCAGTTCACAGCTCCTGCCTATTTAATGTGGCTGTAGACTTCTGAGTTTAATGATGTTTTCATAACCTTCTGAATTTGTAATTCTGCTGCTCAAGCTCGTGATCTCTTCTTGTTCTAAAATAATGATGGATGGAACATTTGTCAAAAATATATCACCTTCTAAGGCAGTTAAGACTCCTGGTTTGCACAGGAGATGATAGGATCCAGCCTTTATAAGTTAGGCTGAGTGAAAAGTAGTCTTTGGAGAAGACTTCTAGAGGCACATACACATCTTGAGTGCAAATAAACAGAAAACAACTCACTACCTGTCAGAAATTCACTGTAGCAGGCTGCTCCACCTCAGCATTGCCCCTGAGAGAAACTTGTGTGGGGCACTCCCTGCCTCACATCATACACGAAAAGGGAAAAAGTCTCTGAACTTGAGTGATAAGCTCTGCATTCATTCTACAAGGTGAATACAGATGTGGTCTGTCACTAAAATAGAACCTGTCTTTTCTTCACTGAAGGCTGCAACTTCCCAGATGATGTATTTGAGGCAGGAGGATGACAACTCTTCCTCCTTAAGAGGATTCTTCATCTTATTTTAAATGAAAGGACATAAACACCAATCACGACAGCATTCTAGGCTATAAATTACAAGTAAAATAGACATCTGCAGACAGCAGTACTCTGCTTGAAAAAGCTCCGAGGCCCTCTTTTGCATAAGATTTTTTAACTAGACTAAGGAGTTCCACTCATTCCTGAGTTTTGCAGTTCCTATTCCAGGGCAACTATTCTGTTCCACTGTACGATGCAAGTTAGACATTCAACATAAAATTGTAGATTTTCCTGCTGACTGATTACTAGACAGCCTTTTCAAGCCTCACAGCCAAGCTTCAGGATATTAGGGGTGGGATACTACGTTTAAAGGTCTCCACCTAAAAGCTGGATACTATGCAGCCCTGGTGATAATTTTTTCATCAAGGCTCAGATTTTTCTTTTCCTTCAGACTAGTAATCCCATTCCTTTGGAAGATGGGTTGCTTTTGAAGTACAGAATGTTTTCTTTGTTCTCTTCATCAACAAATACCACGCTGTGAATAGTAAAGGATACAAAATTTGGGCTTTGTAGCAAGGGAATACAGGGTCTGTAAGGCCCTCTGCCACTGGAGAACACAGCCAGGTTGATGAAATGGGCCATTTAAAAATTCAGGTTTTTCTCTTACATCATGTCAACTATTTTAAGTTTAGGTGCTATAATTTCCTTCAAACTTCATTTTATGGATAAACTCAGCTGTAAATAATTTTATTTATTTTTTTTTAAACTGTGATAGCACTTAAGAGTCCCCATTTAGTGTGTCACATCTTATGAGAATCATAGGTCCCGCAGATAACAAAGAGAGCCCCTATCAGGAAGTGTGTGCATTCTTAAGCCATGCTCCTTCAGCCATCTTTGTGCAGAACTTTATACATGAATAATCCCATAATGTTATTGAAGATTTCACAACTATAAAGTTAGGTAAGTTCACTTAAAATAGGAAAATGCCATGCAATACATGTGAAAACAGTTAAAGAATCATGTTTAATATAATAATGTCTACATATTAAGTAATTAGTTGTTTCTGATTTTTTTCCTAGCATTATAAACTGATAAAACTTCAAGAAGGTACCTGGAGAAAAGATAAGTAGATTTGAAAGGTTTTTTAGCATTTTAAGCTAAATGAAAAACTTTAATGGATATCTAATTCCTGTGAGGCATCCAAGATTGCATTTATGATAAAAACATGATGCTGCTCTCAGTTCAGTCACAGGAATTCTGAAGCACCTGACTCTTGATTTTACATGAAATGCTGAAACAGGACCTGGTTTAGAAGGAAACTGCAGTTAAGTGAAAGAGAAATTCCGTCATAACCCCGAGTGCTTTATATAGTATTTCTCAGTTGCGTGAGAAGTACAACAGCTGGGCTGGAAGAGTACGGACTTTGTAGTTAAAATCAGAAATTTTTAATTTTAAAAAGAGGCATAAATAAGTTATCTGTTTCTTCATTGCCATTCCTGACTTTCCATATCCTCTGCTCTAGCTCACATAATAAATATAGACCACCTTTTATAATGTCTTATTGTGGGGAAAAAAGGGTTTACACTAAAGAATATGAGTTCACTTAAACTTTGAGTCCTCTGAGCCTGTCCTAAGATCTAAACTGCATGACATCTTCTTACTTCATATGCAGAGGCATTTGATTTGTCCTTCTGAAGCCTCCCAAGGCTTTCAAGCAAGTCAAGGGCCATACCTGTACTGGGACTCTAAAACATGATAAGCCCTTGTGTTATTCTGCAGAAGCCACACCCCCAGTTGTTGAAGTGAGACAGAGAAGGTGGGATTTGGGATGAAACCAGTGGGTCTACAGCAGAGCAGCAGATTGAAATATCAAGAGGAGATAACACAGCACTTCAGCATTCAGGTTTAACATTGACTGAAAACATTAATCTTACCAAAACGAAGTCTGTAGTATGTGTCCTTTGTCTCTCTCACCTGTATGAAGACAAGCAGGAAGTATAGCCATTCCAGCAATATCCCACATTTGCACTGCTTCTGCTGTGTGAATTTATTTCATGTATGCATTTATCCTAAAATTTACACAAAAAAGTATAGGGGGCAGGAGTACATATGTATAAAAAATTTAAATACAGATGTACCAAGGTCCAAAAAGCTCTATCTTAGATACTTCATGAGTGAAGGAGAGAAATTTATTTCCAAATCTCAGTCTTATCCAGCAAACATGGCTCTTTACGGGTATTGTAGGCTCAACATTCCTCCATCCCCAAGGCTTGCAAACTCCAAATTTTAGGTGTTTGGATGCAGTGCAAAGTTCTACACAGGCACACAGGCTGAAAGTCGGCAACAAAAAGAAAACATAATACGGTGATTATCGACCAAAATGCTTTTTCTAAGTATTTTCTGTATTGTCTATGTCCATCCCACACGGATGTGCTGCATGTAAAATGAAAGTTAGTTTTCTATTTCTGTTTTCTTGTAAATACCACAAGATGACAGTTGTACCCAACCTGCCCTGAAAAAGAAATAAAGAACACAGTTAACTATTCAGCCAGGTGCACCCCTTTCAGAATGCCTGTGGCAACTGGGCTACCCAAACTAGAGGAAATATTTGAGAAGCACTACCACCTCTCGTCATCATCCTTTTAAACAGCGACTAAGAACTGGTAGCAGCACTTAACTGCCTTGATTTCATGTTTCTTCCACTCCCCGATCAGCACGGACAAGAGGGACAATGCTTTGTCCTGCTGTTGGTTTCTGAATGATGTGGATGCTGCAGCCTTTGAAGGTGGACTAGAGGAAGAGGGAACCCTACCTTTCCCTGACACTTATTTCCACCTTCTCTTGCACCGACACCACTCTTCCCACATTGAATCTTCTTAGGTAACAAGTCCCTTTAAAAGGTAACGTTTTTGTTCTGTGAATTTTCATCTGAACTAATCTTTATCTAGGTTGCAGTACAGCTCTGTGAATGCTAATGCCAAGAGGAAGGAAGAAGAAGGTGAAGGTGGATGGCATGCTTCTGTTGGGAAGCAGCACCAGTTTAAGCTATATTACACTAATTGTGGAACAACTTGGTGTTACCTACCCACTAGCAGTGGTTCCAGAACTTGCCATCTATTTGAATATTCAGTGCATAACTGTAAAAAGCCACTCTGCTGCAGGATGAAGCTATTACTGCCATTCAGAAACTGGCTAGTCAGACCGCTACCAATTCATGAGCCACTAACTTGGCAAGTCAACTCCTGTATTAGGTTAGAGATACCGTTCTTTAAATTATTTACCTGCAGGTTTTCAGCATCAGGGATTTGCCCAAAATCTCAGTTGTTCCTAGAATGAAACAGTACCAGAACACCCACACTGGTCAAGAGGAGATGCGGACACTGTACATGCACATCTTCACGACTCAGAGGTGACTCGATGAGACTACCGCCTCCTAAATTATATTACATTCCATGTTTTGTGGAGATTTGAGCTTCTACATCAAAACTTGTCCAATAGGTTTTTCTTCCCCACCATAAAGGTTTAAGGGGCTCTTAAAGCACATAGAATAGGTTGTCCCAAATTAATTTTATGCATTGAGGTAAGCAGAGTCTTAAGTTAATACATAATCTGGCACATAATTCATGAGCTTCTTCCTGTAGTAGCTACTTTGTGGTAATGACATGTCATTTCTGTAGATTGTGTAAATTGCTGGCTCTGTTTTTATACTTCAATAAAATCTGTTTGCATAGCTCATACTTCTCCTTTCATTACAATTAGGCAGGCAGAAGTTCAAACAACAAAACTTTATTGTTCATGTCTGCAAGTTAAATAACCGCTGCAAAGTATGAAATGTTTTTAAAACAATATAACAACATGCAAACCACTGTGAAGTTGCACTGAAACTGCAGTACACTTTAAGAAGTGACTGATGGGCAAACGAAGAATACACATATCAGCTGCTTGCAATGCTCCCATCTCCTCTTCACACACCCTTACTTCTTGTGTAAGTACACCATGGAATATGAGGGAAAGTATTTAGGACAGCTAAATTCTGGGATAAAATGCTATATATGTATATACATCCAAACTGTAATTTGTATCCTGTATTCACACAAAATATTATATTTCCATATTAACGATCTGCTTCCTCCTACCTCCACAAAAACTCTGAAAGGTCATTTCTTAGAGATCAAGATACATATGAAGTTATTTTAAAATAAAAACCTCTTACTAAAACTTAATTGGCAACACTGCTGCAGAATATTTCTTTGCAAGTATCTTTACTGCCTTTGAGTAGTGAATTGGCAGCAGCTTTGTCTCATTAATTTTGACATGAATGAAGCATGATAAAGAAAAATATTTATCAGTACTTAAGCCCTGACTACTTTTACCATCCATGCGACATTACGCAGCACCAGGACTCTGGTTTTGAGAGATGATCCAACATTTTCCGGGGACCACCACTCAACAGCTGCACCCCAGCTCCATGGACATGTAAGACCACATGGACTTACATGTCAATGCAAACCCCTTTTAGGCATTTGAGTTCAGGTCCCAGAAGAAGCTATGGCAGCTGTGACTTGAAGAGCTCCTGTTCTCTTACTGATAGGTGGAGGGCACCAGCAGAAAGAACAGGGTGCTCAGCCAGGCTGGTACAGTGCTGCATTTGATAGTTTACACTCAAAATGTGCCACCCTAGATAGCTGGCCTGCAGCGGGCTCTCCCACCACCACGCCCAGGCACGTGCCCCTGTCCATTTACTAATTCCTTTCCAAACGTTAAATTTCCCTTAACTTCATTTGCCTTTACAAAGCTGTGGGGTTTAATCTACTGCTACCCCCTATTTAAGATCAGCAAGTTTACTAAGGCCATCACAAATCAACCCAAAATACGTTTGGTGACTGACGACTTTGCTTTTGCCAATTATTAAATTTGTCCCTAAGCTCCAGTGAGCAGTAGTCTGCTGTGACACTGGACAAAGGGGAAATTTAAGAGAATTTCCTCCATCAGGAAAGACAACTCATTTTTGAGACAACCGGAGAGCTGGCCTTGAGGTGTGCATGACAGCTTTTTAGAAGGCCAGTGACTGCACAGCTCATCATTTGAGGTGGACTTTTGTCACCTACCAAGGCAGGGGAAGATCTGGCAGACTACCTAAGAGACCATCTAAAATCCTGCCGATTTTTCCTTCAAAAATTTGCAAACATCACATCCCCTCACTTTCCCTGAAAAGATGTTGAAGAACACTAAAGCTGCTTCGATGATTTGTTTGAAAACTGCCTGCTTCTCTCCAGCTGGCACTGAACCACTTGCAGGCACACAGAAGAATTCAGCTTCCCTGACTTCTATACCCAGGAACTGCAGCTTGCCTTTGTAACCAGCAAGAACAAAAAAAAAACAAACCCAAGTCTTCCTTTTTTTGCACCTTCTCTGGGACCAGAAGAGCACCAAAAAGCAGACTTTTGGTGATGTTCCACTACAACAAATGTTCGGTATAATATCCAAATACCTAGTGGAATGTTTAATGACGAGTTTTTTAATAGAACAACATTATTAACTTTAAGCCATCAAACTCTCAGTTCCACAGTAACTGCACTTATGAGGAACTGCAAAGCCTTCCCTCTCCCTCAACCATAGGGGTGGGGGTTTTTTTTGTTTGTTTGGAGTTTTTTTGTGGTTTCCCCACCCCCTCAAACAAGAGGCATGTGACCACAGAGTAGCCCTCTCTGTCCCAATTGCATCACTAGAAGACACATTCCAAACATTTTGTGAGAATGGGATGGGGACAGGGTAAGGACAAACCAAGCAAACAGCTGTGTAAAACTCTGCTATCATTCTCACACCTCACTGAAGCTGGCAGTAGCACAGTGAGGACAAAAAAGCTGTTAGCATGATGCTCACTAGCCATTCATCAGGCAGTCCTTTCTTAAAAATTAAACAAATAAGCAACAACAACAAAAAAGTAATAGCAGGCAGCACTTACTAGGCTAAGCCTTTGTTAGCAATGAAGCCACCAGAAGCCCTTGACTAGAGATTAGCAAATTAAATACTCCTTTGGGAATTCTCCCAGGACATCCAGTTAGTCAATGAAGCTGTTCCAATCTTGGACCGAGATGCTCTAACAACAGTTAGGGCAGAATGTGGTGACCCCAGCCCTGCCTGGCAAAGGGATCCAGTTCAGATACCACCGATGGCTCAGTTAATGCATAACTGCTTCAGCTATTCTGAGCCCTAAAGCCATTTGAGGAAGCCAGCACCAGAATTATCACTGTAAAGAATATTTTCACTACTTGGATTACAAGTACAGGGCTTGCTACCCTCCTTTCATACACTGACTCTGTATCAGGCAGTGTTATTCTGAGTAATTAGCATTATGTTGGAATGAGCTGAGCATATCTCCTGATAGCTGACTTCCTCTGTTGGAGCCCTGTGTATGGGCATTTTGCAATCACATTCCATATAGTGACTATAAATGCAAATAGAACCAAATAGCTCCCAGGATGTTTTCAGAACTAAATTTTGATGGGACTTCAGGTTCCAAGACAACTTGTAAGAAGAAACAACTGAAGATACACTGGTTTTTTCTGTACTTAAAACTATTTGGGACGAAGCTTTCCAGGTTAGGTATCTGCCTCAAGCTGATGTTTTCATAAGAAATTTTCAACCAGAATGTAAGTACGAAACTAGGGGAGGAAAAAACCTCCTATTTTTACTCCAGTATAGAAAGAGCCCTGTTAATGTACTTGAAAAGGCCTTTACTTTGAAGGGGGAATTTGAAATTTAGTGGGCAAGTAGACTTTGAATCAGGAATATGCCTTTTGGGCAAGTTTTGCTATTGAACATCACGATAAAGCAATAAACTTTTGAATCTCAAGCCGCACAGGCGCAGCAATAAAAATAAATAAATAAATAAATAAAAACTATTCAGAGAATAGAAGCTGAGTTTTCTGAAAATTCTGAGGCATCAGCGGTGCTGCAGGCTGGTCCCAGCAGCGTTACTCCTACCTGAGGCAGCAGTGGGGACTGCAGTTGATGCTGGGGCTCCACCGTGCTCCGTGCTCCCTCTTCTGGCACCCCAGTCCGGCGCCAAGGAGGGGAGGGGAGGGATGAGGGGATGTTGGGAGGCTCCAGCAAACTCACGGGTAAGCCCCATCTCTGAATGTCTTTACCAGGGATTTATGCAGAGCAGCGCGTTTCTTGCATCGAATCGGTGGCCTCTAACAAGATGTTTCTCGTTTCCTGAGTTCCAAATTCGAGCCTCTGGAAACAACACGCAGAAATACCAAGAAGTATCTACCACATATATACCTTCTTGACGGCAGCTTCCGGGCACTGAAAACCTTTCAAAGAACAGAGCATCACGATCATCTTCCACTAAGAAAGCCCTAATAACACAGATAGGACCACAGTGTGTACACACAAGTTCTTGAAAAAGCCTATGCCTGAATTTAATGTGGCTCAAAGTTATGGCTAGCACTCCTATTGCTGAACTACCTCTGCTTTCAAACAACCTGTAAGTTATATCCAAATCATATCCATTGAAACTGTGCTTTCATTAAATGAAAAGCACCCCAAATTACCAGCCATTCTTGTATTGAATTCCTCTATGCCTTAGCTTTCTCAGCATTATAGTAACGATAATGCTACTAGCTCAGAATTTTGGGAATTCATTAATATGAGTATTGAGATACTCTCCTAATGATTACTCCAGAAAAGCCTGAAAGAAAACAGAAGAAAAAAAAAATCTGTTTTCAGATAAACATTTAAACAGCATGCAGATAAAGAAGCATAACCCCCTTTTTTTTTTTAATTCAGTGAGCAGTATCTATCTCAAACTGAAGGATCATGCTTTTAAAAAAGCGATCATGTAATTAAAGACTGTCATAATACACATGTATGACGTCACAAGTTGGAAGACAGAAAACTATTAGACTTTTAAGTCAAGAGCTCTTGGGGCAGATAAAAAAAATAAATTGAATGTCTATATATTTTCTTCTAGAAATAAATAAATTGATCCTGATGAACTTGGCTGCAACTATTTACCCAAACTTTAAAAAAATATCATTAAAAAACATCTTTGAAAGCTTAATTAGCACATCTTGGCAAAAGGAGAGGATTCCTTAGCACAATACTTAAACAACATGGGGAAACTCGCACTATCAATTTCTGTCTAGTACTGCAAACATGACACCAACACCTGGGTTAAGGACACACAACTCCATTTTCGTAAGGGCTAAGCATAACTGATTCCAAAGGAACACCACGGGGGCTCTCTAATAGCTTGGCAACCTCTTGAAGAAAAAACTATGACATTATTTCATTTTCCTAAAGCAAAGTGAAGAATGAGCCCGGACTTATTAAAACAGAGGTAACAGATCAAACACAATATTCTAGGGGTTTCATTCACAGACAGGCTTACTTTACTTTTATTGTCTCTTAAATCTAACTAAACTTGTAGCATTAAAAAAAAAAAACCCAAACAAATAATAAAAAAAAAAAAACAAACCAAAAAACCCATATTTTGACTTTATAAACTAAGACTAGAACAACTTGATGAAGGATGAAATTACATAGGAAGAAGTTTCATTCTGAAAGCCCGTACTGTCAGCCCAGGGCACTGCTATTCATGCTGAGGAACTCACTACAAGCCACCCCCGGTGCAGCACGTGACATAAAGTCACTGGAAGTTTGCATTCAAGAAACCGAAATGCAGTGTGTGCAACGACAAGGAAAGCCTGAAGATAACAAATCAGGTGTGAATAACCACAGTGCTAAATAGTCCTGAACCGGCAAAAGATGGACATTAACTGTATGCCAACTGCACGGAGTAGATACATATCTCGGAAGCAGAAAGTGCCCCAGACCCTGCTGAAAGCCCCCTAGAGAGGGGGCTGCCCCACCCCCAATTATCAGTTTTTCCCCTCACTCCCTCGCCTTGAGCCCACATTTGCTTTCATCTCCCTTTTCCCCTTCTTCAGCATGGACTGCAAGAATTCTTCCAGCTGCTGTGCGGTTCTCCAACACAAGCAAGGGAGTCCCGAAGAGGGAAGAGACCTTTCCCCAGTCTGCACCTTCCCGGCTCCGCAGAACAGCCAGATAAGGCCAAGGCTAAACAAACGAGTTTGCGCAACGCCTTTTACCGGTGCCACCCCAAATATCCAGAGAGCCTACCTTTGCCTCTTGGGAAGGGGTCAGAGGACTGTGCCCACTCTCCTCCGAGCAGTACTGAGCACACCTCGGCTCAGAAGCAGGCGCTGCCTCAGCTCAGTGCCCCGCTTGCTCTTAACCACAGGGAACCTGGCAAATCTGGAAGCCCCAAGATCAAGACCTGAGGGGAAGACGCAGGAGCACACACAGAGTCTATCGCTTCTACTTTTTCCGAGGCAACTTCACTTATCCCCTTTGCAACACGATTCTGTCTGAGGCAGACCTTACACTGAGGTTCAAAATTCAGAATCAGTAGCAGCTCAGCCTAATAAACATCTTTATAATTTATGGAGATGAACAGACTCATAGATTCCCCCATGAGCTTCAAGTGCTGTCATGTTACTGTAAGCAACAGGAACTACATTTGATAGCCCTTTACACAGAAACAACCTCAAAACTTGTTTCTCACTAGATTTTTAATTTCTATAAGACACTACTGTAAGTTTACATCCAATGTTTTAAGTGTGATATTCAAGTGAGGCGTCCCTTCAGCGTCTGACCAATGCAGGAGGTTTGAGATTTATTTTCTTTTCCTTTCAGTGAAGTCTGAAAATACAGATACTTCCTTTTATCTGGGCAACACTACAGCATTCAATGCAATGCTGCTCATCTATCAGCAGTCTATAAGACCAAATCCGTATTAAGTAGATCACCAACAGATAGACTGACAATCAGAATTAAACAACAGCAATTTTTCTCCTTCAAAAGTGCATCTCCAGGCATTCATGTGTTTTCACTGCTTTTAAGCACTTGATTTGCTTGGACAATTTCAATACATTAATTACTTTAAGTGTTATTTACTCAGTATTTCTTTCACTTACTACGTTCCAGGAAAGTTTCTGCAGTGTGCATTAGGCCGAAATGCATTAATTGTCCCATGTATTGTCTGTCCACAGGTCCACAGTTGCACAAACTACTTCCCTTTTCATTTATGCCTGTATAAAAGTTAACTGAGGCAACCGCTTACTCAGAGAAATTTCTGCGTATTTTTAGCTCCCGTTGACTGCCATTTGAATTGGTAAAAATATAAAGATGAGACACTGCGCTGTGACACGCAAATGTTGCTGGCAGATCTGCGAAACCGAGGGCTCTCCTACTAGTAGCATTTCGGCACCTGGACTTCTAGCAACCACTATGAAGTCAGTAGGTCTGGTTTTGCTTTAAGTTAACTCGAGTTTCCTCACGCTCATGTGTGATACCATCATTCTTACTTTACAAAAACCTTTAAAGTTTGAGCCAAATTCAACCTGATCATTTCCGTATTTCTGAGCACGGTTCCTTTTTAACATTCAGAAGGACTCTCTCAGTTTTGCATCTCAAACAAACTTTCACACATCCCAGCCAGAAACATGAATCACACTTAGTGCTATTTCAGGGAAGGCGCACAGCTATAGTGGCAGGGGGAAGCGTGCCATCCACCACATCACACAAACGCAGAGGGAATCACAAAGTAACGCTTGAGACAGGTTATTTACTAAGTGCAAGTACGTTTTGTTTCCCTTCTAAGACACTGGCGCTGGTTTGCTGTCAGGACGGACACTCCTGGCTCCTGTGCTGCCCATCAGCACTTGCTAGAGCCTCATAACATTTTCCGCCACGAAGACCCTCCTCCACCTCACAGGTACGATAACTTGAGAAACGCAGCAAGTATTTTTCGCCTGTAAGACAAGGATACAAACTTGATAATCTTTCTAAACTTGCTGCTGAAGGACTGCCCACCCCAAGCGTTCAGAACACCTAAGTCAGAACCTACAAAGGACTTGGGATTTCAAAAGCGCTGCAGTTTTGAAATCAAGTGGGAGTGCATTTACGCCTTTATTTTTTACTTCTCCTTCAGTTACATTTAGGGTTTTCCTGCTTCACATTTCATACTTCATTGCACAACTGAAAAACCCTCAACTTTGAAGTGGTTTTAATTTAGAGTTTAGATGATCATAAAATTCATTGATTCCAAGAGGTGGACCTTTGTGAAGAACAGCAAATATCAGAAGATTACAGATAACATTTTAAAAGGTGTTTAATCAATTTACTTGAGTATTTACAACGGTGTTTATGTGGCCCATTTTGCCTTCTGTTTTATTTCCCGAATAGCAGCACCATAAAAATAAGCTGAAATGAGGAAGGCACACAACACATTAGAAGATTTAGGGGGGGAGGGGGAAGTGTCATAAGTCATTTAAATAAACAACTTAAGAAGTTGGTTCTTTTCAATGTAAAAGCATTTTTAATTTTTTTTAAAGATTATCTATACCAAACCTGCTGGTGTAGTTAAGTTCCACTTAAATTAAAGTGGAAATTCTGTACAATTGCACAGAAGTAGCCTGTAATATTATAATCTGCTTCCCCACCTTTGCTGTACTGTTTAGCATTTAATTTCATGCATAATACCTTTAATTTATGCTTCAATATTGTACCATTGAAGACTAGCCACTTACAATCTATACAAAGTAGCAGCATCCTTAAAAACAGTTAGCATACTAAAATGTAAAAAGAATTTTAAAATATTATTCAGTAAGAAGAGGTAGGACTAATACCTTACTGAGTAAATGCTCCTTGTTGAAGTGTACATTTGTCACAGCAAGCTGTGCAAACAGAGAAGTCTTTAGCCTAACATACGCAGTTAAATCCAACACTTTACAATTTTTTATTAAAAATGGTTGAGATGAAGGTCACTAAAATTTACCACTGGCTTTCTGACACTGTCTCCTCTACCAGATGCTCATCCTGTAATTCTTGTGTTTATTTTCAGATTGCAACTATATTATATGCTACTGTCTATGGTCTGAAGAGTGAATTTACTCTTCTCTAGCCTTTCTAATGGGCTGCGTTTTCTAAAAGCACATATATATATATATACACACACAGAGGCACACGCATACAAACAAACAAAATACACTAACCTCAGTTTCTAAAGATTTATACTTTACTGTTTAATGTTAAGTAGCATTCAGCTAGGGATATTAGTTACTCTAATCAAAATATAACGTTGCCACAATTCAAGAGCAGCATAAGCAGAAATGAAAATGGAAATGAGCAAGAATATTTCACCCACCAGAAAGCAAATGCAGAGTTGGTGGCACACCGACAAGAGCAACTGTGGCCTGCTCTTTGGATGGCAGTTTGGTAGATAGGTAATAAGCACAAGATTTAGTATTAAAGAAAAAAGAATGTTTGCAGCTGCACCACAGGATGCAGCTATTAGAACAGAAGATTCGCTAGGCACAGTTATACTTCAAAAAAAAAGCACCCAACACACACACACAAAACTAAATTAAGAGAAAAAAATCCCAACCAAACACCCAACCACTAGCGAGTAGTGACAATTCAGTTACTGGATCTGCACTGTCTGTCTGCAAGAATGCTCATTCCACACATAACACTTGCACAGAGAAATTCATTGCAGAGGATAACTTTTACAGGCAGTTTATAATAGTACAGGTTTTATTTTACAATTTAAAGAAATTCAAATTGCCTTGACAGGTACTATACAGAGATCAATAAAAGGATTATTTTTTTCCTAAATAGCAAGATTTTTCCCCCTACATTTAATCTTTAACTCCTTAATATGCAACAAGAGATACTTCATAATTCTTGAACATCAACATAATTTTGGTATTTAAAAGTTATCAATTCCACCAGAAGAAAGTCATCACCTTTATTTAATCCCATTAAAATGCATGCATATTCAGGCGGATAAATCAGGGGAAAAAAAAAAACCTCTTAATTCGCAAGCCCTTTCTCTACCTCAAGGAAAAAAAAAAAAGAGAGGAGCCCCCATCAATATAAAACCAACAAAACCGGTAGTGCAATATTAATATCAGCCTCACAGCCTTATCATAGGGGATCTCCAATTATTTCAGCTATAAGCTGAAGAACCATGCTATAAGAACCAAGACATCGTTAACGTAAAACGCTAATTATTACCAAGCTGGCATCACAAGATCAGAGTCCAATACAGACATTTTGTACCTTGGTGCTGGATAGTGTTACTTGAAGCCTCAGCCTAATAGCCGGTTTATTCATAAGGCACGCACTAAAATGAAACAAACAGTAATTAAGTGCTGACAGTGACCTAGTTAGCTACATAAGGAGCTAGATCGTCCTGTCATTCATTACAGGTTCGCCGGAATCCCTCAGGAACGGCCCCGTCCGCCCGGGCTGCGTGGGAGGGCGGGAGCGGGCAGCAGCTTCCCCTCGCCCGACCAGCTCCGGGCTCCGGCGCCCGCCACGGCCGGACCCGGCGCCGCCTCCCGCTCCGCCGGAGCCCTCGGATCTCAACGAGCTGGGCTCCGGCGAGCGGTGGGGCCGGGGCGAGCAGCGGCAAGGCCGCCTGCCTTCGCTTCTCCCTTCCCTTCCCCTCCCCCGCGCCGCAGCTCCGGCAGCTCCGCGCTGGGATAAGGCAGCCTCTGACTCGCTCGCTGCTCGCGTCCCCCTTCACCTCCCTCCTCTCCCTCCCCCAGCGCGCACACTTGATAGAAAGTCTCCTCTCGGCGGCGGGAGGGCGGTGAAATCCTTTCGCTCTCCTCCCTCTCCGCAACGCGAACGAGCCGCCGCCTTCTGTTCCTCAGCCTTGGCCAAGTCGGCGTTTTGTTGACAAGGCTCTGCCGGGCACAAAATGGGGCTGCCGCTTTCCATGGGCGCCGCCATTTTGTGAGAGAGCCGCTGCGCTAAAGCTGCTGAGCCGCAGCCCTCAGCCAGCGGCGGCGGCGGCCCCGGCGCGACGGAGCGGCGGCCGGGGTCTGTGTAATGGTTGAATAAAGTGACCCCCCTCTAGGGAATCCCCAGCTGACAGTTACGTAAGGGACCGTGCGCAATTGCTGTGCTGGAGCATGGAAGCCCACCGAAGCCCCGCTACGCAATTTGCTTATCCGCCCCCACTGCCGCCCGCCCGCGCCCCTTACGCGCACTCACCTCTGCCGACCGCCCCTTGCCGAGGGGAGACCCCCACCACCACCTCCACCCCACATTCCCCCCTCCCCCCCTGCTTTAAAGGAATTTTAAGGCACGCTTTAAAAAACGCCGCCCTCGCGGGGAGGAAGGCTGAGCTGCCTGTATCTGAAGGAGAGATCTAACCTCCTC